>OX243812.1:54430316-54542498 GCA_945859605.1 Lumbricus rubellus
CTTATTGCTATCCAGACTGTATAGGTCCTATGACTACATGCGTGTTTGCTTCTTGTCTGTTTTCCTCTGTGTCTGTTCCTCTCTGTCTGTCTGTCTGTCTGTCTGTCTTCGTTTTCCGTTTCGCTTCTTACCTTGTTGATACCCATCTGTTTGTCTGCCTGAATGTCTATTTGCTCTTCTGACTGCCTTCCTGTCAACATGCCAATCTACATCCCCTTCCCTTTTCTCAACATGCTGACCTACCTTCTCTCTGCCTTTCTTCTTGCCTTCCTGGCTGTCCGCCTGCCTACATACCTGCCTCTTTGTCCTCTTGCCTGCATGTACATTCCTCCGTCATGCCTGTCTGTATGTCTGCCGTTCTGTCTGCCTACCTCATTCCCATTGAATCCAAGGGCCTTGACCTTTTTATCTTCCATTCTTCGTAGCACTTCCGCCAGATAACCTAATCTCCGCTGAACTTAGGCAAAAGCACTTTACTCCCCCCTCTTCCGCCTCTTCATCGTCCTCCTCTTCCTCTTCTACCTCCTTATCCTTCACCGCTCCTCCAATGCTCCTCTCTCTGCCATTTCATTCTGTTCCTCCCTCCCACTCTTCTTCCTCTTTCCAATGACACTCTCATAGGGAATGAGTGTGAGACAACGACCCTCTCAAGCACTCACATGGAGACGATGAAGAACACGATGAAGAAGAAGAAGAAAAAGAAGAAGAAAAAGAAGAAGAAGAAGAAGAAAGAAAAAAGAAAAAAGAAGATAGAAGAAGAAAAATAATAAGGTGAAGAAGAAGGAGAAGAAGAAGGAGGAGGAGAAGAAGAAGAAGAAGACAATGAAGAAGAAGAAGGAGAAGAAGAAGAAGAAGAAGAAGAAGAAGAAGAAGAAGAAGAAGAAGATGAAGAAGAAGAAGAAGAAGAAGAAGAAGAAGAAGAAGAAGAAGAAGAAGAGGAAGAAGGAAAAAAAGAAGAAGAAGAAGAAGAAGAAGAAAAAGAAGAAAAAGAAGAAGAAGGAAGAAGGAGAAGAAGAAGAAGAAGATGATGGACCATTGATGGTGACAATACGGTAAAAAAAACAAGACGGGAATAAGGGCCTAAGAGAACAGGAGCTATACAATGACGATGACGGCGATGATGTAAAGGAAAAGGAAGAAGAGGAGTGCTGGACCGTTAAAAGAATACGATGAAAATGGGCAGAAGTAGAAAGAAGAGGGAGAGGGTTCGAGGAATAAGGAAGAATAAAATAATTACAGGGAGTAGGAAAGAAAGGGAAAAGGACGGAATGTTTAGAAGAAGGGAAAAAAGGGAGGAGAAAGAAGAACAAAGGCGAAGAACAGAAAAGGAACACATGAGGAAATAAGGAGGACGAGAAGGGAAATTTAGAAAGATGTGTAATTGAGGACGGGAAGGGGAATTGGAGGGATATGAAGCTAAGAAAGACATCTTAGTAACCTGAAAGCTCTTTGTCTTTTTACATCTGCAGTTCTCCCACCGTGAGATATTGCCAACTTTATATCAGCGTGGTCAATATACACTGTGTCCGGTAAAATTCCAAGGCTCTAATATACGAATTAAAAAACTATAGTAGATAATAATCAATTAGAAAATTTCAAAACCTTTTTGATCCATATATAACAGAGTTGATTGTGGGGGCTATATAAATGTAATGGCCGAATTAAGAGTGAAGCATATTGAGCTGGGAAGATGGCAGTGATGGTAGTAGAGTAGATAGAGGATAAGGAGGAAATGGCTGATGAAGCAAGCACACAAAGGAAATAGTTGCGGGTGAGTCAGCGAGGGATCTGACCAGCCGACAGGCAGATTTGAGCAGTAAGATGGGATGACCATATTTGGAGTGGAGATTGAGGATTTGGAGGAAGAGGAAGCCGGACAGTACCAGTGGTCGAGCAGACGAGGATCGAGGAAGCGCCCGCTGGCCGGACTGGGCTGGGAGCAAGAGGAGCAGATATAAATTAGGAATTCGGGGAACAAAGGGCAGTCGGAGAAAGCAGTCGAGGGAAGTCAGTCAGAAGGAGAGGACAGAAGGCGAGACCGGGAGGCCAGCAACATCGGCGAGAAAAGGAGAACAAAGAAGATGAACAGACTGCATAGGAAAATAAGATAAGTAACCGAGGCTTTATTATTATTATCAAAATAACAGACTAACAATTATTATTCGTAGGTTTTAATATTGAACGTTATATCGAGTGCTCTCCATGTTGAGTCTAGACTAGTTTCCTTATCCCCATTATTCATGTGAACGCGTATAATCTGTGTAATCATTTGCATTGGTTGTAATAATAATAAATATTGAAATACAGATACCTTTTATAATTATCTAAGTAACAACTTAGCGACATGGTGGAGAATCGATCGAAAACCTAAAACCTTCTTGCTTGCCTTGCCGTAATTGATCAATTTTGTTAATTAACATAAGAACTAACATTTCGTGTAACAACCTTACAAGTTACAACCGTGTCTAACAGCTTAACTTCACGTAGCTGCCTTCTCAACGCCCAGCCTTCGCCTGCATCGCGTAGACGCTGACTCATCGTCTGTAATAGTCTGACCGCCTGCATGTTATAATTATTTCGGCTGTTACTGCGCGTCTAGCGTCGAATTCAACGATACTAACAACACATAGGCCTTCGCTTTATATATTTGGTTGATGTCTGCACGATAGATACGTTGATATAAGACTTGCATGAATTATTACTAAACGCACGCATCTGTTTTTATCACATCCATACTCACTATCGTACAGAATTATTAGGCGCCACACTTTTCATCCCTAGTATTGTCATTCAGAACAGTCATTCAGCGCTATATATTTTCACCATTGATGTTGTCAAGTTGATATAGACAGGCTACAATCCGCATATAATTTTAAATTATCATTTTACTGTGCTAACCGAATCAATATTATTTCACGCGATCATGCAATAATTTCACGCAGCCAGTATTTTAATTATTTTGTCACGGAGCAAATATTCCACAGTTTACACAAGTGGCTCTAATATCATCTATGTTATTATTTTATCGGCAGTTGTTGTTTGAGTCTTCGTAGTCTTTGTATCAAAATCTAAACGTTCACGCAGTGAATATGAGCCACGCAGCCATTGGCTAGAAACATTATGCACAAGCGAGTTCAACGATTTACCTAGGAGGCATCTTAATTATATGTTGGAATCACAGCGCCGCCACGCGTTGACTGTGAGAATGGACAAGTAATGCGTCATGCGATATAGCGTGTACCAGTAACGTTTTGATCGCTAGAGGGAGTTTACTGTGCAATTGATGCTTATGACGTATGAGAGGACTCTTTTGAGAAATAATAACTCCTGGCATTATTTTCGTCGGACATGCAAGCATCGCCATTTGCAACGAATCAAACGACCACATTTGTGTAGATTCTATATTAATTTGAAGTGTTTATAAGTCTAATTTAGATCCACCCTAAGCGCAGAGTTCATCCGTCAACCGCTCCACCAGAGACGGGTGAGAAGACGGCAAGTTGACGAAACGGCAGAGGAAAAGACGACAACAGCGTGGGTCGCTGGTTGACAAGGAGCCCATGAGAACGAACAACACAAGGGTCCACCAAGACTCAGTGTCAGTGTTGCATCAACTTCGTGTAAGATATTCAGATTAATATTCTTTATTCTAGGCCTACTTTTAACCGCAGAACCGAGTGTTCAGTATCAATCGATGGAACGTGTTTAAGCCCATAGAGCGCTTCTGACTAAATTACGAACAGGAATTTGTTTTTAGAATTGTACAGATATAACGAACTGATAGTGGATGTTGTTAATATAAATGCAGAGTAGGCATAGACTCTATTCTACAATTCGAGAGAAGGAATCAACCCAGACTCTTGGCAGCAGTATATGTGTTTTTAGCAGCAGAGTATACAGCGAAGGCATTGTTGACTGCCATATTACAGACAGATCACAGAGTTTTAAAGCATTAGTTAAGAAAATTTAATGCATATATATACACAGATTGATTCATGACTGCATTAATTCGAAACATAACGAATTGTTGTTAGTGTGAAGTGTTCAGCAATTTGATTTGTAAATTTGGTTGGTGAGCGTCCAGTGGGACTCGATTGAGTATGTGCAGTACACAGGAATTGTTGACAGTAGGCCACAATGCTCTGTTTTTACCACCTTCCTTTTCAGGTCTTCCAACAGATAATGCAAGAGACTTTATCCATTTATTTGAATTGTGGCGTAAGTTTCATGGGTTGTCAAATGAAAAGGCTAAATCAGCATTTGAATTATTAATGCAGGGAAATGCAAAAACTTGGCTGCAAGCATTAGAGTCAAATAAGATTGATAATATCAATCAATTGATTGCGCTGTTTTTACAACGCTTCACTAGTCACGAACGAAGCTGGAAATTATCCGCAGATCTATTTAAATGCAAACAAAGTCGTTCTCAAAATGCTCAGGAATTTATTTCTGAAATCTTAGTGAAAGCTAAAACTTTACATCTGGACGACAAAACTATTTTTGATCTTGTAATGAACGGATTGATTCCAGAAGTACGCAGTCATGTTATTCAAGCAGAAGTTAAAAATTTAACAGAATTAAGTGAACAGGCTTTATGCTTTGAACGAGCTCGTGACCCTGATGAGATTGAAAACTATGAACAATGTTGTAAATTGCTAGAAGATTGTAAAAGTCAATTGCAAAACATAACATCTGGTCTTGACAAGGCAGTCGACCATGATCAGGTCACATTCTTTCAACCCATACAGGGATTTTCACCCGAAAGTGAATCGGAACCAAATACGTTTGTAAATGAATGTCAAAATGATTACAGCAATTCCGAGTTTCAGGTTTGTGAACCACGCCAAGGCACATTCCATGCCAATGTCGTCCAAGAGGACCAATGGTCAGAACCAACAGTACGAGCAAAACGCAGACATAAATTTAAAAAGCACGAGTATTTTCCAGTTTCAAAAGTCAACTCGAAGTCGTTTGCTCACAAATTTGAAAAACCAAATCAATATAATTTCGCAAAATATTCAAAGGGGCCAAATTGTAAAACGAATATTCCTTCTCGATGCAACAGATGCGCTCGGTTTCACGCCGCACACGATTTCTGTCCAGCAATTGGTGCAACATGCACGAGATGCAAGAAACGAAACCACTTTGAACGTGCATGCAAAACTTGCAAAATTATAAATCAGAATGCACCTAAGTTTACTTCACAGGTCATCCGTGATAAGAATCAATGTCACAACATTCAGAAGGAACACAGACGAGGCATGGCGTCTCACAGAAGCCATAGCCAGTTTACTCGCAGGGATAGGCAAATGTTAAATCAACATACAGGTACAAATCCACCTGGCACAAAACTGGTTATGAATAGTGTTGGTGCTGTTTCTGTTTTTGTGTTTAATAAGCATTCTTATGCCGAAATAGCCAGCACAGAAGAATTTTCAGCCATTTCGGCTAGGTTTTTGAATGATTTACCTAGTCATACGAGATTGGATACGAGCGTGAAACAGAGTTTGGTTAATGCAAATGGAGATAGAATGGAGGTGGTTGGAAATGTGAATATTCCAATTAATTTAAATGGTCTCAAAGTGAATTTTAAATTTTTTGTGATATCAAACCTGAAACACAACATCGTGTTGGCAAATGACTTCATGACGTTTACTAATGCTGTGGTGAATTATGCAAATCATACGGTATCCTTTTATGATGAGTTGGTTACTTTAAACTTCGTATCTCGAGATGACCAGATCCAGGACTCTGTTTTACGATTGCCAGCCCGTGTCACGTTACCTGCACGTTCTGTTTTGTTAAGTCCCATTACGATACCACATAGGTATGTCCACAAGGATGCAATTATTCAGCCATTGATACCTAGTCCAAAGCAAGAATATCTAATCGCAAGCATTCTGATTCACCCAAATACAAAGTCGTCAGTTGTGCATATTCTGAATCCTACTTTTTCTGAGATAGAGATTCCGGAAAACACTCCGATCGCGTCCATTGCCGAGGCTGAGTCTTCTTCAATTCCGACAACTACATCATCTGAGCAGAAGGTCAGCACACCACCTATGGATCCTGCAGCACGAGAGGCAATGTTGAAGGACTTGGGCATACAGATCGAGGAACAACATCTTACGAAGGAACAGGTTGAACAACTATCCATTCTCATCTGCCGTAACAGGACAGTGTTTGCAAAAGATCTATCTGAGCTACCAGGTACTGATTTAATATCGCATACTATTCCTACGTTTGGAATTCCCAAACGACAACGGGCTTTCAGACACAGTCCCGAAGCAAGAGCCGAGATCTCACGCCAAGTGAAAGAGATGCTGAACGATGGGATCATAGAGGACAGTTTTTCCTTGTGGGCGTCGCCAGTCTTACTTGTGTCCAAGAAAGGAGGCCAAAGTCCGAGATTCGTTATCGATTACCGCCTTCTTAATGCCCAGACGATTCCTTTGAATTTTCCTCTTCCTACGTTGAACCATGTTCTCGATACTATGGCAGACCTTCATCCGGTCTGGTTCTCAGCCCTCGATATGAAATCGGGATATTATCAAATCAAACTGGATCCCGCGACCAAAGAATGCACTACTTTCATCACGCATGAGGGGACCTACTGCTTTAATCGTCTACCTTTTGGGTGCCGAAACGCAAGTCAGACTTATCAACATTTGATGCAGTCAGTTTTTAAGGGTGAACTGTACAAATTTTGTCTGGTTTACATTGACGATATACTGGTATTTTCAAACTCCTTTGACGAGCACATCGAGCACTTACAGATAGTGTTTGACAGACTATTAGAGGCAAAGCTGAGACTTCATCCAGGCAAAAGTTATTTCTGTAAAAGTCACGTAACCTTCCTCGGCCACAAACTGTCAGCTCAAGGTTTATCAGTCGATGAATCTAAGGTGGCGAAGATACAAAATTTCCCTAAGCCGCAGAATGTCACGCAATTAAAACAATTTTTAGGATTATCCAATTATTATAGGCGTTTCGTAAAGGGGTTTTCTAAAATAGCAGCGCCTCTGAATGAATTGTTGAGAAAAGACGTCAAGTATCTGTTCACCGATTCTTGTGAGACTGCGTTCGAGTCGCTCAAAGCCGCGCTGATCAAAACACCTATTTTGGCATTTCCAGATATGAATCGACCATTCATCTTGACTACTGACGCTTCGAAATCAGCAATAGGTTTTGTTTTAAGTCAATTGAATTCAGAAGGGAAAGAAATTCCATTAGAATTCAGTGGGAGGGCCTTACGACCAGCAGAAAGAAACTACACAGTCTGTGAGATCGAAGCGTTGGCCGTGGTGGATGCCATTCGCTTGTGGCACACGTACTTGATTTCTAGACGATTTGACATCTACACCGACCATCTGAGTTTACAATGGCTGGAGAAAATAAAATCTAGCCCTGTTAATAGATTAGCAAGGTGGTCGATCCTGTTACAAAATTATTCGTTTACTGTACACTACAAACCAGGCAAAGTCAACCAAGCCGCGGACGCTCTATCGAGAATGCAACATCCTGACCCTCAGCCACTGGATCCTAACGACGAATTTCTCAACGATGACATCTTCATAGCTTCCATGCGTGACGACGACAAATCTGGAACAATCGAGGTGGCATTTGAATATTTTGAGCCTAGTCAGACAATTAGTCCTATCGTACAGGGTGAGGGCAATGTTGACACTGTCACAATTAATTCCATGGTAACAGACTTTTCCATTTTTGAAGGGATAAACATCGGTGAAGCTCAGAGACTGTGCCTTGAATCAAAACCTATGATCGAGTATCTAGAATCAGAAACATTACCTGTCGACAATGTCGAAGCTCGAAAGATCATTCTTCAGGCGGAACAATTCAGCCTAACTAGAGGTCTACTGTACCATCACTACCAACCGAGATGTAAAAACATGGCTAAAGTGAAACCTCTGATTAGTCAGCTGGTAATACCTAGTTCTTTGCGTCAACAGGTACTAAAATCATGTCATGAGGAATTCGCGCATCCAGGCCATGAGAGATGTTATTTATTTATGAGACAAAGGTTCTTTTGGAAAAACATGTATAACGATTCTTTAACTTATATTGCTTCGTGCACGGTTTGTCAAAGATCAAAACGACCTATTCACCCCACGAAGGCACCTCTTCACCCTCTGCCCATTGAAGAGATCTTTGGACGCTGGAGCATGGATTTTGCTTGTGACTTGCCTGTAACGTCAGCAGGGAATCGGCACATCCTTCTTCTGGTCGAGACGACTACAAAATGGCCGGAGCTTTTTGCACTGCCAAATCAGAAAGCAGAGACAGTCGCTGATGTACTATATAATCACATTTTCTCTCGTTTTGGCGCGCCGGTCTCGTTGCTTTCGGACCGCGGCCAGAACTTCATGTCAACTCTCGTTTCTGAAGTCTGCAAGAGATTCAACGTCAAACGTACTTTTACTTCCAGTTATCATTCGCAGACCAATAGCCAAGCAGAACGTTACTTTTCAACTCTGTGGCAATCGTTACGAGCCTACTGCACGAGTCAAATCGGATGGGAAAAGTATCTGCCTTCAATTCTGTATGCACATAGAGCTACACCGTCTGCTTCAAGCACTCATTTCAGCCCTGCCCTACTATTATATGGCAGGGAAATGTCAATTCCGATAGAGAAAGCACTAGAACCTGCAAAAACTGGTAAAGTGTCAGCCGATGCTTACATTAGAGAATTACTGCCAAAGCTCGAAATCACCAGAGAGATCGCCAAATCGAACGTCGAAAGAGCTCAACAAAGGTACAAAAAGCAGTACGACAAAAACCAGAGACCTACAACATATGAGCCAGGTACTTATGTGTGGCTGCACAACCCGCATAATCGAACAGGAGAGTCTCCGAAACTACGGCGAAAATTTGAAGGGCCATATTATATTGTCCAGACAATAGGTCTTGATACGTATATACTCAGAGATGCTAAAACCAATAAGAAGCACCCGAGTCCTGTACATGTAAACAGATTACGTCTGCACGTCAACGATCGAGACATTTTATTTGCCAGGTATGAAGATTTGGGACTGTCCACATCAGAGCCAGAGACTGATCCTACAGCGGACACTACAGATCTGCAAGAGTTGCCATTCAATGACGACACAAATGACCATTCAGTGGATAACCATAATCCAGACACACAGAATGATGTAGGTCAAGGTCAGGCAAACACGAGTTATTCAAATCCAGATGCACAAACAAATCAGAAAGACAATGCACAAGATGACAATTCAATGCAAGGGGATGACACAATTCCCATAACATTGCACGACGACCAAGGTCAAGCTGGCACTAGTTCTCAGTTGCCAGATGCAGATGATGAATGGTATGAAGTAACAGGTCTGTTAGCTTCAAAGGTTATAAAAGGCAAAAGGTTCTTTAAGGTAAAATGGGCTGACATGCATGCCAAGCCAACTTGGCAACCTGAAGAAAATGTGTCTGATGCGTTAAAGCAAGAGTTTTTTATAACCCATACACGGGCCGGTACGAAACGTAAATATAGATCGTAAAACAGTAATTCAACTGAAAAGATTACTTATGCTAATTTGAAGGCATACATTGCCGCAGATTGAAATGTTATTGAGTCCAAGATTGTCAAAACAAAGAATTTTATCAACAGGAGGTGCACCTCAAATAAATTTCTTAAGAGCAGAGATATGCATTCAGAGAAAATTAGGACTGAGGGGACGCCCAAAATTGTTCTTGAAAATTGTCATCTATTCTCTTTGTATGTTTTTGTCCTTAAAAATTTATATGATATTATTCTTTTATTCTGAAGAAATTTTCTAAGTGCAGCTGG
The DNA here is from genome assembly GCA_945859605.1 of Lumbricus rubellus. Taxonomy (NCBI): domain Eukaryota; kingdom Metazoa; phylum Annelida; class Clitellata; order Crassiclitellata; family Lumbricidae; genus Lumbricus; species Lumbricus rubellus. Next base: position 54,440,140 of record OX243812.1, read on the forward strand.
ACTGTACAGATTATATTCTTAGAAGGGACAAGGGTTGAATAACCTAGATCTGGTCAAATCTATGTTAGCATGATTTACAGCACTTCTATGTTTTACACATTGCGTATAATTTAATTAACTTCATTTTTTTACAGTTTTGTTGTGTGCAGAGATTATTTGATAGAAATGCAATAGATGACATATATACCGAAAAGACAGTGAGTAAGACAGTAAGAATGAGAAGGGACTAGAACTACCTACGTTCAAAGTTGTCCATGGAAATGTTTTACAAGTCTGCATTCTAATTGCATTAATTATATAACGAATATGATATGAAGACTTATATACAGAAGATGATATGTTTTAAACAGATACAGGAAGTAAGTGAGTAAGAAGAAACAAGGACCACTCATGTCCATTTGTCTATGAAAATGTTTTGCGTGATTACTGAAGGAATGTTATTATATTACAGGCACTGATTATTGTTTACAGGAGATTAGCAAATGTTGATTCACATACAGAGTAAGAGAGTAAGTGATGAGGACTACCAAGTGTCCATGGCAATGAAATAAGGAGAGAAAAGAGATTACGAGTCAGGATTACCATATCCATACAGTTACACGGAGTTGACCTAATTTTGAGAAGCATGATGATTACCGTAACTGTTACAGAATATATATGTGTTGTTGTTTACGTGACTTAGTTACGAAAGATAAAGATTATAGAAGATGTTTTATTACAGTTTACGTTACGAGTTGAGAGGTTTACAACCAAGTAAACAAGAGCAGAATATTAATTGTAAAAATATTAGGATTGTCCATTGTATGATTAATTAATTGTTTGTTTATGCTTATATATAGAAGTCAATGAGTAGATATGGCAAGAAGGTGAGATAAGGTTTACTACCACGTCAATGAAGATTAATGAGATCTAGTTTTTAAAGAGTGACCACACAGAAGTTTGTCACAGAATTTTGCTTTGTTTACATTCATCAGGATGACTTACCTAAATTTATTATGTGTGTTTTCAAGAGTTTCTACATTTACTCAGTTTTTAAATAGACTATGGTCATCAGAAATTTTCATTGTTTACATTTCGAGCGTGACCTACTTAAGTTAATTGTGTATATATTATCATGTGTCAAATTTAAATGAGTGTTATCATCAATTCACTTTAGATTTATGAAAGTCAGTTTGATTTTGCAGTGACAAATTATTTGTTTACTTGTGTGTATTATAGACATTAGCCTTGGCTTACATTATTGTTTACAATCTATTTTTAGCAGAGTGTGTTTTATGACAGTTTGTTTACATTAATTTGAATGCAGAGTCTGGTTGTGTTTTCTGAAGTGAAAAGTTACTTCTTACGTGTGTTTCTTTACAGCAGTTTTACATTGTGGTTACGTTATGTTATTTTATGTCATGTTACTAACAATACTAACAGTGAAATTTTTTTTCTAGATCATACTGGAGGGAGAATTTTTTTCGGGTCGTTCAGAGTTCGGATCCATGCAACGGAATGCATACATTTTATGGTGGCTTGATTTTATGATTATTGGAGTTTTTTTAGAACGTCGCAGTCCAAGCACATTTTTGTAGATGGTGCATCCACGTTCATCTTACTCATCAGGTGCAATTATATTATGGTTATAAATTTACTAATGTTATGTTTGTGTTTCTGGTTACATGTGAATGGAGAAATGACTTCTCAACAACAGCGCTGATCCTCAAGACGAGAAGGAAATCGAATCAACTGGACGAGCAGAAATTCAAGCCGCTGTGTCAAACACATAACAGCGTCAACTCGTCGCAATCAAATTCTGATTTCGATTTCATACGTCGTCTAACTTTGGAGTACATGTCATCCACGATACATGAACGATGAATCACTCCAAACCCTTACAAAGGAACAGCGTTTCCCACAGTAATTTTTCCAGAACTTACACCCTTCATTTTTGTTTTGGTTATTTATTTTGTCCCTTGAAAATTTTTAGGACTTATTTTCCACATTATCTTAGGCGTTGTCGCAAATTATGGCAGTTCTGAAAATTGAAGTTATTTTTTTTCTCGTGCTACGGAATTAACGACATTGAGTTTAAACATTTTATATTATGGACATTTTAAAACTTATCATTATTGACATTAGGCTTAGACATGTATGTTTTTAATTTGAAATGTTGATGCATAATTTATATAGCGTCAAGACTTTTTAAGAACGGGACGTTCTTATATAGAGAGTGGGGGGGTATAACAGAGTTGATTGTGGGGGCTATATAAATGTAATGGCCGAATTAAGAGTGAAGCATATTGAGCTGGGAAGATGGCAGTGATGGTAGTAGAGTAGATAGAGGATAAGGAGGAAATGGCTGATGAAGCAAGCACACAAAGGAAATAGTTGCGGGTGAGTCAGCGAGGGATCTGACCAGCCGACAGGCAGATTTGAGCAGTAAGATGGGATGACCATATTTGGAGTGGAGATTGAGGATTTGGAGGAAGAGGAAGCCGGACAGTACCAGTGGTCGAGCAGACGAGGATCGAGGAAGCGCCCGCTGGCCGGACTGGGCTGGGAGCAAGAGGAGCAGATATAAATTAGGAATTCGGGGAACAAAGGGCAGTCGGAGAAAGCAGTCGAGGGAAGTCAGTCAGAAGGAGAGGACAGAAGGCGAGACCGGGAGGCCAGCAACATCGGCGAGAAAAGGAGAACAAAGAAGATGAACAGACTGCATAGGAAAATAAGATAAGTAACCGAGGCTTTATTATTATTATCAAAATAACAGACTAACAATTATTATTCGTAGGTTTTAATATTGAACGTTATATCGAGTGCTCTCCATGTTGAGTCTAGACTAGTTTCCTTATCCCCATTATTCATGTGAACGCGTATAATCTGTGTAATCATTTGCATTGGTTGTAATAATAATAAATATTGAAATACAGATACCTTTTATAATTATCTAAGTAACAACTTAGCGACACATACATAATTACCAACAAAATTCCTTGTAATTTATTAACGGCCTCGTTTAACCCTTATAGGGTAACCCGTTTTCGGTTACAGTTGTTGGCAACCGGGGGGTAAAAAAATACCCCCAATTTATTTTCGCCAAATCTAGGGAAATGTTTAACCAATTTCGGTCCTGTTTAATTTATAGGAGAGACAAGGACATTGTTGAACGCAATGAATAACAAATCTTGAATTAAAATCATGACTCGTGATTATAAGCGGTCTGAATAGCTCATGACCAACTTCTAGCAGGAACGCACGGCGCTTGTCCAAACGTAGGCCAACTGAATGTGCATGATCTCGCCATGTTGGATTCTGCAACTTCTATAGCCTAATAATGATATATGCGTTGAGCGCTGCTGCATCAACCAAGAAATAGAAGAGGCCATCTTCTGGTCCTGTAAATGCAAGTGTATCTCTTTGTTTCGTGGTCGAATGAGTCCACGGTGCCTTTTGTGGCGTTGTAATCACCTATTTCTTTCGATAGCTTTATGCAAAAGTAAGTAATCTACACTAATATAATGCAACCTGAAATAGAAATCATACAGCAAAGAATGGCTAATTCATATGCAAAAATACAAGAACCACATATCTCCAACAATTCAGTTCTATCAACTACTATGCTTACATCTACATAGTGTAGAAATGATTTATCCAGTACTGGAATATGAAACCTTACTTTTCACACTAGTCTGCCGCTAGGTGGCAGCGCAATTTGGCACAGCTGAAAACGACATTGTGAAGAAAAAACATATTTAGGAAAAGTCACAAAAGCACAAGCCTATTTTCTTTTATTCAAAAAAGTATAAGAAAAAAGTAGGCTGGGGGTTATTTTTTACCCCCCGGTTACCCTATAAGGGTTAAAATTACGTCACAGTGACGTATTTGAATTTTATATTTTGTAAACAAAGTTGCTAGAAACATGGCGTGCTGCTGTTAGTCAGTGGCGTGTACGTGGCAAAGCATGCGTGGAAGCCAATGGCGGACATTTCGAACATAAATTATAGTTCCATAATATTTCAGGATTAAACTGTTTCTGGAATTTTAAAAATCTATTAATGTTTACTAATTATTTTTATATTTACCGTAAAGCCTTGGAATTTTTCCGGACACAGCAGGGGCTTCTATCCCCCCTAAGCAGCCGGGCGCAATACATATTCTTCCCCCTTATTGGCCCAACCTACTCTCCCGGCAATATGTAATATTGTTCCCTAACTATACTATAGGGAATGAAGGTTTCTGGGGGGGGAGACAAAAAAGCATCCAGCAGACGATCACCGAAACACGTAGCGCCAAGACGGGGAGGGGTTTGGGTGTGATATGCGTCCCTCCCCCCATTAGAAATTCTTGCAATTTCCGCATTGCAATTTCTGCAATACAATAAAATACAATGTGGGCCTACATAATATTGATGTTGTTTTTTCTAAGTGTTCAAAGAACAAAATATTTTGAAATTTGACAGTCTGAAATTTGAAAGATAACACTGGAGATAAGCCATTTAGTTAAGTGTTTAATCAGTGTGTTACCTAGTCACACTGCTTTGGGGAATTTAGATGTTGGGGAGGGGTAAATGGCTGTTTTGGGCGAACGGAAGCCGCTCAGACAGAAATTTTCTGACAACATTTTTTAGTCTTTCGCCTAATTTTCCTCCTTGAAACATACATTTAGGCCTACTTCTCCAAAATGCTGATGCATGACCTTATTTTTAGTGGGCCTACTTCGATGCTTTGCAGTCAAATTCTTCTACTGACGGGATAACTGCACTTGTATAAACCTGTCAAATTTATATGGGGGGGGGTCAATGTTGCATTATATACTTTTATGGAGGGGGAAAATTATTCTATATACATGTTGACAACACCTATCCATTTTCTGGAAATTTTTCATTCCTGGGGAACTCCCTCCCAGAGATGTCTAGATTAAACACTGCATTTAGTTGTACAAATACAGTATTTGTACAAGTATTAACATTAAATCGAATCATTATAATATGATTGTATCATTTATTAAAATAGTAGGCCATAAATAATATTATTACAACTAGGTAATAGTAAATTTTATCGTGGCGTATTAAAACAGTTCATGTGATGAAATAATGTAGATAGTAATACTATTATAACTAATAACTAATACAATGTTGAAAAATGTTTATGGGGGGGAAGTAATTTCAGAGGGGACTTCTTCCTAGAGATGACTAGATTAAACACTGCCTCCATGGCTGGCCTTCCCCCCTATCGACGTGAGTTTTGGCTTTTTTCTGTTCCCCCCCTGTTTTTCACTGGGCGCAAGTCGCGCCCGCCTATACATGGGATAGAAGCCCCTGGGACACAGTGTACAGTAAGTCGACACAATTGTCTAGATAATAGGCCATTTTAATTGTGGTGAGAAAACGGACTCGTTTTGTCTGTGTATGAGCGCTTTTACAATGCACCTGTATGATGTGTCCATTGGATTCTTTCTGGACTGTCGGTGTGGTAGCTTACTCCTCTTTTATTGCTTCCCGAAACCAGTGCCTACACCCTCAACACCCGCGTAATGCGGCATGAGAACGCGACGTCAACAAAGTATATTATGTGGCTTCATTTGATGCGATTAATTCTTCTGCGTTATTAGACGGAATGCAAATAGAAAAGCAGAAGAGAAAGGAACAGAACTTTTGTAGTCAGGTCAGCATTTTGAGACCAGGTGGTACGTTTAATGTGCTTATAATCAAAACCTTTGAATGGTTGTTTACCGATCTCGTTTCGTCGTTTCATATCTACATGTATAAAGAGAAGAAATTCCACATAGATCTGCAATCCTTGGCGAGCAATGTCTCGTAAAGGAAACACAGTGTAGATATTGAGACGGGTGTCGTATACAATATACATGTAGGTCGGGAAGTCTTTTAGTTTGTAGGGGTGAGTTATAGTGCAGCAGATAGCATCCTGTCCATCAAGATGATTGTGTCCGGGAGTTGAAAGCCCACCAATTAAGAGAGGAAGAAGTTGTTCGACATTGCTGCTGCTGCTGCACATGCAGCGCTTCCTATCCAACTCTGCTATAATGAGCACATTGACCGCACACTGCTAATGGAAGATCTGCTGGCGAGGGAGAGGGAACAAACCAGCACTTATCAAGTGCCGAGGTTGAAAAAATTAAGCTGCTAATTCTTGTCTGGCTCAGAGGACGGCTCTTCGCCTCCCCTCCTCCTCCTCCTCCTCCTCCTCCTCCTCCTCCTCCTCCTCTTCCTCCTCCTCTTAGTTCTCTTCCTCCTCTTTTTCTTATTTTTCTTTTATTTCTTCCTCCAATTCTGTTTCTTCTTCTTTTTTTCTTTTCTGCTTCTTCTTCGCTTCTTCATCCTCCTCCTCTAGTCATCTTCTTCCTCTTCCGTCCCTCCTCATCTTATCCTTCTTCTTCTTCGCAATCCTCTTCCTCTTCATCTCCTTCCTCTTCTTCTGTATTCTTCTTTTTCTTCATTCGTCCGCCACGATCGTGCTGAAAACGAGACAACAAAACAGTCGCATAGTCATGAAATATTTAGCCACATTCTCTAATGTTGCAATGTAATTTAAGCTTATAGCACCGCAGAATATCCTGACGTCGGTGTCAGAATCTCCGTCATTTCATGTTTCAGATGATTCCAGGAAACCCTAGCGAAAACTGATCTTCATTGCTAGCGATGACTCGCATTCCATTCAGTGTGCACTGTTGCCGCCAATTTCCGGTCGAAATAGAAGTAGGTTCATACGGACGATGAGAAGCCTGAGAAGGTAGGAGAGGTGTGGAAAGAAAGGTGAGAGGAAGAGGAAATGAGAGCAGAACAATGGAAGGAGAAGCGAAGTGAGGGTTTAGGAAGAAGAGAGAATAGAGGAGGAATGATTAATATTAGACAAGAAGCTTAATCAGGAGGATGAAGGAAACAGAAGGCGTTAGAAAGAGAGGAGGATGAATAGAACGCAGAATAGAGTGAGAAGGACCGTACAGATAACGAAAACTAGATAATATGAAGTATTAATGGAGAAGGCGGAGGAACAGTTTTGATAAAGAGCAAGAGTATGTTTTGATAGCTTCGTCTAAAACTGCAGCATGCATGATTCTAACGGAAAGAGAGACAGACAGACAGACAGAGACTGATACCGAGAGACAGAGACTGATACAGGGTGAGTGAGAGAAAGAGAGAGAGAGAGAGAGAGAGAGAGAGAGAGAGAGAGAGAGAGAGAGGGAGGAGAGAGAGAGAGAGAGAGAGAGAGAGAGAGAGAGAGAGAGAGAGAGAGAGAGAAGAGAGAGATATAGGTAGACAAAGAGAAAGATATATACATGGGGGAAAGAGAGAAGTTAAATTAGACATACTTAAGGCAAATAAGACAAGGAACTTCCGTAACTATCTGGCAATAGTCTACAATGACTCCACATGGTCTTTGTTCTCCACAGATACATTAAAGAAGAATCCGATTCATCTAATTGACACATGTTAGACGTCACATCATCCCCGAGATTTTATTGGTTCTCACTCTCCCCTCAGCTCTTCCCACTTTTACCACTCTCTTGAGGCCTTGTCTATTGTCTAAGCTCCGAAATAGCAAACGTTCAAGCTCCTGGTTGCCCTTTCTGAAACAATAGGTCCCAGAGGCGCAAATGTGAATCTGATGATCATTCTGATTTCTGATTAAGTTTATCGTTCGCTGCCATCGACCAAAACGTCCAGATAGTTCATCGAACGAGGTCAACGACATAGTTCATTGGTGAGCAGAACTTGCAGCGGTCAGTGATCAAGGTCATTCAATGGAGACAATGTAACGCTACAATGTAACGCTACAATGTAACGCTACAATGTAACGCTACAATGTAACGCTACAATGTAACGCTACAATGTAACGCTACAAGGTCACAATTCAACTACAGTGTCCAAGCTTTTCATTATCTGCATCGCTACTTCATAAAGAGTCTACTCTCATATCGGTCGAACAATATTGGTCAGCAGGATATCTATAATAATAGGTCGTCCATGCGTTATTATCTATACAGTCGTCTGATTTCGAATCAGCAATGCTACCGATATAATCTTTATCGGATCAAACAATCACTCAATCACCCACTCGATCAATCAATCAATCAATCAAGTAATAATGCTCAACAGAGTATACATATGATTTGACATCTATGAACCAGTCATCAGAATGACGTCATGCAACAACCTCGTCACAAACTGTCACCGTCGCTTGTAATTCACAGCACGATGCAATTCTGTGTGTATGAATATTGTATCTTATATATATATATATATATATATAAGATACAATATCCTAGGCCTATATATATATGTGATTTTTTATATAACATTTTAAGTATAATATTACGAATATAAATATATAGGCCTATATATCATAGCATAACATTTTATTCGGTAAACCAATATCATACAGGTCGTAATTACATCGTGATTTACAAGTTGCATCGGTTTACGCAGGAGACACAAAAGGGCCCTCTCCCCAAAGTTCCCGCTAGCCAAGATGTTACGTGCGTCGGTTATATTTTGCGCAATCATGCCATTGCTATATAGGACTTCAGGTAACTCTGCCATATCTATATTTATTCAGGTAGGCCTATAGTGCCAGTCCCGATCCTGAAGAAAGGAGGAGGACGACGTCATTGTATTGTCGAACATTTCAGTTGTATACGCTCATTCGTCTCTCTTGGCCGTCCTATAATTATATACAACAGTCTCAATGATCATTTCTGATGACGATAACAACAGCGATCTCAACCACGATCCATACTCCTCGTCATTACGTCACGCGTCGCATCGGATCCCTTGTGCTTCCTCATGGACTTGAACCCGCGTGCTTAGAGTTATTCGCCGTCGATGAAGACCTGGTCACGTGACATTGTCATTCACCATCGAAACGAAGGAGTCGTTAAACAGACTATAAAACCCGGTCGTAAAGCGTCTGGTTTTCCAGTAGAAAATCGAAGATGGCGGCCGTATTATAGAGTTTATCTCTTTTATGGGTACTGGCAGTAAATGCGGGTTGACCTCTGCCTGACCTTGGTTTTTTGTTCACTCTAGTCACCGTTGCCGAGGTCTATATAATAGGATTGATGGGACAGCAAGCCTGGGATTTATTTGATAGTTGAATTTGAATGGTGTTGACTTGTATTGTGGCATGAGCATGTCGTGACAAAGACCTGAATGATGGCATATTTGATGAATGATACACGTGTGCGGTGGCATGTTTGATTAAACTGTGTGATGATCTGTACGATACCCTATATGATACTCAATATGATACCTTGTATGATACTCAATATGATACTCGTGTGTGGTGGCATGTTTGATTAAACTGTGTCACTGTGTGATGATCTATAGGCTATGATACCCAATAATATTATGATACCAATATGATACCATATATGATACCCAATTATGATATCCAACATGATATCCAATATTATTATTAACTAATACGATACCCAATATGATACCCAATTATGATATCCAGTGTGACACCCAATATTATTATTAACTAATACGATACCCTATATGATACCCAATATTATGATATACATTATACAATATGATACCCAATTTGATACCCAATATTACGATATATAATTTATATGATGTCGAATATGATACCCAATATGATAGCGGTCCTGTCACCGAGAAGGCACGCGTATCGTATACATGTACATACGATTGTTATGAATAACTTTGATCTAGGAGTGTATGCACTCGTAATGGAATGTTTTCTGGAACAAGAAGTGATGAATGAGACAAGATAATTAGCAGGAATTGTTTGAATCCGTTAACTTTGTTGGTTGCCATCAATCTTATTTCAGATCTTGAGACAATCCCATCCTTCCCAGTCGACAGATGTCTCAAGCGTCTGTTGGACGCCGTCGATGGCAGAGAACCCAGCGACGAGTTGAATAGATGAATCAACGAATGAATAGGTACCTACAGTCGTGAACAAATGAAGAAAGAACTGGATGAACAAATTCGGTCATTAGTTGTGTTCTTCGACTGTTTAATGTTCATCCATTCGTCTGTTCAATCATAATATAAATTATTCTAATGACCTACAGGCGTGTTGAATTCAGCAAAAGTCATATAATTTATGTTTAAAATGATAATAACGGAAATTTTAAAAGCAAAGAAAATGTAGCCTAGTTCTACTGAAAAATATTTATTAAAGAAAAAACGATAAATAAATAATTGTACTCTGTTTCATGTCAAACTACAGTTTAAAATTGAGAACCTTGTTTAGTCTACGCAATTTAATTTTAATCAGCAAGCAAGTGACGCAACTTAGCCCATAGGCCTACACTGAGTAAAACGGTCAAAATTAATAGTGACCTGAATGAATGAAACCTTTAAAACAAAAAGGCAACTTAAGGAGTATCAGTCAAAAATAAAATGGATGGAAATAATTACAGACAGTAAATAAATAAATATGGTCACACACAAAATAATAAAAACCGGGAAAACGAGACGAAAAATAAAAGACACGAGAAAAGAAATTTTTTGGGGGAGAATAAAAAACGGAAAAATACCTCTCTTCAACTATAGCACAAGGGTTATTTTTAAGGAAATTTCTCAACTGCACATATTTTCAGAATATCATTCTACTTCAGGTAAATTGGTCATTATTGAGACTAACTACAGGGCTTTTTAACGTGCAGTTCTACACAAAATGTGCAGTTCTAATACACTTCTAAATGGATTAGTGCAGTTGTAAAAGCATTTTTGTGGAGTTAAAAAACTTTTTGAAAGTTCGTTGTCTTCCGATTTGGAATAATTCGCTATTTTAAACAGACATGTAGAGAAGCCTATAGTCGGCCTATTGCAAGTTTTGTGATTGAAGTTTTCAGCTATAAACTTTGAAACCAGCCTAACCAAAATTAATCAATACCTTATTTTGCAACAATGCTTACAGTAAAAAAACTGAATGGACGAGTTACATGGGTCCCATGGGCGCCCGCAGCATAGGTCAAGGGGGGTCGCGTAACCCCCCTGGAAAGCATGACAAAATATTACCAATAGCACTTTCTGGGCAAATGTTAGTGGTTAAACGGGACAGCTTGCCCAACAGTCATTGTGTTCTTTTACTTCACCAACTTTTGGGGTATATCTTGCGGTTATCTCTACATATTGGGTACTACTTTAACCCGTTACTCAGTCATAATTATGTATATTATTGTATAATCTGCACCCTGGAAATAAATAAATGACGTTCCTGCATGCATAGTCTAGTATAGTTAGTACAGTTAGTTAGTGTTATTGATTTTTTTTCTATGAATAGGCCTAATATACATGAATAATATATGCCATAGCCTATATCAAAGTCGAAAATTGTTTAAAGACTTTTTCGTTATGTTATAAAAGGCTCATAAATATTATATCACGTTACATTGAGATAAACCTAGTTGTGTGAGTTGCTTGGTTTTAAAGGCATTATTTTGTATCTTAACTCCTCTGGCCACGACCGAGTCGACTGACCCCCCCTGCAAAACATCCTGCGGGCGCCCATGATGGGTCCATCTTAGTTTCGTTCGCAAATTGGCGCCAAGGCCGTAGCAAGAAAGGTGTTTTGGGTGTTTGAACACCTCCAGAAATGGAAAATGTAAAAAATAATATGATGCATTTACTAGCACATGATGTAAAAACCATGAAATAAAACCATGAAAACACCATCCGAAATTTAAAATGTAAAAAATAGAATATTATTCACTTGCACGTAATGAAAAAAACATGAAATTGGGCGAAAGATACTAAGAAAGCCGTTTCCGATGGTCTTCTGAAACTTTGACGACCAAAAAAGGTGTCTTCTGAAATTTCACACCTAAAAAAGGTGTATTCAGAAATTTTGACGACTAAACAAAGGTGTCTCAGAAATTTTGACAACTAAAAAGGTGCCTTCAGAAAATTTGACAACTAAAAAAGGTGTCTTCAGAAATTTTGACAACTCAACAAAAGTGGCTTTAGAAATTTTGACAACTAAAAAAAGGTGTCTTCAGAAATTTTGACAACTAAAAAAATATGTTTTCAGAGATTTTGACACCTAAAAAAAGTGCATTCCGATAATTTGACGACCAAAATAAGGTGTCTTCGGAAATTTTGACGACTAAACAAAGATTTCTATAGAAATTTTGACAACTAAAAAAGGTTTTTCATAAATTTTGACGACTACAAAAAGGTGTCTTCAGAAATTTTTAAACCTAAAAAGGTGTCTTCAGAAATTTTGACGACTAAAATAAGGTGTCTTCAGAAATTCTGTCGACTGAACAAAGGTGTCTTCAGAAATTTTGACGACTAAGCTAAGGTGTCTTCAGACATTTTGACGACTAAAAAAGATGTTTTCAGACATTTTGACGACTAAAAAAACGTCGTCAGAAATTCTCCGCCAAAGAACTCTCCCCCCCCCCCAAATCAAATCCTGGCTACGGCCTTGGAGGCTGGGAAAGTTGTGCAGTTCTAAAAATTTCTTTAAGAAAGTCCTGCCGCCATGGCTTGTTTTGCGTGGAATAGCTCAATTGGGGAAATTTCGATACGGTGTAAGATTATTTGCGATCCTTCATGTTTATATGCTTTCACGTCTATTGTTTAAAATTATTGAAATTGTAAACACAAAAAAAAACAGAGAAGCTCTGTGCTCCGCCTGGCTGTCGTCTTTAACTCATTAGCCTATTTTGCTACAAACTGGGAATCTTACATTCGATTTCGTTTCGCTAACCGTTACATGTGTATGGCTTGCATCAGACAGCTTGTTTGAATATGCCATTTATCTCTAGACTTGTTTTCTTGTATTTTATGCCATTGGAGTTGTCAGTAGATATTTAAAGTAAAATTCACGGTAAAAATGTATTATAATCTTGTTTGTTACAATTAGTTTAACTAAAATATATTAGCTACTAGCCTACTAACATCGTTTATGCGATTGTGTGTAAAAAAGTAACTGCACAAAACCTGATTTTCAGCTGCACAAATTCGTTTTCCAACTACACACTTTGTGTCCAGCTGCACGTTAAAATAACCCCTGCTATAGCATAAGCTAAAGTGATTGATAACGTCCCCAAACTTTGTTAATCTGGCAAAGATCGAATTTCAGAGATATCAAATATTAATTTACACCAAAATGTTAAGCAATCATTTCTGTGCACACATGTCAAATTTCAAGAGAGTACGTTTATTATATCACACTCTGCGGCAAGGTTATAACGTCGTACCTGTTAAAATATTTTGCACAAAACTACGTCATTTATTTCGCCGCGAACGAAAGTCTTCAATTGCGCCAGTAAGACTTTATCATGAAACTAATCGTTTCTCTAGGAAAATTAATGGCATCTGCTGGAGTTTCGATGCACGGTAAAACACACATCATCGTCATTGATCCTCGGAAAACCAAAGTCAATGGAGAGTAGGCCTATTACTTTGGCTTGTTACGCGATAAGCTCATACCCGAACGTCGTATAGGCCTAGTACGTAAACTCAATCCTGATGACAATTGGGCCTACATCTTTCAACAAGACAGTGCTTCTTCACATCGTTGCAGATTGGATCAGCAATTTCTTCAAGCAAATATCCTTGATTTTATCCACAGTGATGCCTGGCCTCCAAACTCTCCTGATCTAAATCCTATGGTCTACTATGCACGGAGCGCCCTAAAGAAGCTTGTGTAATGTGTACATGTATGCTGGTCGCAGAAAACCGTTTCTAAAATTAATGCTGACGAACTTAAGCAGGTCATTGAAGTAAAAAATGAATGGTCTCTATTAGACGGCACACAAATAGGCCTACAGAAGTCAACAGGACAGTGGAAATAGAGTTGAAGGGCCGTTACAAGAGAAAGCGGAGGATCAATCAAACATTATTTTCTCGCGTAAAACATCATCATTAAACAACTGTGGAAAATTTTGGTCATGGGTCATACAGTTCTAACAACAATTTCTCTCAAACGGTTGAGTATTTTGGGCTAAAACTTGGCTGTGTTGTACAAATATGAATTATGATTAGTTTGATGTACTATGATTTAGTTTATCTTTAAAATTGTTTAATTGCCAGCCTGCCAGGTTAACAAAGTTTGGGAACGTTTTTAATGACGTAAGTTTGTGCAAAATATTTTAACAGGTACGACGTTATAACCTTGCCGCAGAGTGTGATATAATAAACGTACTCTCTTGAAATTTGACATGTGTGCACAGAAATGATTGCTTAACATTTTGGTGTAAACTAATATCTGATATCTCTGAAATTAGATCTTTGCCAGATTAACAAAGTTTGGGGACGTTTTTTATGCGCCACCAGGTATAATTAATGACTAAAAACAGTTAGATCGGTCGAATGAGCAAACCAACGATAGAAGGAATAGGCAAGAAGTAAACGAATATAAGATCTTACTTATAGGCTATGATGCTTTGTGAAAATTCAACCGCGTGATGAGCGCACAGTCGGAAACCCTGTTTCACCACACTAGACAACATGAGACGTTCGTTACATCGCACCTTACCATCTGCTATGAGCAGACATTATACTCATCTCATCAAAGAAGTTTAATTCAATTTTGATTGTCGCCAGATCTTTTTCCCATTCCAGATCTATCGCGATGGACGAAGGAGTCGGAAGGACGATTCCTGCTCGGGATTTAATCCGGATCAGATCCGTGGATCAGATCCATGGATCGGATCAGGATCTGACGAACGGAACGGATCTCAAAGAAGCCGGAGGTGAATCAGGGATTTCTACGTATCCGAAGAAGTCAATTTTGACACAACAAAGACCACAGTCGAAACGAGAAAGAGATACCGGATGCATACTTAGACAAACAAACACAGATACAAACACCGTTACTCGTTATTTTCAACATATTCTGGCGGTATTACTGTTAAGTACAGCCCAAGAGTCTCTGATGCATCTATGTTATATATATATATATATATATACAGGGTGCGGCCAAAAAAAATACCCCCCTACGAAAATTGCGATTTCTCGAAAACCGCCGAATATTTTGTTACAAATATTTTCATTCTTATTCGTAACATATTTTTACACATTCTCTGAAAATTTTATGCCAGTATCTTTATTTTTGTGATCAAGACATCAGGCAGAAGAAAGAACTTCTTTTTTTCAACTGAACAAGGCATTCACGAAATAAGAAATCATATTTTTACATAAAATAGCCTGTGGTGTGCCATAATTACGTCATTTCCGCTTTGCGGATCGTGTTCTTCACCGATGAAAAGATCTTTTACATCAATGCACCAATTAATAATCAAAACAATCGTGTCTGTGGCACTCTGTGCGTAGAAGTAAAAAGCCGATATCCATCCAAGCGTCTGTTGGTCTAAAGAGCTAAGTTCTCTCCCCACATCATTTTTTCTGCATGTGTCAGCTATGAGGGTAAAGAACGCTTACAATTCATTGACGAGAAGGTCAAAGTCAATGCTAAGTAGCCTACTACGTGGAGAATCTTTTGCCTAAGCTTGTCGATGATTGTCACACTGTCTTGGGAAATCAGTTCCCTTTTCAGCAAGATGGAGCGCCCGCTCACGGCGCCAAGCTGGCCCAAGATTGGTTAACAAGCCACTGTCTTGACTTCATCGACAAGGATTCGTGGCCGCCAAATTCCCAAGATATGAACGCACTCGACGCACCCCAGCTGTCTGCTGTCTGGGGTGCAATGCTTGAGACTTACAACAAACTTACCACAAAGCCAAAGAACATTTCTGAACTGAAAAATACGCTGCAAATCATTAGGAATGGCCTGCCACTTGAGACCACTCAGAAGTCTGTTCTGGGCTTTCGAAAACGTCTGCAAGCTTGAGTAAAAGCAAACGGTGTTCACTTCGAACATTCATTGCACAAAACTTAACAGTGTGGCCTAATCTTGTCAAGAACAATAAGTAACCTTGAACTTTGTTACATTTCTGTTTGCGCCGTTACTTTGTTACTTATTGCTGTCACTAAATGTCTGTTGAAACGAAAATTGCATTGTTTCACATCAGAGTTGCACCATTTTGGTGTTCATGATTCGAATTTCATTAAATTTAGTCAAGTTGTAGATAAATATGTGTCAAATAGACTGGTGAAGTTTTATAACAAAATGAGCAGCGGTTTTTGAGAAATCGCGATTTTCGTAAAGGGGTATTTTTTTGGCCGCACCCTGTATATATATATATATGTATTATGTATAGTTGTAGGCTATACATTACATATATATATTTATATTTAGACGAACATTATTGGTCTATACATGTACATACATGTAGATGTATAATAACTGATGTATTTCTAGTAAGATTGACAGAATTCAATTATTACACCCCAATGAAGCCAGGAACTGCGTGTGTGCTGCGCATACACATCTTCATTGACAGCGACGGGATTCTCCGATTAAAATTGCTTAAATATTTCAGATTATAGCACACACACACACACACACACACACACACACACACACACACACACACACACACACACACACATACATACATACACACATATCATCTTACAATGCACGCGTGCATACGTGACAGTAGGGAAGTGGGTGTGTACATGTGTGCGCGTGCTTCTGCGAAAACTAAATCTATATTTATTGGAATTATGATGTTACATTATTTTATGGTCACATGTGTATTAATTCGATTTCATCTTTCAAAGAAATCATGAAAGTCAAAGAATTATTGTCTTCGATGGCATCTGCTGCTGCTGCTGCTGTTGCTGATTGCAGAATCCCCTTCCCTTCTCCATCTCCCTCTCAGTCCTTGTCTCTGTCCATATTCTTCCTGTGTCCGTGTTTCTGACTGTACCCGTTTGTCTGTAGGCTACTATTTTTTCTTTGTAAAATAGATCGTCCTTCTGTTCTTCGATAGTCGACTGTGGTCCTTATATTCTGTCGGAGAATCGAGAGACGTGGTCAGTAACTGACCGTCGCATACCATGTATACCGCTGACCATGCTGCAGCTGGCAACCTAGCTGACTGATCCGAGTTTATCGTCGCCAGGAGACTTGACCGAACGTCTCGGACCCGAGTCCATCTCAAAGACAATCGAAACGACCAGCATCCGTTCGGATGATCATTCGGAGGACGGTGGACGGTGGACGGTGTACAGTGGACAGTGGACAGTGCGGACAGTGGACACGCCGTCGGATCGGAATGGACAGATACTGGACAGTTCTTATCAAAGCAAAGACATAACGCGCTTTTTTCTCTGCCTTTGTCTTTGTCTATGTCTCTGTCTCTGCCTCTGTCTCTGTTTCTGTTTCTGTCTCTGTCTCTGTCTCTGTCCCTGTCTCTGTCTCTGCTTCTGTCCCTGTCTCTGCTTCTGTCCCTGTTTCTGTTTCTGTTTCTACCTCTGCCTCTGCCTCTGTCTCTTCGTCTGTCTCTGTCTCTGTCTGTCTCTTTATCACGCTTCGTCTAACATCCCCGTCCTTTCTATTCATTTACTCTGTTCCTTCCTGTCGCTGGGTTCTTCTGTTATTTCTTGTTTTCCTTTTTTCTGATTAATTTCCTTGTTTTCTTTCCTTATCTTCACCATTCATTCCAATTCCAATTGTTTTCTTCGTCGTTCTTTCGCTCGCTGACTCATTCCTTATTCGTTTGTTCTGCCCGATACATTCTTTGCAAATTCCGCATTACTAGTTCTGACGGTATGTTTGCTTGTATGCATAGGCCTATGTGCATGCATTGTGTATATATGTATGTGTGCATATATGCATGCATCAAAGGCGTAGCGACCGCCCGCCGTACCCTCCGACCGAAGGGGGCCCCGCAAGGAAGGGGCCCCCTAAAAGGGCCAAAAATGAAAGGTGTGACTATAGGTGATTGTCATCTATTGAAGCCATTGCACAATCCGTGTGGGTTTTACTGACAAAACCGTCAAGTAAATGCGAAATACATGGAGGCCTACATTGTAGGCCTATGTATATTTATAATATGAACCATGTATGTTGCATAAAATAAATGCCACATCCCGGTGTCTGCATTGTTATAAGGGGCCCCGCCGGCCCGGACATTATGCTCGGAGGGGGCCACGTTCATTGTTGCTACGGCCCTGGCATGCATGTAGTGCGTATGTATGTATTGTATGTACGTGTACTGTGTATGTATGTATGTATATGTATGTATGTGTGCATGACTGCATGTGCAATTGTACGTGTATGCGTGTGTAAGTCATTGTATTTGCTTTTCTTCTCATATGTGGATAATCATAATATATATAATATTATATATACATATATATTTGTTGCTGCTTTGAATAATTATTTCCTTGCATTCCTTTATTGTCTCGATTTTCCTTCGCATCATCATTATTATCATTAATGATTGAACAATAATTGAGTGATTTCTGATCAGCAGAAGAAAGGTCAAAATAAAAGACCAACGAAATTAATTGAGTTGTTCATTAATGATGGTTTGAACGAATGAACGATGAATGAATCAAACAATGAATGGACCAATGTTGTTTTGATGGATCGATAGATCGATATCTCAACAGATAATTGATTGATTGTTGTGCATAGGAATCGATCGCGTACGAACCATCGGAGACAATGCGGGATAAATGATGTTTGGATGCATGGTCAGAGGATGGCTGATCTTGGCTCTGAAGTGATGGGTTGATTTATTTTTGAAAGCGAAGGCTGGCCAATTATTTATTTATTGAGGTATTATTAACAGACGATTTCACGACTTTGTGTTTTTCAAAGTCGGATATAATAATTAATCTTATCTCTTGATAATCATGCCCGCAACATTTTAACTGAAGTGTCCAACCTTCGCAAACATAGCACGGCAAGGAGACTTATCTATTTTCTATTATTTACTTTAAAACTTTCTTTTTAATTTACTATACGCGTTTCTATATGGTTTTTTTTTTATCTGCTAAGCCTTTGATATTTATCTTTTGGCTTCTTTGCTAACACATTAATTCATTGATATTAATGTGATGGATTCTAATTTATTTTGTCCTTATAGTATTACTGTGTTTTTATTCGCTAATTCATTTACAGCTTCATCAGCTGATTGCGTTTTCCTGCGCAACATAATATATAGAACCTAACATCGTTACCAGTCTATGTCCTATGCGCAATTTTCTTTCCGGATGGTTCCAGGTCGCCCTTAGAGACTGCAGTGCAGTGCCGAGCGACACATGTGAATGCTTGGTACCCATAAATTTACGCATTATCATGTAAGTTAACACAGAATTCCTAAGGTCTCAGGAACATGCTGAACAAGGTGGAGCAACTTGTAGCCTATAGCCAAGTGAATTCTCTTTTTTTGGGGGGGGGTATAGTTGGTTGGTGGAAATCACGATTTCCCTGCAATGGTATTTCGAAAAAAAGACCTGCTTAATTGTGTTTGGAATCGACCTTGACATGGTCGATCGTTTGCAAATCAACTTCTTGGAGAAATATTCTCTTATTATTCTGGTGATAACACCTAGAATCTGACCTGCACGATGAACTTGAATATACTTTCATATGGTGGACATCGACATCGGTTGACATCTTGACTCTTGAGAACAATAATATGAGGGCATTGCAGAAGTTATGGGACTAGTTAATAAGTATAGTAACTCATTTTTCATTTGACCTGCTCAGTAGACTGACTTTCTAGTAGGCCTAGGTTTATAGATAATAGAATTGGCTAAGGTTTGATTTTTCTTTAGCCTACGCCTAGGCCTATAACAGTTAAGGTCTTGCTCGTTAAATAAAGACGCATAATATAAGCTGCTAATTATTATGCTGATCATAGGAAGCTTCGGAAGCAAGATGGGATTGAGCCTACCTCCCCAGCTGCTTGTTGCTGTTTAATAACACTGTGTTATATCAAGGATGGTTTGTCGTCTCCCTCCTTCTTCTTCCAAGCTAGGGACTGGCACTGTTAACGTACACGAGCTGTGGTGTAGTTTGAACCACTGATCGCAACAATTAAGAATCATCGTTCAGTCGGAAAAGATAACTAGGCCTAAGATTAGTTAGGTCTATGCTTAGTTAGGCCTATGCTTAGTTAGGCCTATGCTTAGTTAGATCTATGCTTAGTTAGGTCTATGCTTAGTTAGGTCTATGCTTAGTTAGGCCTAGGCCTATAACTCAGTCATGAACGGTTGAAGCTTAAAAACAAAGCAACGCCTTGGTTTCATTGTTGGTTCCTGATTAGAGAACTTAAACTACTTTATAGAACCAATTATGCGAAACGAGGTTTATGGTAGGCCTATAGTTTTTCATGCAATTAAATGAACATTTTGAAGTTGAACGGACGGACTATAGATGGTAAGAATGTTCGCATGGGCGAGTCGGCAACAATATTCTACCGCCATCTGGGGAATTACTCAGCCACAATATCTTTATTTGTTATTCGCTAGAGTGCGCACGAATTCGTTCCAGTGGCGTGGTGCAATGTGGGACATGGCTCCGTAGTAGAATTTGAGATGCAGAGTAGAGACTGTGTGGGGGGGGGGGGGGGGTCGATAGGACTAAGACAGGAGGAGGATTGACTGGTTGGTTGGATGACGAAGAGTTAGTTTAGTGTCCTCCACTGTATATTATACATCCAAGAATGCGAACATAGATACTCGCATATAATATTTATTGAAATGCAAGATTGATACACCTACATTGACATACAATCAATGACACATTACATATGCAATAACATTAGAGCATTGAATGCTTAGATCTACATTACCACAGTCTACATGCATTACCGTTTACATGCATTAACATACATGTCATAGGACCTACATGCATATCTTAATAATTTATTATGTACAGTGTATACATGTATATTGCTGATCATCGGAATTCATATAACTGCATCCAATCATTCCTATGTATATGCGCGACTATAGAAAGAGGAAAAGCAATTCAGAATCCAGATGATTATATTCTACGATAAAGTCGATGCAGATGAAATATGCATTTTTTATTCCTACGACCAGTCTTGCGCATTGCATACATTGCATTTGTGACATAATTACGCCTACATGAATATGTCTGTCTGTATAGTTGCGCATGTATGCGACAAATGTCAATGTATGTGTGTTATGATGCCCTTCTTTCCCTATATGGCAGTCTATAGAGAGTCGTTTTCTTTCCATGGGAGATTGGTTGTTGTGTTGGGTTGATGTTGTATGAGATGAGGGTTCTGGGGTGATTGTCTTAACCCGTGCTGCCCTCTCTCCATTCGCCTCTGTCTTATATGTCCCGCAATCAAGACCCGCATCATCTGCTTCGCTCGCATCATTAACTGCGGAGTTTGAGATTGGACGGCTGCACTGATATCCATCAACGGTGGCTTCCCATTAGCAGCTGTCGTGAGGATGGAAGGACAGGATGCTCGAAAGGGAGGAGGGGTGGGAGGACTCAGGACGGAGAGAAGGAACGTCATGGAAACGAATTGACCGGAAGGAATCGAAGGACTGCAGGAAGGGAGAAAAACAAGAAGGAATGAAAAATGGAAGCAGAGGAAAAGGAAAACAAGGAAGGAAGTCAAGTAACCAGTCAAGAAGCAAGGAGAGAAAACGGAGACTCAAATTTTACCAGTACTGCCCTGGATTAAGCTGGATGACTCCCAGCACAGCCATGGAGCAGTGTTTAATCTAGTATTCTGCTTTGTGGAGGGAAATCTAGATTTCTGGGGGTGAGACAAACGGTCATTTTGGGAAAACGACAACCACTGATGCATGCAGACACAAAGAAACATCGCAAATTCTAGGCGCTCGTAACAATGTAAGTAAGTAAGTGGAAGCAGGCAAGCAGACGACGCTTTAACAGGAAACTATTAATTGACCTTAAATGACGTCTTATGAGGTCGACATCCGATTTGCTTATCACCTCTGCCTTGCCATCATGTCCACCGACCCATCCGGAAGGATGGCCGTACCAGTACTTCATTATGTAGCGCACGTATACATAATTACATATGTTATCGTAACCATACTGAATGGCATAGACTGCAGGGGTCAGGTCTATTTGGTGGATTAGATCATTAGCAGGCCCGGATTAACCCCTCGGGGGGCCCGCCGCCATATTTTCAGGGGGCCCCTAATTTACCATTACCTTCCGTCACCACCCTCCACGGGCCCATTGAGACAAACATATAGCAGGGAAGCCATAATATTAATAATCTGCAGCCATACCTTTACATAGGCCTGCGTAGGCCTACAGGATTCGATTGACCCAGGTGAGCTCGCCATCTTTTCGCAGCAGCTGAAGGTTTTTCTTACTGCTTGCTCATCATCACAAAAATTTAATGCCGACATTTCCAGTAGGAATTTGTTACGCATTCATGTTGAGAAACCAAACTGAAGAAGGCTCTGCTTTTAACCACCTCGACAACTTACATTTATTTTAGGCCTTCCCTATGGCAGACGCCTAGCATAATCAGAGTTTCGCGTTTATCAAATCCTCTGTAGACTTGTACACTCGGGTCATGGACACCAACACCACCGCTGACCGCAATAGAAGCCCCACGCTCGGGTCTCCATGTAGCCTAAACTGATCTAGACTTCCACTCGGACACACTACGTACCATTATATATTATATTTCACAGCTGTCGTAGGCTATAGGTTGATATTATGATATACTGCAGGTCACATTCCTCCTCAGAAGACGAGTGACCACCTCCACTACTGGCCTACGGGTTTGGCAAAATATAATCTGTTATTGACCAGTTTACAGTAGTTGTGATTTTCAGTGGAATGCAAGCCCGTATGCATAGAGTATGGTCTCGGGCATCCATGATTCGCCCAATTTATCATCCTACAAGTCAGAGCCAGCTTTGGTCGGCTTTAGACAGAGAAACATAATTTCAATTGGCGCCATTTTGATACTATTAGCGGTTCTTTCCTAAAGGTAGGGTGACTACGCCTCTGCCTTGGCTGCACAACTTTCAGCGATAATTTCCTCTCCCCTCTTCAGGATCGTCCCTCCCTCAGGCTCCCTGGTGTCAAATGAGTCACCGTGGCATGCAGGGAGTGCGTGAAACATATAGGCCTAATACGGAGTTCTAGTTATACGAAAGTGGGTGAGAAGTTCAGAGGCACTGACAAATGACAATTTACAGTTCACTCTTCCCCTCTCTGCATCCACACTCAATTGAGATGGCCGTGATCCACGCATCCATGTAGTCTAATAGCATTCCTCTTCGACATAATTATTATAGATTGCCTTTGTAAGACTGAGCCAAAGATAACATGATACACCTTGCGCATGAATGTGCAGACCAATTACAGAGTTCAACCGAATCTCTACTTTGTCTACGTCTGTCTGTTCGTCTACATGTATGTCTGACTCTTCTTAGAAGGCCGATCTCTCCCTCTCTGTCCACCTGTCTGTAACTCTGGCCTATCTCTTCTAAAAGTAGGCCAAATGGAATACCGACAAAATCATAAATCAGAGCTGGCACAAACATAGAGGCCAACATAAATAAAATTGTTTTTCGCCATAGGAAGAAAACAATGACCAATGGACGCAAATTACACACTGTCCTTGAAGCAAATTTGAATAAATGGGAAAATCCACAATAAAAATTATTTTTTGCAGACGCGGGGGGCCCTCTGACGACGGGGGGCCCGCCGCCATGGCAGACATGGCATACTGGTTAATCCGGCCCTGATCATTAGAGAGTAGACATTTCGATAAGGGAAAGTAATGGCATGACTATGTTACTATGTATCGGAAAATCTTAATTAGAACATAAACGATAATAATTATATATAATATATATTTGATGTGGACCTCAACAACCGACCTCAAGCGTTCATCTTAGGGACTATTGCATAGATCACTGTATAATACAGCCTGTATATTTTTATATTTATATAGCGCCTCTCGTAGAATGATTATTAACCCTTTAACGACCAGCTACACATGTTTTCAATGCATTTTAGTACACGCTGGTCGGTAAAGGATTAAGAGGCGCTCTCAGTATAATAATTTAGTGTGGATAGACGGATGAATGAAATTATTAGACGCATACTGGAACACTAAAATAAATGTCGTTGCAAACACATACAGACAGACAAACAGACAGACAGACAAGCAGATGAGGAGGACAACAAACAGACAGAAGAATGATACACAGAAAGACAGACAGACAAACATACAGACTATCAGATCGAAAACAGGTAAACAGACAAACAGATGAACAAATCTGAACACAGACAAAGAGGCAAACAGAAAAGAAGCAGGCATACAAACAACCAGACAGATCATACGCAGACGAACATTGTACGTGTGTTAGTGCGAGAGTGCATAACAGTCACTGTTGAGGAACTTGAGGTTGGTCGCTTTCAAGGGTGAATGAATACGATGGAAGACGATTTCTTCCATGTGGATATGGTTAGTCAGCGGGGACTGCATTACTAAAGTAAACTGGCAATTATGATGGGTGGGGAGAGCATGGGGGGAGTGGCAGCGGAGGTCGTTCCGGCACTTACAATCTCCTCCCTCCACTTACACCGAACCGTCTGCCAGCTGGCTATGTTGCCTTTCCAAACAAACCCTCTCTATCCTTCCCCCAATATCTAGCACACCCTTCCTTCCGCCATCCCTCTCATCGGGTGGATATTATTCTTGTAGGAGATACGACTACCCCTGGGTTTTAGCCTCAATCTTTACTCCTAGGGGAAGCCACGAATCCGGAAGATAGCGAACCGACACCAAAACTAATCAACGTCGACTAATTACCAACCCCCCCCCCGTTACTATCCCGTGGGTTTTTCCCCTCAAGAAGAAAATACCCTCACCCCGTTCATTCCCAGCCAACACCAAAAGTCTCACCCAGACGGGAAGTTGCGTGGGGTCTGGTTACGGTCGTTGAGACTGCGCGCAGCCGATGGGGTTGGTGTTTCAATTCCTAAGGGCGTCTTTGTGGCAGATTTAGGACGGAGGTGGGGGGGGCCATCTGTTGTTGATTCGTGACATTGATGATTTTATTAGAGGAGGAATTCGATGCAAGGTAAATCTGTTGCGGTGTTGTCAATTTCTTAGACCAACACATGCCACGCGCGTTCTCGTGAACCAAACGAAACACGACTGAGATGTTAATGTGCATCGAAATCAGATCCATAAGTACAGGGTGGGCCAAAAATAAAGACCCCCTCTAGGTTTTTTGTCAATATTTTGGTCAGAACTAAGAATTTTGAAATGAAATTTTGCAGTCTTAAAGGCAATTCATATTTACACATGATGGCTAGATTTCATCTAAATATATCAAATGGAACAAAAGTTATAGCAGTTTTAGTGAGGTCACCCCCCGTTTTTTGACGATTCAAAAACGAAACGCAAAAAAATTAGGTTTTTTGCCCATATCTTGACCAAAAGTAAGAATTTGGAAATGAAATTTTGCACGCTTAAAGGCAATTCACATTTACATATTATGGCCGGATTTCATCAAAATATTTCAAACACAACACAAGTTATACCACTTTTAGCGGGACCACCCACCGTTTTTGACGATTCAAAAACGAAACGCAACAAAAAGTAGCAAAAACACTATTTTATTAAGTCTCGTCTCAAATAACTGTTGTCAAATGAACTTGGTAGTGCTTCACAACTTGTGTTCAATGTGCCCATCCCCAGGGCCAAAACTTCTTTTGAGTCTCTTTGCAAAGTTCTTGATGGACCCCTGATTAATCTGACAGATTCTCCTTATTTACCAATTTGATTGTCGTCTTGCTAAGTGACTTCTCAGTGACGTGCAGCTACGCTGGTGCCCTGTTTCATTTTTAAATAGTAATAATAATGATCATCTGTCAATGCCAAGGCTATTTGATAATAATTATTTGAGATGAGACTTAATAAAATCGTGTTTTTGCTGCGTTACGTCTTTGAATTGTCAAAAATTAGGGGGGGGGGGCTCACTAAAAGTGGTATAACTTTTGTTGTTTTGGAAATATTTTTGATGAAATCTGACCATCATATGCAAATATGAATTGTCTTTAAGCCTGTAAAATTTCATTTTGATATTCTTACTTTTGGCCAAGAGATTGGCCAGAATAATTAGATTGAATTTTTATTACTTTTTGTTGCGTCGCGTTTTTGAATCGTCAAAAAACGGTGGGTGGCCTCACTAAAAGTGGCATAACTTTTGTTCTGTTCGAAATATTTTTATGAAATCTGGCCATCGTGTGTAAATATGAATTGTCTTTAAGACAGTAAAATTTCATCTGAAAATTCTTACTTTTGGTCAAGATATTGGGAAAAATCTTAGGGGGGGTCTTTTTTTTTGGCCCACCCTGTATACGTACGGACCTTGGGCAAGTCCTTCACTCACAATTGCTCAGTGCTTCGGAGTGAAACTCCGATGCAGTGTCCGCTCTGCATACGGGACCGCCTCTGAGTAGAGAAAGAGCCCTTGAAGGGGCGCTACAACACGTGCACATAGGCCTACAAAAACCAAACTACAAGACGGACGGACGGACGGACGGACGGACGGACGGACGGACGGACGGACGGACGGACGGAGAAATGTAGGAAATTCCATTTCTCAATGAATTTCGGTGCACATCTTTTGACATCTCAGTCGTGTTTCGTTTTGTTGATGAGAACGCATATGACATGTGGCTTATAATTAATTATAAGAGATTCACAACAGTTATACTGTACCGGAACAGATTTACCTCGCATCGGAGCAAAATAAGTGTTTCAGAAACTGTGGAAACCTTTTCTGTTTTACAGATCGGCAATGCTATAATTATAGAACTTTGAGTTCAAATCTGTCGACCTATAATAATTATTGTCGAGATATATATCTGGTAACGGAATAATAATTCTTCAAAGATATGAATTTCTTCGTTTGTACAACAGATTGTAATTCATCAGATCGCATTAGATTGGATGGCCTTCATGTCAATGATCCGCAAAACTATATTAACTGACTCACTTCCATCGGACATACGACCGAGAAATCCGAGCAGCATTGGGCGTAATAATTACCCCCTGGCCTCGGCCCCTACAGCACCCCACTTCATCTCGTGATGAAGACATCCACAGGAGTGGAGGAGCTGCATAGATTGCGTTCATTAATCTCGAGTGCAGCGCATGGCATGACACGCGTCATAATTCCTGATAGGGCGGTGCGAGAAATCGCAGCAGTGCGGAAGTTACAGATCGATTGTCGTATGGCCTTTGAGTCCGTCATCGTCCTGGATGGCTGGGCAACAACTTTCACGGTCGACTGATTTACCCGGAGACGATTCGAACTGGACTGGTGTGGGGATGAAGGAGGGGTGTGGGTGAAGTCTCGTTGTCACAGGAGTTGATATTGTCGGACAGCTTTCCGGCAGCGACACGCCGGATACGCCTGTCCGCGGAATTAATTATCGACGGAGACTTGGAAAGAGGGAGCGGTCAACGGGAGAGGGGTACGCCTGAAGTCGATGACCTCTGGCCTGCTGACCCCGGTCGCTATCCCACAACCCGGCTAATCGTGTCAGTCAGCGTTTGCCTCGTCTCGGCAGATGGGGTCTGGATGGTCGGCCGGGGAAGAGGGTTAAGAGGGTCAGAGGAAGATAAGAAGGAGCGAGGATGAGGGGATGGAGAGACGGTGTGGGTCTCGGTTCAAGATATGGTGAATAGACATACTATAGATGGACATAAAGATACGCAGACAGACAAAGCAAGCAACGTAGACGTACATAGCCTAGTTGGTCAGTTGGACCAAGTAAAAGAACAGACAAACAGACAGACAGACGGAGAGACAGATAGATAGACAGACAGACAGGCATGAAATACAAACCTATAAATAAACCGGTAAAAGTAGACGCATACAGAAACGAAGAAACATACAGAGAGACCGAGAGATGTCGACTCGCTTAAACGGAAAGAAATCGTAATCGTAAACTCGCAACTTCTAAAGCGCTCATAAAAGCAAAGTCGTGGAAACCGTCTTATTTGCTCAATCAAAAACAGAGTCGATAGGAGTTAGGATCAGAAGAGTCAGGCAGACAGAAGAACAGAGACACGCCGAAAGAGAAGGAGCCAGAAGACCGACAAAGACAGACACAAAGGCAGACACACAGGCAGACAGGGTATTGCATTTAGACATAGGGTCACAGTCATTCGGGTTTGTCAGTCATTCCAAACGTCGGCTCTGTTGATGTGGCATCCCTCCATACAACGAGTCATCTGATGGTCTGACACCTGACAAATGTCCAGCCGCCGCCCCCCCACCCCATCCACAACTAATGACATAATTTCCCTAATCGACGTCATTAATGGCGTTTCTTCGAGGGTGGCATTAAACCCCCGTATGATCTGAAACCCTTCTTGCCCCCCCGGTGACCCCCGAGTGACGAAGGATCGAATAGGGGTGCATTAGAAGAAGCAGTGCATGCCACCAGAGAAGTACTACTTCAGGGTTATTGAGTGCATCGACATTCTCACATGAATCTGGATTCTTATATACTTTGGCTGATTGCCAATTTGATGCTGAATGGAAAACCAGATGATGATTAAGATCGTGATTGTAATTAATGCAATCACTGTCTGTGTTTTGATCTTCATTGATCACACTCTCTTGATCATTATGATCTTCTTACATATGTCCACTCTCTTGATCATTACTGGAATTGTAATCATTACTTCAACCTGTGTTACAGACCGACTTTGTCTACATGCACATCGTAATGGCAGATTGACTGAATTTTTTTTAGAAAGAGCATGCACGGTTATGCTTATAGGTTCGCCGCGTTTGACTCGTTCGACAAGAAATTCATTAGGAATTACATGTATAGTTACTTTTTATTTCGTTGAACATCTTAAATCGGCTTTTATTCATCAATCAATTTATACTCGAAAATTTAAGTTGAAGAAGAGAAAGAGACCGAATTAAGTGTGAAGTCAAAGAAAAAGACGACGGCGATGGTTATGATGACGACGACGACGACGACGACGATGATGATGATGATGATGATGATGATGATGATGATGACGACGATGATGATGATGATGATGATGATGATGATGATGATGATGATGATGAAGATGATGATGATGACGATGAAGATGATGATGTTGATGATGATGATGATGATGATGATGATGATGATGATGACGACGACGACGACGATGATGATGATGATGATGATGATGATGATGATGGCGATGACGACGACGACGATGATGATGATGATAATGATGATGGTGGTGATGATGGTGGTGGTGATGACGATGGTGATGATGATGGTGCTGGTGATGATGATGATGACGACGATGATGATGACGATGATGATGATGATGATGATGATGATGATGATGATGATGATGATGGTGGTGGTGGTTGTGGTGGTGGCGATGACGACGACGACGACGACGATGATGATGATAATGATGACGACGACGACGATGATGATGATTATTATTATTATAATGATGGTGGTGATGGTGGGGTGGTGATGAAGAAAAGACCAAAGAAGAGAAAAAGGCAAAGAATTTCTGATGATGAAAAATAAGAACTGAGGAAGAGGAAGAATCATAATTATCGAATTGCCACAAAATTTAAAAAGTGTATTGAAGTGCTGATAGCGATGCTGGTGGTGATGGTAGTAGCGATGACAACAGCGATGATGACAGTGGTATTGCTGATAATGATAATGATTGTGATTTGTGACGACGACCATGCTGGTCACTTTGTTATGCAGAAACGATAGACAGACAGACAGACAGACAGACAGACAGACAGACAGACAGACAGACAGACAGACAGACAGACAGACAGACAGACAGAGACAGGGAAACAGTCAACCAGTTGCGAAATAAATTATGGGTTCAACTGAGAAAGTACCCCGTTGTCAAATGGCTCGGTGAGCTGAATAGTGAATAAATATATTATATAATTATTATAATTATAGAGTATTATATTTAGTACTAGCTGTACCCGGCCACGCGTTGCTGTGGCAGAAAAGACTCTCCCCTCCCCATCCCCCTCCCCTTTCCCCTCCCCCTTCCCTTCCCCTTCCCCCTCCCCCTCCGTCCCGCTCCCCCTCCCCCTCCCCCGCCGCCTCCCTCCCCTCCCCCTCCGTCCCGCCCCCTCCGCTCCTTTCCTTCCTCAACCAAGAAGGCCGCAAAATAATTATGCGAATCGCTTATGACGTCACGAGACGCAACCTCATTCATGTTTCGTTTGCATGGTCGCAGTCACTGTCAAGGCGTTTGTGAATCTGGCAACGTGCGGTTTTGAATTTGCAAATGGCGGTGGAGCGGAATGCAAAGTTCACTTTTTGTGGAAAATATTGCGTTTATTCGTAGAAAAAAAAGTTGGAAACTCTCTGATAGGAATGGAAGGTTTTGTGAAATTTTCAAAACAATCTGCGCGGTACGTTTCGAGAACACTTTACACAAACTATTGGAAAGTTTCATTTTTATATATATAGATTATGTATACACATGTATATATATGCGTGTGTGCGCGTGAGTGCGTGTGTTGTATGTATAATTATAATTATGCATCATAGAGATAGCCTATATATATATGTGTGTGTGTGTGCGTGTGTGTGTGTGTGTGTGTGTGTGTGTGTGTACTGCCGATCAGCAGAAGTCTATAAATAATTGTGTAAATGAAAGCAGAGGAAATGCGTTGCTGTGTTATCCGATTGTATACTGTGTCGCAGTTGTATCTCAGTTGTATCTGTCATCAGCGAATCAAACGACAAAGTTTCAGTTCGACTGAGACGAAAAGAAACTCGATCCACCTTGACAGGGATCGAATTAGAGAGGAGACTGTGGTGGTCGACAGCGGATCCGATGTCCACTTGAAAGAGGGAGAGGGAAGGGGTTGGCCCCCCCACAACCAACCTCCGATTGATGACTTCCACATTTCGACCGCAGAAATGACACAGGTGTGTAACCTACAATGCACAAGGGTAGAGACGGACGGACAGACGGACGGACATACGGACGGACGGACGGACGGGCGGACGGGCGGACGGACGGACGGACGGACGGACGGACGGACGGACGGACGGGCGGACGGACGGACGGACGGACGGACGGACGGACGGACGGACGGACGGACGGACGGACGGACGGACGGACGGACGGACGGACGGACGGACGGACGGACGGACGGACGGACGGACGGACGGACGGACGGACGGACGGACGGACGGGGGAAAGACAAAACGATTTTTAAATTATACACTTAGAGAAAGGGATAAATAAAGACAGCACGAGAGATGCAAGGGAATTGAGGCTGAGGGACAGCGATAAAGACAGACACAGTGAACGTGTTACATGAGAGGCTGGACCATTAGATATTCTAAAGGTTATCGTCGAGCGGCCAGAGTTGTAGGCAGAACGAGAAACGAGAAGGACAGAGAGAGAGACAGACAGACAGACAGACAAAGAAACAGACATACAGAGACAGAGACACAGTACGAGATGAAAGCATCTCACATTACAAGAATAAACAGCGACACCTGTTGTGCTGCGACTCAAAAGACAATTATTAATTTTATCGTTCAAACAGTAAAATGTCAACCGCGGAAGATTGTAGGTTGCAAGAAAAGAATAGCATCTAGAAAAGGAACTTATAATTATAGCCAGGTTGTGCGCTGTAGAAGTGCTATTTAATAATTTTGTGTATGTTATTTGGGGTATGGTGACGTGTAGGCTAGGGACCTTGAGCAAGTCTTTGACTCGCAATTGCTTGTGCGCTTCGGCGTGAAACTCCGATGCAGTGTCTACGGCTCTACGCTGTAGTCGGGGAGCGCTTCTGAGTAGAGATAGAGTTTGAAGGGGCGCTATAGCAAATGCGAGAAGCAAATAGCTAAAATAAATAATGACAATAATAATAATAACAGCCTTCGTTTGTTTTTCAAACTGACGCAACGCAGTATGATTGCGATCAGTAATGAACGGATGATGAACGCAGGCTGTTACAGAAGTCGAATTTAACTGTCGGCAGCCATGCAAGGCGCCCATCACGACCTACTTGCTACTCATTTTATCAACGTTAACTGCCGAATGAACGGCTGAATGGACGTTTGACATGGTAGTATAATTTGCATTAACGTTCTAATTAAATTTTACTTGTCCATTGTTATTTTTGCTTGAATAGATGTTGAATTAGCCTATTGGTGAAAAATAAATCCCGCTTAAATAGGAGTTTGAATGATGAAGCAATTTTTGAAAAGTCCAAGTTGGATTTATGAAAATAGTTCCTCGTGACGCTGGAAGTTGGATTGATGCAAATATGAAAATGATTCTTGCATAAATAGAAGTTGGATTGATGACAGTTATCATGCACATTGGCAATAAAATACCTCGCACCCAATCTCTTTTGTTTCGCTTACAGACATTTCCTACAGAAATCTGGACCGTTCATGAGGCTCTATGTAAATTATCAGATGCACACGCAATATGCATCTTCTTTGTGGGGCGCGGTGGTGTAGTGGTGGCGTCGTTGCCTTGGAGCCGGAAGGTTCGAGGTTCGAATCCACCTTGCCGCGTAAGGACCTTGAGCAAGTCCTTCACTCTCAATTGCTCAGCGCTTCGACGTGAGACTCCGATGCAGTGTCCGCTCTGCATTAGGGAGCGCCTCTGAGTAGAGAGAGCTTCAAGGCACGCTATAACACGTGCACGTGTACATACAAACAAATACGTGTGTATATATACCATATATATATATATGATATATGCATATAGGCTACTCTAACTTGCATGCAAACGTACATGCATTTATGTGCACATAATTAGAGAAAATACACTTCGTGAATAGCTTACAAAAATAGCGTATTTCATGCGGTCCATAGATTTGCTTGTCTTTATAAAATCAACAAACGATGGATATCGTCATGGAACATGTTCATTTATATACCGCCATTATAATAGAACTCCTCTTTACGCAGCAGCAGCTTTCGTGACCCGAAGCCATAAAACCGTTACCTTCGTTATATAGGACGGCTTATGATGTCCAACTAAAAGGAGACTTGGAAGCCTACCACCATCTCCAATTACACATCTCACATCATAATTATGTAGTGATGCTTAGATCGTGGATGCGGTACAAATGAGTGTGGAGGAGGATGCCATTAGCCGACGATCGGACATGGACTTCTGATAGGATGTTCGTCTACTTGCAATTGTCCTAATGGTTTCCTTTGTCTTGTAGGCCTACCTGCTGCTGCTGCAGACGTTTTTGTGGCTTTCTTCGTCGTCGTTGTCGTCGGCTCAAATGCACACGCACACAAACACACACCGTGACACCGCCCACTCGGTGTAGGAGGAAGAGAAATAAGTCTTATTGAAAGGATATATTCTTATACTGCAATCCTATCATCAGACTAAGAACATAGGGCTTCGAAGATAAACCATGATGTGATCTACGTCCATTTCGAGCTGCATGCTAACCTACAGCATATTGCTAAGATCTTGGCATATTGCAGAAGGCCTGCAATAATATTATCCTACATGTAGCACACGAAGCCTACGTCCTGCTGCAAGAGTGCCGAGAAGCAACGATGAACAAGTATATTTTTAATCGAGCACGAGTATTGAGTAGAGTCTATTTGATATCAACATTTTCTGAATGCTAGGCTATTTCTGCGGGTAAGTTACATGTAGTTGGCAAATGTATCGAGTATGAGGACAAGCCATAGGCTATAGTAGGCACCAAGTACTTCACAAAGGCGCTGTAGGTATATGCTAGCTTAATCGTTTGGCTATAATTTATTGTCGCGAATAGGCCTATGTGGTGCTAAGAATTTCCTCCGCATCGTTATATCAATACAAGTTGCAATTAGTTACATGGCATTGGTTCAGTTCTATAGGCTACAGTAGTGAATAGAATATGCTTTTGATACACAGACTTGCTCAGTGTGCTCATAGGCCTACTCAGTTGACAGTTAGCCTAATACATTTGTTACAGAACAGGCGTCGAGTGTAGGAATACCAGATGAGTCCCCAGTCTCACACGGATAGATCTGCATAGGATAACATTTAACAGTTAACAGGCTGCACTGATAGACGCTTATCATAACGTCACTCTAAAACCTCCGCTTTTGACCAGAGTCATCAGTCGACCTTCTGACCTCATTCTTCATGCACGAGCGCGCAACACACGCGAGAGGGACGACTTAATCGACTGAATGGCCGCCGATGATAGTCGTTTCAACACAGAATGAAAAGACACCATCTCCCTTTGTAGCTCTGCAGGTCGATTAACTTGATTTATTCCGCATTTTATACATAAATTTCAATGTCGTTAAGCTTCCAGATCGGAGAGAGAATCGAGAGAGAGAGCGTGCAGAAACGGCAAATCACCTTCGTCATCGCCGAAATTAATATCGTCCGCCATATAAGGATGCGTTTTCGCTCGTGCCGTCGCCGATTGATGAAGCGCATTTCAAAAACAATGGAGCCGTCGCCGACCGCACGTGAGTGGCGCAGGCCTCTGAGCAATAAATCGTCGAAATGTTGTGCGTGTTAACGTGGAACTGGGGCGCTGAATGACCAGGCATATAGGGGGAGGGGAAGGGGATTGGTGCAGAATGACTTCCTGTAGTTATTAAATAACCCTCTATAATCCAGATGATCATAATTACACCTGCCAGGAAAGTTCTCGAGATGACAAGAAAATTCTGGAGAAAGTCTGCGGCCGTCTAAGCTATAGCGTGAAGTCGAGCGACACAATTACGGCTAATTCCGGGTAATTCTTGGCACATACGCTTCCAAGAAACCTGCGATTATCTATGTCTGTCTGCCTGTCTCTCTGCCTGTCTCTACATCTCTCTGTCTGTATGCAGGTTTCTTAGCTGGGTATGTCACGCAAGCGATGTTCAGAAATGACAGACTTATCGCCATACTACACGCGAAGCACTTCTCACAAATTGCAGACCTGCTCAATGTGAGCCAACCTTGTTATTAAGCGCTGCATGTGCAGGAATTTATTGACACTTTTTCAGTCGTCTGTTTTTTCACAGCCTTTTTCTTCGCTCTTGTTAGCATGGATGGTGCCAGTATAACTTTTATGCCTGGCATCTAGGTCAAGGTTGCCTGCTAGTCTAGTAGTTAGTGTTATGACAAGAAAATCTTCATGTAAATCTACATGCAGGTCAAGGGTTAAATCTAAATGCAGGTCAAGGGTTAAATCTAAATGCAGGTCAAGGGTTAAATCTTCATCTGTGCAGAAGGATCATTAAAGACCTCTGTTCCTCTTGCGCCTCTCAAATTCAACTCAAAATAGGTCTATATAATTATAGTAACAGAGGGCGCGCTATACATGTAGTGTAGTGGGTAATAATTATAGTTGACGTGCAGCCGGAGAGTTGCGGGGTCGAATCCACGTCGAGCCGCCACGTAGGGACCTTAAGCAAGTCCTTCACTCGCAATTTCAGTGTCCGTACGAGAGGAAAGTTACCAAACATTGAATGAACCGAAAATGTTGTCATGTTGCTGTTATACCTTGGTTTAAACTGGACCA
This sequence comes from Lumbricus rubellus, assembly GCA_945859605.1. Classification (NCBI taxonomy): domain Eukaryota; kingdom Metazoa; phylum Annelida; class Clitellata; order Crassiclitellata; family Lumbricidae; genus Lumbricus; species Lumbricus rubellus. The sequence goes on from OX243812.1 coordinate 54,475,532, forward strand.
TGCAGTTCTGAGATATAGGCCTATTGCGCAATTGCAGGAAGATGTCTTAAAATATATTCCTGAACGTCTTAGTCTTTAAACCAAAATACAGAACTCCATAAAGTATACTGTAGTTTTTTCACTTCGCAGGCTATAGACTTCTTGCAAAATGCCTCTATAGAATTTCTGCCTCTGACAATCTTTTTGTGAACCTTCAAGCAGTAACCTCGGTGTAGGATTGCATGGCATGGCACCAACTTTCGACGATGTCGATGTCTCATGCTATGCCACGTCAACAGCTGACTCGCTTTGATTCCACTGCAGTGGAATTGGAAACGTTGCAGCTCCATAAATATTGCTCGTATTGATATTTTTATTTATATAGCGCACCTGCCGTCACGCTTAATAGACTATTATCTACTATTTTATTGGTCAACGAAAACCGAAAATCTATTCCGTTTGATGAAAATCTATTCCGTTTGATGAAAATCTATTCCGTTTGATGAACGAGATTTTTCGAACGATTTCCAGTAAAATATATCAAATATATTCCTTCACTCATGCAGTCTCTGCCTCCCTGTATCTCTCTTTTCTATGTACTCTGTAAACTCTCTCATGAATTTCCATCGTACATCCTCAATATCCTCATCCAAAATATTCAACCAAACCACGCATCATTACACAATGTATAATGCATACCCATAACCATGGTTATACTCTTATCCTTTCAGCCATGACATTCATAACATTCGGTATTTTAAATATGTATGTATCATTAATTAAGTGACTTAGAGATTAAGATGCAGCATACATAAGCTTACACGTATGCACACTTATGTTGCAACACTTATAGCAATGATCTACATAACTATGTGAATCATTTATGTATCACACAATTATATGCATGTGTGATATCCTCCTCCTATCAGTCTCTTCGGAAGCTTCTTCGTATAGTTCGTGGTAGCATAGGCCTATCCCTAGATAACTGTTTCATTAGCTAAATGGCTAGGTAAAGAATCTACAGTCTTTCACTGTTTTATTAACCAACAACGACGACGTGTTTAAATCTTCTTATTATACTCCAAAATCCGATATAAAGTAAAACGATCAGCAACAACACAACAATGACTACACTTGCGTTATCATAACAACTACACGACTACTATCTTCATCAGTCTACTCTATCGCAACTCAACAACAACTACTACAGCCTATCTCAACGGCTCTCAACACACAACTCTCCTTCTTCACTCTCACTCCCTCCTTCCATCTCTCCCTTGTACATTCAACGTACGCTCGTCTAGACATCACGTGCTGCCCAGACAATCGCCTGTCCAGACGCCGCGCGCCAATTTGCAGCTGGCCTACCTGCGTCGCTGTACGACAATCGTCGTGCACTGATTGTAGCGCCGTACTCACTCGCTAGGTGGCCGCCTGCTCTTGTTCCTGATTCTTGCATTTTAGGAGTTTCGGACTGGACCACCCGCGAGAGGGCTAACTGCTGGGGAAACGAGTAATTCGCCAGGTCCTCAGACAGGGAAAACCTAACCTCAGGTTCCAGGGAAGAATGCCTTTCGTTTATGACTCGATCAGTAACTGCTGTTCCTGCTTCTATTGAGAAATGGGTCTCGTTACCAGATTCTACACCAGGAGATGGACGAGTGGTGGCTGGACATGGTCGCACGGTCGTTTGGTGGACGACGACAGCCCCCCCTTGAGGACTTATCTGGGTTCGGTTCCCAAGCAGCAGTTTTCTTAGACCCAATTTTCCTCAAAAGCAGTTCAGTTAGATTCTCCAACCTCTCTTGTACTTTCACCAATCTCTCCTGTCTTTCACTACATATGGAAGTCAAGGTATCAAAGCGTCCAAAGATTTCCGACAGCCTCTGGGACATAACCTTAGCGGAAAGATCCCCACGGGTCCCTTCTAGCCGAATTGAATTGGAGTCATCTAAGCCTTCTCCTTCTGACTCACTCTTCTCACTTTCTTCCTTCTTTTCCGTTTCACTTTCTGACATCATTATTTTATTATTATCAGTTACACAAAGAATACGACTATTGATCTTTTCAGATTTTTCTCCTTAATTATTTATTGCAGGTATAATTATTATGACAATTGTTTTATCTTTCACAGAGACAGAGGAGGCCTATCGACGAACAGGAAAATGCCCTGTTTTCAATCACTAACGAGGGGAACGAAAGGGATCACATCGGGATCCAGTTAATTAAATTTACAGTTCAGCCTACACAACTATTGTCATTATTAATTTCAGTATAATCTAATTTGCATTCAGATTTCTTGAATAAAGGTAAACTAAAATATCTGACTATTCTCGTTAGTAATTATTATAGAGCATTCATAAAATACGCAATCAGTAACATTCAATCGAGAATTATTATTTTAAGTTGACACTGTTTACTTCCCTGACAATCCAGAGAATACATGTAGAAAATCTTTCAGTTCCTGTTCCCAAAAAGAATTCTTCCCCTTGTCAATTTCTTTTACAACAGCCTTGTTTCCGATCGGAATTTTTGAAGGTTCAGCGTCCGAAACTTTTCCACACAGTCACGCAGAGCGATTATGACACAGAGTCAAAATTTGCGGTCACACAGACCTTCCACACAGTCACACAGAGCGATTATGACACAGAGTCAAAATTTGCGGTCACACAGACCTTCAACACGGTCACACAGACCGATTACGACACAGAGTCAAATTTGCGGTCACAAAGACCTTCCACGATGACACAAAATCCAACTTTTGGACGCAAAAACCTTCAATAATTCTTTTTCATTTTAACGGCCATCACAACAACTCCGCCATGACTAACGCCGAACCGCCCACCTGACAGGAGGGAAGCCTCCTGATTGGCCAATGTCGCGTCCCGAGCTATTATTAGCCATTACGTAATCGAATTTAGAGTGAAAGTGCGGTTTCAAGCGCATTCCGAAATTAAGCGAAATTAGATTAGGCCGCCTCCGGTGGCAATCGTTACATGATTAAATTAGCTTACAGCATGTATGACAGAATATTTAATGGGTAATGTGATGTTTGTCTACATATATACATGTACAAACAAATTGTCAAACATGTATATACAGGGTGGCGCATAAAAAGTGAGACCGCCTCGTTAAATCTTTTGTATTATAATATTAAATTATGTTTTTGGCGATTTTTAAACTGTAAGATTATCCCTGCTCATTAACTCAGCGTGTGACATCAGTATTTCGTAAACTTCCGGTCGCCATCTTTATATTTTATGTCAAATTTATGCCGATGGTAGGCTGCGACAGCGCTTAAATCAGGAAGCGGCTTCCCGAAGTTCGTTGGACTGGTACGGAATATTCTGTGTGAAAGTGAGCTGATTTTCAATCAGAATGATGATTCTCACAGCCACAAAAGTAAAGAGGAAATATAAAGAGAAACTGGCCTATCACGAAGAACAGTGCAGCGCATTATGTAGCAAAGTTTGCAACTTCAACCGAATACAAACGCGTAATAGGGCAGGTTACAAACGAAAACTGCAAATTAAAACATCGGCAGCAAAGTCAACAGTTAGTTGGCATATTTCAAAAGAGAAAAGTGTACGAAGCATTTAGTTTACAGACGAAAAGACATTTACTCTTGTCACAATGGGTTAATTTTCAAAATGATCGTGTTTATTCTGATGCAATAAAAATGTTCCAGCAACGAACTCGTCATTCATACGCTCCGGTGAACATTTCAGTCGTTGCATCATGGCTTCGGTCAAGGTGTCTCGGATGAGGAAAACCAGTGTGGTGATTGTTGAACCTGGAGCTAGGGTGAACAGTGAGTGTACGGTACCTATTGTGATCACGTCTTAAGACAAGGATTGCTCCTGGATATTCGAAACTGGCCATAGTTGAAGGATGGCGAAAATTCCTTCGGCGGTTTATAAACAGAAGCATTGACCAGTGATGTCAACGTTTAGACAAAAACTGCTGAGAATCGAGGTGGACACATTAAATTTTATTTCTGATTCTGTACGAATAAACATTTGGCAACAATTCACTTGTTTTTTGCGGAAGAAAAAGTTTTAAAATAATTTATTATTTGACATTATGCTAGGCGGTCTCACTTTTTATGCGCCACCCTGTGTAATTTATATATATATATATATATATACACATATAAATGCCTGCCTAAATAAGGTTAAGTTTTTTGATGACCACCTGATAAACTCATATAAGAAGTGAATAGATATGAGGACGTGCATGTAAGAATTCGTACCCTGCAATCGGGAGGGGGTAGGGTAGGGTGAGGGGTTGTGGCCACCATTTACCCTTAACGATGTCGTCACCATCAGTTAACGACTCGATTCCGACAACTTCGACCCGAGGGCTATATATATATATATATGTATATGACCTTTTATATATACTACACGGTGAACGGAAAAAAAACCGAACCTCTACAATAAATAAAGAAATTAACACCAAACATATAAAAATATTATTAAGAATGGAACTATTTTATCCCCAACTATAAACCTAACTATAGGGTGTCTCGATAGGTCGTGAACGATTTTGAATGCAGAAAAATATATGTTATACACAATATAATGTGGAAAGTTTTATACTGGCGGATAGGTTATTCAAATGAAAATGTTAATATTAGGGCTGTTGATTTAATCGCGTTAACGCGTGCGATTAACGTGTTAAAAAATTTGCGATTAAAAATTTTAACGCATTAATCGCACGCGCTAATTAGATCTCATTTAAATGGAATCAGATGCAGAAAAACTCGTTTTAAAAGGAAGGCTCGTACTTAAAGCTAGTGATACATTCTTTGACAAATATTATAACAAAGAATTTGAGTGTTGTAGCAATAATTCTTTGCTCAATTATCGCCTGCATGCGAACCAAAGCATGCGTTAGGCCTAAACGTTAAATATGAGTCTACAGGTTTCAAATGATAAATGTTTACAGAAGGACAACAGTTACTGAGACGAGGTTTGGCACGAACCGCAACCTCTTGTGAAAAATTGAGACTAAATAATGAGGTTCAAAATAGTAGACCTACTAAGAGTCCTATTGCTAATTAATAAAAGCATCCCTTGAACCGACCAATGTAAATAAACTGGTCTGCATAATAGCTTACAATTGGCTAAATAATTAATTACATTTGATAGTCAGAAAACGGTTGTCTAATTTTCATTTAAGGCTATATCATTTTAATTAGGGTGGCTCAAATGAAATAAATAACGGATTTTGAATAGTTGACTGATTTGAACAGTGTTTCAATTCTGGCTGTCATACAAAGCTGCTCAATAAACTAAATGCAGAAATTAAATAGGCCTAAGCTAAAGGTTAGCCTATTGAATATGAATGCAATAGAAAGAACGCATTCAGTCATTAAAACTATTGCTTCAAGGTCCTTAGAAAATAGTAAGATTTATATATTTGACGAAAATGTATTGCAATTAATTTGCCGTTAATTGCGATTAAAAAAATTAATCGTGCGATTAATTTCGATTAAAATTTTTAATCGAACAACAGCCCTAGTTAATATAAAACATTAGATCACTAGTTCACTTAATAAAATTGTAGCGCCAATATTCGTGACGTCATCAAATTTGTGCCAAGTAAACGTCAAATTAAGCCGCAAACAATATTGTACGACCATCATTGTTAATCCACAAATAATTAATTAATACAAATTAGCATTTAGTATTTAATAATGTTTCCTTTACTCTTTATTACAGCCCCAGGTCGATTAGTCATCGAGCAAATAGATTTTTCAGAGTTGCCAGAGGTAGGCCTATTGATGTCCATGCCATATAGGCTACAAAACCGACGTTTTAAGGTCGTTTGGGGTTCGGTATCGGCATAAACAGTTGCCGCCATAATACTCCAAACATTTTCCACTGGTGACAAATCCGGCGAATTAGGCGGCCAGTCCCTCCGTGAGAGGCTATCCATTGATATTCTTGTTCAACCATTCGACTGAGGCCTTTGATGTGTGTGCACGTGCACCGTCTTGTTGAAATAATCCTTCGCTGTTATTACGAAACATTTTTGTGGCTGTGAACTGAGCGCATAGGCTACTGCACTTCGCTGGAATGTGGGTTTGACCTTTTTCTCCTGTATCTCATTGATGTAATAAGTCGAAGTGACTGAAGTTTTATTTGGAATGATATGAAGTTTTGTTAATCCAACTGTTTATGCCGAACCCGAACCCCAGACATTGAACACCTTAAAACGTCGGCTTTGTAAGGCATGGACATCAATAGGCCTACCTCTGACAACTCTGAAAAATCTATTTTTCTCGATGACTAATCGACTTAAGGCTGTAATAAAGAGTAAAGGAAACATTATTAACAGGCCCGGCCTTAGGGCAAGGCGAGCGAGGCAGCCGCCTTGGGCCCCGCGCTTCCAGGGCCCCGCGCTGCTGCCATGGCTATAATTTTTTCTTGCTGAGATTGACAATGGTGTCGTCTCATAACAACTTTGTTTGCAGTCAATTTGCCACGTGAATGTGATAGAGTGATTTTGGAAAGAACGAAACTTCCTCACAGCTAACCTACTTCTTAAGCTTAATTAGGTGTGCATGTAGAATTCTCCCCAGAAAACACTAATTAACGCATTTTGCTTCAATTGTGCAATTGGACGTCCGCATACACTTTTGCAGGAGTTGCAGAACACAATGATGGGGCAACAATTTTAGTGAGAGCTCAGAGAACATGGATTTTTCAGAGAAGTGTCTAAAATAAGGTAAATTTCATTAGTGCTCTGGCGCAAAGAAATGTGTCAAAAACCAAAACGTTGGCCTCAGTTGTTAAATTTTTTCCATTTCCGGGGCTCTCTTGCCCTAAGCGCGGGTGCTGATGATTTTGCATTACTTAGATAGACCTACATAAGGTAGAAGGGAAATCCACCTAAGATGGGACGCTTAATTCATAAGATGGGACACACCTATTGCTACCGCTATACGCAGAGGAAGCCAATGTCAAGAGTTTTGAGTAACATATCACGTAGGCAATATTAATTAGACTTTACCTAACAACAGTACTGTTAAATGTGTTAATAGGCCTACTTATGTCGCTGCTGTCTTGATTTGATTGATAATTGAAATTTTTCATGTTTGCTTATACTATTTCACATTATTAAAATTTTCCCAATCTGACATTATGGAAATTATTGTCCCAACTTTTGGATATAGTTGCCTAAGTTTGGACATAGGCCTATTAGTAATCGTTTTTATTGACAATAATGTCGCTTTTTGGAGAATAATTATTGCTATTCTTTTACTATGCATCATTTGAAAGTAAATAATATGTATAATTGTACATAGGCCTATATCGGCCACATCAGTGTGGCTTATTATAAAATAGAGCTATTAGCTCAAAATAAATTTGGAAAACAACGATAAGTGTCCCATCTTAGGTGACTCTCCCCCATTAGTGCGGTATTAACAGGAATCAACTGCGTAAATTTATGCTTGAGGGCACGGTGCTGCCTTGGGCCCCGCAAACCCTAGGGCCGGGCCTGATTATTAAATACTAAATGCTAATTTGCATTAATTAATTATTTGTGGATTAACAATGATGGTCGTACAATATTGTTTGCGGCTTAATTTGACGTTTACTTGGCACGAATTTGATGACGTCACGAATATTGGCGCTACAATTTTATTAAGTGAACTAGTGATCTAATTTTTCATATTAACATTTTCATTTGAATAACCTATCCGCCAGTATAAAACTTTCCACATTATATTGTGTATAACATATATATTTCTGCATTCAAAATCGTTCACGACCTATCGAGACACCCTATAGTTTTAGTAATTATTCGCTATTCCAGCTAAAACTTGAAGTCATTTAAAATGTTTTAATAAGCGTATAGCGACTGAACTAATAGAGGTCAACAGGCATGACTTGAACGATCAAGGCAGTTGTTCATGCGCTATCCTGCAAACTTGATTTATTTAAAATAACCTAGACCCGTGGACTAGGCCTATAAAATTTGGTCTGCGATGCAAGAAAAAGTTTACAAGAACAGGTAGTGTGATGTCGGAGAACTGCGTCAGCATAGGCGCGGGGCGAATCTGATCAAGCTGTAATAATTGATTCAGCAACTAGTCAGTGCCGACCGCGTCTTTGTGCGTGTTTTGAGGCCGAAGGAGGATATTTTGAACGCGCATTATAACTAACAAATGATAGTTTTCTGATTTTTGTCCTTTAAGCTGAATTTTCTTCAAATTTTATTAAAATATACGAATTATTACACAACTTATTGTAGCAATAAGAGAGGTCGGTTTTTTTCCGTTCACCGTGTATATATAACCTTTTATATATATATATATATATATATATATATTATATATAGCTTTAGGAAGAAGAGATGAAGGCAGGAGGTAAGAAAGAGACGCCCGCTGGTCTGCTGAGGCTATTTCCAATGACGACTTCTTCTGCTTTAAAAGCCATCATATCAGGCGCTCCTCCGCGACACACACACGCACACAAACACACACACACACAAAGCCACACACTAGTGTGGTCCTCAAATCTATGGGGAAAAATAAAGTTTGAACAATGCGTGACGGTACCATTTTTTTCTGTTATGCATCATGTGAAAATGATTCCTACCAAATTTTATTGAAATTGCTCAAAGTTTAGAGGTCGCTCTGCAGGGTGAGATATAGCAGTACCCCGACTGCATGTACATTACATGTATTTCGACAAAACTCGACATTCATTTATGATTTAAAGTTAAAGGTCGTCATAGATGCAATGCTTTCTTCAATCTTTCGGGTATGGACGATATTAATCCTAGTGTTGCAAAAGCCACAATTCAGCTTATTGCCGAACCTCTGGCTCAAATTATAAATAGTTCATTTTTTACTGGCATCATCCCACCAGAAATAAAAATGGCTAAAGTCATACCTCTGTATAAATCAGGTGAAAGACACAAAATAAATAACTATCGACCCATCTCTATACTTCCATTTTTTTCCAAATTCTTTGAAAGGATCATGTATAACAGATTGATGGATTATTTCCTTAAAATGAATGTACTATCACCTAATCAATACGGCTTCCAAAAACAACATTCCACATATATGGCACTCCTGGAAATACAATGTAAAATCTTAGAATCTATGGATAACCGAGAACTTTCTCTAGGAATATTTTTTGATCTATCCAAGGCCTTTGATACTGTAAACCACAAAATTTTATTAAAAAAACTTGAACACTATGGTATCAGAGGTGTAAGTAAGGCATGGATTTCTGATTTTCTTTACAACAGATCACAACATGTTTATTTTAAAGGTCATTTATCTGTTGGTAAACCCATCAGTTGTGGCGTACCTCAGGGTTCAATTCTGGGGCCATTATTATTTCTAATATATGTAAATGACCTGACGACTACTTCCAAAGTGTTTCACTATATATTGTTTGCTGATGACACGAATGCCTTTATATCTGATAAGTCAATAGAATCATTGTTTGAAAGAGCTAATCATGAGCTCATCACCATTTCTTCCTGGTTTAGAGCTAACAAATTATCGCTTAATATTGATAAAACAAACTTTATTCTTTTTGGATCCCGACTTAAACTAACGCCAGTGTGTGATTACAGATTGACAATGGATGGTCAAATGATTATGCCGACTGAATCATGTAAATTTTTAGGTGTGTATCTGGACCAGCACCTCACCTGGAAAGAACACATTAAGCAGATATCTAAAAAAATAGCAAAAAATATTAGCGTGCTATCAAGAATCCGTCACTGTCTCTCTCAAGCTACATTACAAGGCGTATACTATTCCTTAATTTTTCCATACTAAGTCTTGTCATATTGTAACATTTGCTGGGCCTCAACTTATAGTTTTTATTAAAAAAAATTGGAGAGTTTGCAAAAACGTGCCATTCGAACTATTTTCTTATTATGCTGGTCTGTCAGTACCAAACCAATTTTTCGAACCTATAACATACTACGATTATCAGATATATATAAGTTTCAAATCAGTTTGTTCATGTTTCGCTATCATCACAAATTGTTGCCTAGGACATTTGATGGTTATTTTTGTCAGGGAATTGCTGTACATAACCATTTCACTAGAACTATGTTACACTACCGCACCGATGTTGCACATACTAGGATGAAATTATTTTCGATTAAATGTTCTGGCCCTATGATATGGAATAACCTCCCAAAATATATTACACTTATACCCACCATTAACATGTTTAAGAAAAAATTAAAAGACTGTTTAATCTCTGTTTTTCTAGATTTAAACAATTGGTCATAATTTGTTTTTTTCTTGTGTTTTGTTTTGAAATCTTTGTGTCATTTCATTTCAGTTTGCTTTCGTTTCATGTGTAAGATGTTGTGCTTTGCACTTTTTTTTACAATAGCCAAATGTTATTGAGAAAGGAAGGGTCTATCCAGCCTCAGCGGGTCCATACGACCTTTTTGGATTGACCTTTTGACTTATGCACCGATCACTCGAAAGTCATTGAATTTGTACTGATTACTGCTCTTTTGTACGTGTTTGATGCTTTGTCAATAAACGGCTTACTTTCTTACTTACTTACTTAATCTGCAGGACGAAGCTGATGCTATTATTCTTTTATTTAAATGCTTTTAGATAAGGGTATAAGTGACCTTTGGATAATTGTTAAAATAATAAGAGAGGAGAGATAAATTTACGGTTGCCCTTGGTGCTAAGATGATAGTAATGCGTTCGATGGATGGGAAGATCCTTCCTGGTATTACGGGTAAACAACCATTTGATAGATCCCCAGTGGTGTCCGGACAATTCGGAGCCGGACAATTCGGAACGGACAATTTGGACCGGACAATTCGGAGACGGACAATTGGGAGCGGACAATTCGGAGACGGACAATTGGGAGCGGACAATTCGGAGCGGACAATTCGGAGCGGACAATTCGGACCCGGACAATTCGGACCCGGACAATTGGGAGCGGACAATTTGGAGCGGACAATTTGGAGCGGACAATTCGGAGACGGACAATTCGGACCGGACAATTCGGAGACGGACAATTCGGGTCCGGACAATTCGGACCCGGACATTTCGAAGACGGACAATTCGGGGGCGGACAATTCGGACCCGGACAATTAGGAGTGTATATAAAATAATTGTGTATAATAGAAACATCAGAAACATCACAGGCCTGCGTCGATCAAAAACAGTGTGGCAATAAAATACTTTTACGGCACCAAACAAACGTCCTATTAAGCTTATACGGTCTTCAAGACCCTGCATTCCAAAGCTTAAACTAAGCAACTGAAATTGTTAGTTAAATGCACTAATTTACCAATATATAGGCAGCTCATTAAAATCATTGCAGTTTTCTTACAAACATAATATTATAGTCCTATTCTTTTATGCTTGTTAGTCAGGTTTCTGATTATAGTTAAACTATTAATATATTTTACTCATAGGCGTAGGGGACATTTCAACGTTGGGCGGGGGGGGGCAAAAATGAGACTTTTGCCCGACATTTTTTTTCATCCGACCGAAATCTTCTGAAACATTCCCGTTACGTTTGCCCAAAAATTCTGACGACCATTTTTTAGTCAGCCGGCCGAAATCTTCTGAAATCTCTCTTTACTTTTTGCCCGAAAGGTCTGACGACCTTTTTGTTCGGGCAAGTCTGATTTTTCGGGCAAAAAGATCCGGAAAAATAGAAAAAATGTATTTTTTAAAACTTTATTTATTTTTCCGGGTCTGCTTGCCCGAAAAATTAGACTTGGCCTAAATTTGGGGGGGATTTGCCCCCCTCTGGACCCCCGTCTCCTGCGCCTATGATTTTACTGCAACTTAAGGTTTAAATCTAGCTTAAGGTAGCAGGAGCCCTATGACTACTGCCAAATCATTGAAGGCAAACGCGCAAAAGACATACGAACAAGCAAACGTAGCCTACACACAGACTGAGAGACGGTGGGGTGATATATAAGCTGATAAATTTTTAGTATATTTACTCTAATGTCCAGTGGCCCATCCGGTCAACTATTCTATTCAATTTTTGGGCTTATAAAGAGCCTCTCACAGCCTAATCAGAGGCACTCCCAGTGCGAAGAACTTCTGGGGAAAAAAAGAAAAGTCTTAAGGACACCTGGCAGAAAAAGTAAAACCTCCTGTTACAGTAGGTCTATTTGGGTGATGGAGATGGCTATAAAAATCTGAGTTCCGTCATTAATTTTGACTGTTATGCATTGTCCGCTCCGAATTGTCCGCTCCAAATTGTCCGCTCCTAATTGTCCGGTCCGAATTGTCCGGTTCCGAATTGTCCGCTCCGAATTGTCCGCTCCGAATTGTCCGCTCCAAATTGTCTGGGTCCGAATTGTCCGCTCCAGAATTTACTCCAAATTGTCCGTCTCCTAATTGTCCGCTCCAAATTGTCCGCTCCAAATTGTCCGGTTCCGAATTGTCCGCTCCCAATTGTCCGGTCCGAATTGTCCGCTCCGAATTGTCCCGCTCCGAATTGTCCGGGAACCAGGCCAGTAGGCCACTGGTCTCAAGATATACGAAGTGAATCAATTACACGGAGTGCAAAGGTTAAATTATGGTCAAGGTGAAGAAACAAGACAAGTTGTAGATGCCCTTGGTGCTAAGAGTAGATGCAGAATGGATTCTTTGGCTTTTTTTGAAGAAGCCTGATATTGAAGATAAATTAAGTTTAAATGGTGCTAAAGGATAAGCTGGGGTGTTTTTCATTGAAGAAAATATCAGCTAATAAACCAGTTAAAACCAGTTAAAAATTAAGGTCGTAAGAATACTGCCGAAAAGTCTCTAGCTAATATATTTAGTGCGATGTGTGAATAAGCGAATATCTCGAGAAAATCGGTATTGGATACGAAAATTATGCAACTACCGGTTGAATTGTTAAACGCAGCTCCCGTTCCCCCTCCGCCCGCAATTTGCATGTAATTCGCCCCATTTCTATACAGGTAGACGTTACCAGGAGCGGTACTACTGTTACCAAATTCTATGTACGTCGAAACGAAATAGTATCCGGCTTTACCGGGAGTGAAACGGGTCATTCCCGCACTTATAACACCATCGGTTTTGAATCTTACACTATCGAAAGTAACTCTTGTGTGAGTTTTAGCGATTAAGAATTGCCAAGCTAAAGAATGAATGCTAAGCGCGGGACCGATTGAGATAGAATCTACATACTGCTTCGTAGCTGCATCGCTGGCGTTGTTGGGTTCGTGTAGTCCTGTAATGTAAGCATCATGCATAAAGATGGACTTATACACATTTATTTTAGACGGAGGAGTGCCATCGAGTGACTTAACCATCTCTAACATGATTTCATTGTTTATTCTAAAACGAAATCCATCCATCGATTGTAATGTAATAGGATTGTTTAACGAACATTGTAGTTTATTTCGTATACTACCTAAGAAAATAGTGAATTCTTTATTATCTCCTCTCAAGTCCTTACAACCCATTGAACGCAGACGATCGGAGCCAACGTTTAAGATTAGATCACCAGTCATGGTATCACCAGTTTTAGACACCTTCAATGTAACTTGTTCATTAACGTATTTCTTATTCGTCAAATGATTATCGTTGGACGGAGAATCGTCGTGATTCGTTATCAAATCAATGGCTTGACCCCAACTTAAAGCCTCATCCATTGCTGCTGTCAAAGGTTTCGTTGTGGGCAGTCCTTTAATTTTGTGACCACCCATTTTTAGATTTCCAGTCGCGATGTTTGCTCCATCCAATCGAAGAAAACTAGCATTTACTTGACTAAGAGTGACACCTCCAGCGATTACTCTTTGTGATGAACCAACATCGGTGTGACCGAATTTATCGACAGGCATTTTATATATAATAATAATTTTTAATGCAGATTAGTCATCGTATACATATAATTGCATTACCTGAATCCCTCGTGGAAGATCGTTATCCTTTGCCAGTACTCTAACTCTGTAATATTGATACGCATCCGTAGTAGAAATATTAAAAAATGTCGGAATAGTCTCTGAAGGAGTTGAAGATGTATGTAAGTGTGCAAACACTGCTCCATCATTGCTAGCGGATAAATTCCAATAAGATACAGATACGGTTTTCAACGCAATTCTCCAAATTTTAACTGGCTCAGGACATTTAATTTGTAACCAAACAGTTTTATCTTCACCCGAAACCCAAGCTGCGTTAACATCGTCGGTGAGATTAGTGAAAGCATGGTAGGCTTTGTTTTCGTTATAACAAGCACTGGCACTAGCAACGATTCCTGTCACACTTTCATCAGCTTCCAAGGGAGGAATATATCCAACATGGCACTTTTTCAGAGATTTATCGACGTACTTTGTAACTTGTTCATCAACGTATTTCTTATTCGTCAAATGATTATCGTTGGACGGAGAATCGTTGTGATTCGTTATCAAATCAATGGCTTGCCCTCTACTTAAAGCTTCATCCATTCCGGCAGTCGAAGTATTCGTTACTGGGAGACCTTTTATCACACATCCATTCATATTTAGATTTCCAGTCAGCAGATTTGTCCCATCCAATCGAAGAAAATTAGCATTTACTTGGCTAAGAGTAACACCTCCAGCGATTACTCTTCGTGATGTTCCTCCAGCAGCGGTGTGACCAAATTTATCGATAGGCATTTTATATATATATTTATATATAATAATTTTTAATGCAAGCCGTTTATAACTTCTTGGAAATTCATTCCATCGTTCATCGTCTTCTTTAAGACGTACAGACATAAATGGCCACAAAACACTTCGTTATCCGGCTGTATTCGCTCGCTGTTATATAACACTGGACGGCGTAAATACTTTATCAGTTCCAGAGGGGGAGGAAGGCCGTAACTATCGAAATATATTTTCTCATTACCGTTCTTTAAGAAAGAGCACCAATGCTGACCGGTTCCTTTAGAATCGTCTAGATTCAATATCCCACATTCAATCCGTCTAGGTTTATTCGGCAGCTCGTCTCGCACAAAAACGCCTCTAAAATTCGGAATATTCAGCTTCTTCGCGGCATCCAATAATTCAAAATTCGTTAACGGATGATTTGGAAGAACTACGCCTTCGACATCGATGTTTTTCACAGTTGCAGAACTCATTTTATATTTCATCTAAATGTTTTAAAAAGTAATTCGATTTTACTTCCTGCATTACATATAACCAGCGATCTATTTTGTTCGCTTTTTGCATATTTTTAACCGGTAGCAGTGGACGAATATTCTTCCAATTCATAGCTTTGAGAAGTTCTTCTTCGTCTAGCAAGTTGAACGACGATAATGGCAAAACATGATCGAGATGCCAAACCGAACCGTAATTTTCCATAGTCATTCCTTCTTCTAACTGAAATTCAATCCATTTAGTAAATATTTCAAAGTCAACACCGATATGTTGGCGCGTCATTTGTGATTTCGATTTACCTCTTAATGATTCACTAAGCCTACTCCTCATATTTTTAAGTAGTTTAAACTCAGGATCATATTGCTTTCGAGCTTCAGAATACGAGTGATTATATTTATATTTACATTCCTTACATTCTTTATCAAACCCGTCTTTACAACATCTATTTTTTACAAATTCTAATATGTTCTTCTCTTTCTTACATCGACAGCAAACTTTTTTATCTTTTATTTCCCTAGTCTCTAGTATCGAGTATTTTTGCCTAAGTTCCTTCATTTTGGTCTTTTTACACGTTTTACAAATAGTATAATAACCGCTCTTATTTGATTTATCTTTATGAAATTCGTTTAAGTTTTTTTCCATCCTACATTTGGTACACACTTTAGAGTCATCCATTATATATATATATTTTTCTTTAAATAGTTTTCAACGAGTAGTGACCATATGCCAAAGTATGAATTCCATCCTCCATTATTACCCGTTTATCGTCATCTGCAGATAATGCAACTTTATTAATTTCTTCTGTATAAATATCGTGATGATAAGATCTAATAACATTCATCGTTCGTTGTTGTTCTTTTTTGGTAAATAAGCAGTCTCTATAATCTTCGTGAGTAATAGTTTTCTGGACAACATTCTTCTTAATACCTTTACATTTCTTGTGCTCATCTCCAGCAGCCATCTTATAAGAATACAACTTTGCTCTGAGTCCAATAAATTCTTTTATCTGTTTCCCACTAGCTTCATCCTTGAACATTCCAATAACTTTTTTATTTACTCCAACCTCAATACCAGATGGATGATCTGTCGGGTATTCACTCGTGTCGAATCGAGCTTTAATATCTTCTGCGATATCTGAGTAAAAGTCTTCAGTTTTAATTTCGTATGTCAAAGAATCTGTATCAGTAAATAATAATTTAGCTTTATTTCCGTATTTAGTCTTGATGTAATTGTAATGAAAGTCGTACATCAACGTTTTACTCAAATCTAATATACACATGCCAAGATAGATAGGTTTATTATAGTACAATTTAGTTTTTTTCATGTGAACGGCTATTAGATTTTCATCGAAAATAGTACATCTCTCGTAATTAGGTTTAGCGGCTAGTTCAATAGCCCTCTCCTCTTGACACACTAACTCTACATCAACACGATTTTCAATGTTCTCACAAGTTTTTCCAAAGACACTGTTATTCATTAACTTGAAAAAGTCTTTCTCAAAGTCATTAGTAGCTTTCGTTCTAAGAGCTGTATTTAAATCGATATACTTTTTCAACCAATCACTTTCTTCGAATAGTACACCTCTATGCACCTTTGTTATTTTCAAACCCAAGCTCTCATACAGCTTCAGATTATCGTAGTGTAGCACATACTTCTTTTTATCGTTTAAGTTTGGAATTAACTTTTTGACTTTGTTAATCTCAATGCTTTCGGGGGCTAACGGAAAATCGTTATGCAGGTCGTGTAACTCTTTAGGGTATTCCAAATCAACTTCCAATATGCATGGAATACTTCTCCAATTATTTAATTCATTTTCGTTCATCCATTTGAACCCGTGAGTAGGTAAAGGTTTGATCATAGCCCATCCATATAGATTATTCGCATCCAGGTAAGTAATAAATGTAGAATTTTCGTTACTATTGAAATCGCTCATATATTTATTATTCGCTTTCCCGTAACGATTTGATATTGTGCTCACTCCTCCTCTCATCCCTTGCCTAAGCATCAGAATCATATCGTAATCATTCAATAACTCCAATTTCACGCCTGTCAATTTTAAAGCGGCATCCCAGGCTAAACCAGGAGATGTAAAATACCATGCAGGGTCAAGCGTATAGTTCTTCATACACACATCTCTAAAGTTTTCGAAAACATCGGCAAGTAACAGAACATCCGAAACGTTGTATAAATCGTGATATTCTCTGAATGTTTTGCATCCAAATTCCTTCCATACCGTTTTTGCATGCTCGTAGTCTTCATCGCTAATATTCGAATCATTTAGCTTAGAATAGAAAGCGGATTTTGGTGGTAGTTCGGTTTCATTAAAGGTAGTAAATGAATCGACGTAGTCATAAGGATATATGCCTTTTCTCAGCAAAAGATCGAGCTTCTTTCCAGTATATCGTTTCCCAATATTTTTACACTGGTCTTTGCTTAGGTTCCTCGATAAAGCATCAAGACTAGAAGCCATAAATTTAAAACTGTCGATAAAACGCAGTTGTCGCTTGACGGTAATCTCTTTTCCCTCTTTATTTACAAACTTATCAACAACGACCTCTCTGCTAAAAGATATATACTTTTCCTCGTTATTAGGTATGCAATTAATTTTCTCTCCATTATTACCTCTCAGTTTCTTAATGAACAGATGACAATCGTACCCGGAAAGATTATGAAACACTACAGGGAAAAACTTGGGGACTTTATAGTTTACATTACAAATGTTATGAGCAGCCCCTCTAAATTTACCGCTAAGATGACAGTGATCTCTCACTCGGTCTTCGCCCAACGTTTTTTCACAGATATGGCATATAGTAGCTCCATCAAAACACTTCTTGTCCTCTTCTGTAAATATCATCTTCTTAGGGAATTTAAATTGATTATATATTTGTTTTATATTCTCTTCTAGTTTATCTACAAATATTTGACCAACATCATCATCTTCGCTTTCAGCCGTAAACGTCACAGGATCTTGAGAATATACACTATCGTCGAAACATTTTATGTGGTAACAAAAGGAGCTAGGAATATGCTTTTGATATTTATTAGTGTACGACAACTCTGGATTTGGTTGGCATGTATCGATCGGTTTTACAAAAGACTCAAAATCTGCGTAGACTATAAACGGAACCCTCATAGAATTGTTATAATTTTTAAAACTTAGCATAGTTCCTGGTGGTGGCATTTCTATTTTTTGTGCGTTATGGAGTTTGCAGTACTCATTATGGTTTTTAAGCGCTCCTGTCGTTGTGAAACCATTCATACACCTTTTGCAATAATACATCGAATGAGTCCTCAATCTCATCATTCTGTTAAAATTCTTGATCCAGCAATAATGTTTCCTTTCTCCGTTGGAAATAAGCAATAGATCTACATAAATACTACTTTCACACTTAGACAGATAAAGCGGGTATACTTCTTTTTCATAACCGAATACATTAACATTAACATTATTATTTCTCTCGAACCTACCTATCACATTAGCATCAGCAGCAACTGGAAACTCAATACCACTCCAATTAAGTTTTTTAGACTGTTCTTTCAAAGCTTTCGTTATTATCTCCGAATTTTTCACAACCGGATTCAAAGCTCTAGTGATACACCATTTGAAACATTCTTCATCATCGTTTTTCATATTTATGATAGCCTTTTTATTAGCTAAAAAGTCGGGAAGCGGAATGTAAGAACTACCTCTTAAGGGTGTATATTTTACCGTATTTATATCTAATTTTACAACGGCTTTAAATCTCCAATTACTTCCTTGCATCTGAAAACTAGCAATAGACTCCATGATTTTATCTTTTTTTCTGCTGTATATTTCATTCAAGTCGGTAGCTTCTAAAATAACTTCTGCCCTGGAAACGAATGGTATATCCTCAGAAGTCACTATTCCAGATTTCATATCTACTCGTTCCATAGTACAAGTAAGAACTAAATTAGTCTTTGTCTGGCGATTACTCGACAACAGATTAACTACCTGCGGTCTGACGAAATCAAGAAACGACGAGGCATCCATTCCATTAATTCCATCTATTCTATACTGCTTGGTGAATCCTTTAATAGCCGACGCTGTTTCCCGAATTTTAGTTTTATCGAATATCCTGGAAACAGTTGACTTCAACGATTCGAGTTTTTCGTTAACTGCTTTATTATCTCGTTCAGGTACATAACTAAGTAACCAATCCGCAAAATCATTTATTTTAGCTCTAACCCTATTTTTGTATTTTCTCTTAGGCGCTACTGGTTTGTATTTACCAGGTGTGGGTGTAAGCGTAGGAATCTTAATGTCAGGAACCGGCGAGTCGAGCAAGTGTTCAACATGGTTCATGTTTCTTAAACTACTTTTCTTTAAATCCATTTTATCTTACCACGCAAAAATATTAAAATCCATAATACACTTTAATTGCAAATCATTCTATCTCTCAAACACTTTAATTTCATATCTATCTCTCCAGACATTTCCGTTATGATAAGCTATTATGCCAGCACTCTGACCATGCGCCTTAGCAGCTTTATACATCGATGGATACGAGGTAACAACGCCAGTCTCTCGATCTATAATATCTACTCTTCTCGGTTGTTTCCTGATACTACCCAACGTGTCATGTCTATATGACACAGACTTGTAGTCCGTCGGAAGAATATTCTTTTCAATCAATACAGCTATCATTTGAGGTTTGTTGAGATGCGAAGTGCCTGTAACATCGTGATGCTTGGCTAACATTCTAAGCTCTGGTAGCTTCATAATATATAAGTATTCTTTAAATCAATTTTCCATACACAACACTCATTTTCTGCCCATCCGATTGGAACTGCAGCAACCTATCTGAAATTACGACAGCATACGCTTCGGTGTCGGCTGGCACTGCTGCATTGAAAAGAGCCTTAATCTGAATATCAACGACTGAAGATTTCAAACGCTCGGATTGCTTGCTTACATCGAACACGAACAACGGATATAATTCTTTATAATCTACAGGTGTTATATTGCTTTGCGTAATCAACTTGTCCATACCATAGAATTTTTGACTAAAGGAGGACGCGTCTCTGTACGCTCTGGAGAATTGTTGATTAGGAAACGACAGGTTATGATCGACAGCTGGATATCTTTCTTGATTCATCATCACATATATGTTCTTGAGATCGCAGTGATTAAATAGCGACGGATTACTTTCCTGATTACCGCTACGGTCCGTCTGAAATCCTACGATGATATATCTAGGTTTCTCAGGTGATGTTTTTACGCTAAGACGCCAACTGAAACTTGTCGACTGAGGAACCGTTATTGTGTCGCATTGACGAGCTCTATACGCAACTGGCAACGTTAATTTTGATTCAATCGTCTTATACAACTGCATTCGTTCCATATCAGAAGGAATAACGTGTGGAATAAACCATGAAATTTTGTTTATCGCAACTTTTCCAGCAGCTGCAGCGTTATCTCGGAATATTGCATCATCGTCGGCTTTACGAACTAAAGTCAGCGTCTGTTTAAAGCCGTAAATAATCTTGTCGTAATCGTCGCAAAACCCGAAAATATGCTTCAACGGAACAATAAAGCTGAACATTCCTTTAGTGTTTGGTTTGCGAATGAGAAAGCTTTGTCTAGTGGCAAATCCGGGGTTGTCCGCAATAACAGCAGTCGCTCCAGTGTCTTTATACCACAGCTGATTTAAGCCTTGAGTCAGCTGAAAATCGTTTGGATACGTAAGTAAACCGAGCATCGTTGTAGCTTGACCCGGATGAAATAGCGTTTCGATTTCTTGATTAGATAACTGATAGGATATTTGACTGAATAGATACATAAGCCCATTATTCGTAAGAGCGACTAAATCGGCATTAACGTATGCGGTGTCATCGGCTTTAATTAGTCTTCCGTCGAATTGCAGATACGATTCTGCTGGGTGACTGTATAAGTCTTGTAATTCAATATTTATTCTTATTTCACCAGAACTGTTAAGGTTAGTTCTCGCTACAGGTTCGTACTCATGCCATTCGTATCGCTCTATACCTTCATCGATCAATGGTTGCTCTGTGAATCTTAGAATATCGGATTGCATTTTATTATACATATATTTTTAAATAAGAAAATATGTTTAAGCCATTTTCAAACCACCTCCGTTTAAGCGTTTTACGAGATCTTGAATTCTAATAGCTCCTCCCGTCATTTCTGGATTCGATCCTAGTAATCTAGCTAGAATGACTTTAGTTTCCTGAGTTATCGGCTGCTGAACGGGAGCTTTAGGGAGTATCTTATTGAGTAATCGTTTTCCAACGTCGATAGCCTTATCCTTAGCAACACTCCCAATCTCTTTGACAGCTGTGCTCGCAATTTGTTTGGCTGCATTCGAAGTTAGTAGTCTCTTGAGAAATCCTGCAATGGAATC
Source organism: Lumbricus rubellus (assembly GCA_945859605.1). NCBI lineage: Eukaryota > Metazoa > Annelida > Clitellata > Crassiclitellata > Lumbricidae > Lumbricus > Lumbricus rubellus. Next base: position 54,497,002 of record OX243812.1, read on the forward strand.
GAATATTCCTGCTCCACCGACAACGTGTACTTTTTTATAACTTCTTCTCGCAACGACCAGCATTTCTATATCATCAATTTTTAAATTAGATCATCAATTTTTAATTAGATCATCAATTTTTTATATTCATCTTTGGTTATCACTCTTTGTCTTAGTAACTCATCCGTCATACCTACAATTTCATTTCTTACACCCGTATTTCCCGCTTTGTAGCTATATATTCGCAACTCTAATTGTTTTACTAATTCGTTAGGATCTGAAGGAATGGTAATTATTCCGCTTCCTGTTTTACCTCTTAACTTTATGTAATCGTCCCATATGGGTTTTATTATCTTTGCATATTTTACACTTCTAGACGATTTAGGTTTGTTTGGTTTATTTGGCTGACTCATGGCATTCGTTTTAATTAGAATCTCGGCGTATTCTTCGAGATCACGATTATCATAAATTGAACTGTTTGGACTAGCTAACGTTAACAATTCCCATAATCCTGGAGTTCCTTGATAAGTTGTGGTTCCAACTGTAATATCATTTCCTTGGATTGAGGCTTCGCTGTCACCGATGTAGAATTTTCCATCTCTTGATCTTAATCCGAATGTTGTATCCACAAGTCTTTTATCAGAAGCATATTTTTTAAGGTATTCAACTGCAATATTTCCTAATTCTAACCTTCTAATGTCTTCTACTGGGTCATCGTCATCGTACGCCTCTATAGACGGATACTGAGGAAATTGAATAGTTTTCAACGAATCTGGAAGTGATTTTAGAGCGAGTGATGTTGCTGCAGAATTATCTTTTATTGTCGACAGCAAAGCGTTTTGTTCTTTCGAAATTGCTGATTGAGAGTCGACTATTGGTTTGTAGATTTTCGTTAATTCTCGTTGAAGTCCAAGATCGTCTATTCTCTCTGAAAGAAAGTTTTGTTTAATATTTTTTTTCGTTTTTAAAAACTCTTCGATAATAAAATCTCTTTTTGCAGGATCGCTAATTTTCAGTAGCGACATTTTTTATTATAAGTATAATGTTTAAAACGTAACGTAAAACGTAAACGTAAAACATAACGTAAAACATAACGTAAAACGACACGTTATGCATCGTAGTAATTAACATAACATATGGAGTCTTTTTCGTTTATAGTAACTGGTGAATCGGAGTTGTTTTGTATTGTAATTATTATATCCTCTGCGTCCTCTAGAACAGTACCATCTTGAAGACTCAGTCTGAGTTGTTTCAACTTCTGTCTAAGAGAGACTAGACACATTCCACTGGTCATTCGGACTCCAAGGCCTACTTCTACTGTAATATTTGTCTTTGGTTCAATCGTTATCGCTTGCTGAGCAAAAATCTCATATCTGTCGCCTGCTCGTTGTCTTGCAGGAGCATGAGTGACCACTTTAGGCAACCAAATTATTGTACTCACACGAGGCTTTCGTTTGGTGATAAATTTGTGTATTGGGTGACCGTATCCAGACATTTATATAAGAGATTGTTTAAAGTAACATTCCAAGAATAGGAATATTTTTAAATGGTGAATTGGGACCAAGTATAAGACCTTCACCGCTGATATATCCTGTTCCTCTTTTCATAAACAGACCGGAACCTGATATCGAAATACCCTTTTTCCACGGAGATAGAAAAAGACCTTCCCCAGCAGGTCTTATCTTACAGCATATTCCTCCTTTCTTTACGTAGAGCACGCCAGATCCACTTGTCGAAGATCCACTTATCGGATGTGAGATCGAAGATCCACTTATTTTATCGACAATTTTGGAACCAGCTGCAGAACCCAATCCTGTTAAGGCTCCTGTGGCTAAACTCGGAAGAACACTAGACAGAAGAAACTTTCCGGCTGTTGCTAAGAACGGTAGAATAGCGCCAATAAATCCGCCTTCGACTCTCGCATTGTCTTCTAATTGCTTTTTACCCATTTTAATTGTCAAACCAGTTCCATTCTGATACGCTTTAGTTAACTTGTTAATTTGCCTCTGGTTTAGAGCTAATACATGCTCACCAGTTATATCTCCATGAGAAAGTCTTATACTCACCCCAGTTCCGACTTGAACAGCTCGCTTAATCTTCTCTTTTTGCCCTTCAGAAATATTAACTTTGACCTTAGCGTAAGCGCTCATCTTATATTAAATATAAACTTTAAATTAAACCTCTCTTATGTGAAATCGTATCGACAATTCCTCACCTCTTAAATTAATTAGTTTTCCATTTTGGTCTATTAGTTTTGTTTCCATCGATGAAATAGAGTATAGCGTTATTGGAAGATAAACCAGATTATGAGGAGATTCGATTATCTTATAACCAGGCCCGACCGATGGAAAGAAAGAATAAATTATGTTCTCCGTAGTTCCGTTGGCATACGATGATCCTATTATATCACTGGTAACACGTAAACTATTCACGCTGTTTATATCGACTATGTGCTCGGATTCGTTATATCCTTCGGAGTATACACGACGCTGAAATCCTAGAACGGTGCTAATTGAATTTTCTACTGTAAAATCAACTTTATAGTTCTCATCAATTTCCAAAACAGCCTTCAAAGTATTGTTATTTGGTTGCAACTTTATACATTGTCCATGACCTTCTTCTTTTAGAATTCTCTGTATGTAATCGTTTAAGTCTTCGATTTCATAGCAACCGGTTGGAATGTCTAAATCTTCCCATGTTACACCGTTATCTGACGAATATACGAATTTATTATTTGTTTCATCTATATTAGGAAAACTGTAGTAAGTTTCAAGATTGACAAGAGCCATTTCATACGTTTTACTTTTGTCCAGTTCGATTAGTGGATTAAATTTCGTTCGAATTCGTGTGTTCCTTTCGCTCAACAAAATGCAAAAGGATTCTTTAGCTTCTGTGTTGCGTGCAATCGTTTGAGTATTAGATAAAATTTCGTCAAGAAGGGTTTCCATTTTAGATAGCTATTTTTAAACCTAGAATATAAAATCTTAAATTTTGTTATCATTTTATTATTGCTTTTATTTAATGTAAAATGTATCTAATCCAGATCTGTACCTGCCCTTATTTGTTTTACTAGTAAGGTCTATAACCACAAAACCATGCGTTTCATCCCACGCAGTTTTGCATAGTTTTCGAAATTCTTCTATAGTCATATCATCTACACCTATATGATCGCTGTATATATGATTAATATTTTTGAGGTCTTGAGGGAATAGACATATAAAATTGGTATTCTCCCTGATAGTTTGTCTGGGCAGCTTGAAATAATTTTGTGCTAGGTAAAAGCAGTCTACATTACTATGCCTACCTCTTATATAATACGATTCGCATTTATTTTGCCTCTCTAATTGTAAATCATCAAAAATCATGAGATTCTTTTTATCTCGACTTAAGTCTCGTGGATCTGGAACATCTTCAGAGGTTTCAAAGAACTTGCATTCTATATCCGATTTTTTGGCCATGTTTTTAGACATCTCCTCGACTACGGCGGTCGGTGATACATTTAATTTCATTATCTCATCGCGATTATCAAAAAGTCTTATAATTGCTTCCTTTGGTAATTTCTCTTCGAATGCTTTCTTTAGTATCTTGTATTCTGATTGAAATAAACTTTTGCCAAAGATCTGCAGGTTATCGTAGTCTAACCAACCAGGTCTCAGTAATAAATTAAGTAGTAATATTGTCTTGCCGCATTGAGACTTACCTACGATCAAACCTCTGATGCTTCTTGGTAAGAGAGGACTGTTAAAGCGTTTACTTGATTCTTCATTCCACGATAGGTCTTGGACTTCCATTTTAATTATATTATATTAAAATGGAGCACAACTCGTATTGTGTAAAATGTAAGCGACAAACTGAATCTAAAGATGTTCAACGAGTCGTCAGTAAGAATGGTAGACCTATGCTTAGATGTGTATGCGTTGATTGTGGCGCTAGAAAAACTCAGTTTACTAAAATGTCCACCGCTACAGGTGGTGATTTGGTCTCAGCTCTCAATTCTGCTACTTCTAATATTAAACTTCCATGGGCAAAATATCCGGGTGAACTACATCTTCCAGGACATTCTTTCACGGGTCCAGGAACTCGATTGGATTTGCGATTGAATCCTGATGGGACGCCAAAAGATTGGAGTAAACCAGTAGATAGAGTTGATGCAGCAGCCTATCGTCATGACCTAGCCTATGCTAAACATACTGATACAGCAGGGAGAAACGTCGCTGACAGAGCTATGATAGATGAATTAAATAATATACCTAATCCTTCGTTCCGCGAACGAATTGAACGATCTATAGTAAAACCAATATTATCGACGAAGACCCATTTTGGAATGGGGTTGAAAAAAAAGCTCTGAGATGGACAGACCAACTTGCTGACGAATTGCATAAACCTATAGTCAGGAAGTTCAGGAAGCGAGTTGTTTATGTTCAGGGAGTGGACAAAGTTTGGGCTGCTGACTTAATTGACATGCAGGCTTATGCTAAATTTAATTCTGGTGTGAAATATTTGTTAAGCGTCATCGATATATTTTCCAAGTATGCATTTATTCAGCCGTTAAAAGATAAGCGCGGAGAATCTGTGGCAGATGCTTTCGTTAAAATATTTAATACAAGCAAAAGAAGGGGTGAAAAACTTTGGGTGGACCGGGGATCTGAATTCTACAATAAACAGGTAAAATCATTAGGTATGGAGTTGTACTCAACTGAGAACGAAGAGAAATCTTGTATCGTAGAAAGATTTAATAGAACAGTAAAAGAGAAGATGTTTAAATATTTTACAGCAAATTCAACTCAGAGATATATCGATGTTTTAGATAATATGGTTAATTTATACAACAACACAAGACATTCTTCCATTAAAATGACTCCTGTTAAAGCGAGTGTTAAAGCAAACGAATGGGTTGTGTGGATGAATCTGTATGGTGATGCTGTACCTGAAACTGCTAAACCTAAATTTTTAGTAGGAGATAAAGTAAGAATTTCTAAGAAGAAAAAGACATTTGAGAAAGGCTACACAAATCGTTGGACACAGGAGGTTTTTACTATAACACACATTCAATACACAGACCCTATAACCTATAAAATCTCTGACTATCATGGAGAAGAAATAAAAGGGACATTTTATGAAGCTGAACTGCAATCGACAACGCAAGATACATTTAAAATAGAAAAGATTATAAGAAAAAGAGGAAATCGGTCTTTGGTTAAATGGTTAGGCTATGATGAGTCATTCAATACATGGATTGAAAATAAAGACTTGATATCATTGTGATTTTAACTGATTTACTATTAGCAAACTGATTTACTACTACAGCCCTTGTGCAATCATTACTTCTCTATGAATAACAACACGCTTTATTAACAAGTTGAACTGTACATTCGCAGCCTGTTCTAAGAAGAAAAAGACATTCGAGAAAACAAAATTCTTGACTTTTTGAAACGGATGACTAAAAAAAAAAAAAAATAAATAAATAAAAAAAAAAAAAAAAAAAACAAGAAAACCTAGGGGGAAAAAAAACCTAGAAAAAAAAACCTAGAAAAAAAGTTAGAAAAAAAACCTAGGAAAAAAAACTTAGAAAAAGTTAGAAAAAAAAACCTAGAAAAAAAACTTAGAAAAAAACCTAGAAAAAAGTTAGAAAAAAAACCTAGAAAAAAGTTAGAAAATTTTTAGAAAAACCTGGGGTTTTTTTACCGACCAACTTGGGTTTTTTAATTTTTCAGAGTGGTAGCCCTGGTGCTTTTTGGGCGGTGAAATATTTTCTTCCCTTCGACCACTCCTTCGTCCCCCGAACTTTTCAGTCAGGTTTCCGCCTATGCTGTAATAAGATTCGCAGATCAGTTAGCATGCTGTAAAAACAAGTTCTACTGTAAATTCACAGATCACGAATTAATAGCAAGTTCTACTGTAGCCTACTGCAGCTTAGTATCACTGATGATGATACCGAAAGTAGCACGTTGTAATAACATTCGTTCGCAGATCACAAGTTCTACTGTACATTCGCAGATCACGAAGCACGCAGTAATAATATTCGCTCGCAGATCACGAAGCACGCTTTAATAACAAGTTCTAATGTACTGCTGCTTGGTCTCACTGACGATACCAAAAGTCGGTCATGCAGCACGCAGTAATAATATTCGCTCGCAGATCACGAAGCACGCTTTAATAATATTCGCTCGCAGATCACGAAGCACGCTTTAATAACAAGTTCTAATGTACTGCTGCTTGGTCTCACTGACGATACCAAAAGTCGGTCATGCTGCACGCTGTGATAATAAGACAGCTGTTGCATGACGTGTAGGGCGAGTGAACAAAGACATCTGTTGCATGACGTTGTAGCTTGAGCGAACAAAGACATCTGCTGAAAAAGAAAAAAAATATTGATTTCTTTACGGTATAGCCTACGCCTACAGTGGCAGGTTAGGTTTGCTACAGGTGCTGCTGTTGTGTTATCCATCTATCCATCCATCCATCCATCCATCCATCCATCCATCCATCCATCCATCCATCCATCCATCCATCCATCCATCCATTCATCCATCCATCCATCCATCCATCCATCCATCCATCCATCCATCTATCCATCTATCCATCCATCCATCCATCTATCCATCTATCTATCTATCTAATCTAACTATCTATCTATTTATCTATCTATCTATTTATCTATCTATCTATTTATCTATCTATCTATCTATCTATCTATTTATCTATTTATCTATCTTTCTATCTATTTATCTATCTATTTATCTATATATCTATTTATCTATCTATCTATCTACTTATCTATCTATCTATCTATTTATCTATATATCTATCTCGTTAAATAACTAAAAATGAGCTAGAGGTGGGTGATGTTGAGAGTTGAAATGACGAGGGATGTTAGGAGGAATTAGGAAAATAATAAAATGAGCTGGAGGTGGGTGATGTTGAGAGAGTTAAATGACGAGAGATGTGAGGAAAAGAGGAGGAATCAGGAAATATATATAATGAGCTGGATGAGAGATGTGAGGAGGAATCAGTAAATAATAAAAGGCGCTAGATGAGAAGAGGAGGAATCAGGAAAATAATAAAATGTGAAAATTAACATCTAGGCTTACTATGATCTGATTAATTAAACGTTAGAACAGTAGGCTATAATAACAACCTGTGCAATTAAAGAAACTGACCGTAACGAAGGTCGCTTTCTTGAGGATGTTTCTCGAATCGTTGTTTTCGTCAGAATTATTATCAAACACGGTATATATTGCTAGGTAGATTGTAACGTTTGAAAACTTAGCTATCCTTAATGAATTCAGCCATTTTGAACCGATTTAATACAGCAACTAAAATTCGCAAAATCAAAAGAATCTGTAGCCTGCTCTAAATCTACCTGTTTCAAGCCTCGCCCTTAAACACATACGTGTCGTTCAAGGTATATGGCTCCAGGTGTTTCATGCATGATAGCCACTTCTTAGTCAGCCAACAGCCTGCATGCTTCGCTGGCTCTGGCTTAGCCGTCCAGTGAAGCTTGATATGAATTCTACCAATGCATGACGGAGACACGCCGGCTGCCTAGTCAGATTGTTGTTGTATAGTAGACCATATGTACTGAGCGCTCACGAACAAAGGGTCTGTTCGCATCTGCTGTGAGTCATTACCGTATTCTGCAGTTGTTTTGCATCAGCGTTGATCACCATTACCGTAGCTCCTACCAAGAATGTTAATTGGGTTTTAGCTGATTGTTTCTTCAATTTTAATTGTTTTATCTTCAATATCAGGCTTCTTTAAAATCAGCTAGCTAATCCATTCTGCATCTACTGCTAAGATGATAGTAATGCGTTCGATGGATGGGAAGATCCTTCCTGGTATTACAGGTAAACAACCATTTGATAGATTGCCAGTAGGCCACTGGTCTCAAGATATACGAAGTGAATCAGTTACACGGAGTGCAAAGGTTAAATTATGGTCAAGGTGAAGAAACAAGACAAGTTGTAGTGATTCTGTTGAAAGATTGTGGCTATAGAGTCAAAGTGACGTACTTCGATACTACAGCATCAAACAAAACAAAGAGACTATACTGGGAAAGACCCACTGCACCTTGCTTGTCAAAATTGTGATGCATGGTCATGATTTCAAACAATCATTTGCACTAGCATCAAGTGGCCCAACAGATGCTATTGTAAGTCACATCCAGACAGCACTCCAGGATCCGAAATGCCAAGATAATTTGGCAGCATTCATCAAGTCGTCAATTCAGACTTGATGCAAATAGTCAAAAATGCTTAACAATTTAGCAACCAGCTTTGAGATGACTACCACGGACTACTTCAACTCATTGTCACCTTTCTTAGTAAAGTTCCACCACGTGAAATCCGATCGATGGCACTCGGTCCAGTACCTGAGGTAAGATGGTTGGCAGATATTGTTTCCATCAAAGTCTTGATGTTCAGAGAACATTTCCTTCTTACAGACCAGAAGAAATATCAGTTAGATACATCAACCTGTTTCCTAGTCTGGTATTGGCAGGAGCATGATGTCTTGTCCCAACCAGATTAGCCTACGACACCTTCCAGCGACCTTCGGATTTTGAAGTCTGTCTTCAGGTACAAAGAGTTCGAAAAAATTGTGTCATTTCTGCAGCAACCACCAAGGCTCTTTCTAAGGATTTGTGATATGTGAGTGAGGAGATGGTAGCCTTGGCCTTTTTAGACTCCGCCGTCAACCATGGAACATGCATGTGCACTTGTGCAGCGAAAGATGGTCAAGGCATCTCAAATTCAAGAACGAAACGAGCATGTGAAACACACATTCAAGTGCAGGTGAGCAGCGTATTTACAGGTTGAAGATTTTGGTACGGTCAAAACTTTGAACATCTTACGGATAGTAGAACGGCAATATAAATTCCTAACTGAGATTGGTAGCCTACCGAACAATTGAAACAAAATCAGGACTTTTAGAAGGCAAAAACAGTGCACAAAGAGTTTCATTGTTGTAAACGGCATTGCCGAGAGGGGTGTTAAACTCCTTCAAGATTTCAAATCATCCACCACTAAAAATTAATGGAAGAAATACCTAACGCAGGTTGTATCTGAGCACAGAGCTCAGTTCCTTGATGAAAAGAAGTAGGCCTATGTGTTGGGCATACTGCTGAGACTCAAACAATCGAAAACCCTCTAAAACTGTTGCGCATGCAGAACATGTTCAGCATATGTCTGACTTTGCTATACTTTTTAAAATTATTTTAAGACAAAATTATTAACTTTATACCAGTAGGCCTATTCAGTAGATCTATGTGCCACTCAATCTCCAACAGTCTACGATGATCAGTTTATTTCTTTGATCTAAATTCTAAATGAGTTCTTGTCCATTATACCTCAAATGCTATGATTTGACTATTTTTCGCCATGGAAATCAATGGTGAAAAGTCAGTAGCATGGAGCTACCACTAAATATCTATCAATCGGGTTGAAATTTTACACTTATTCACTACTAAGGCACGGTAACAGATAGAGATGGTACCATCAGCTAAATTCGAGAAAATATTTTTGAGGACCACACTACCACACACACACACATGTTTGCCCAACATTCAGACACACACACAAGCGCACACACAAGCACACACACACACAAACACACACACACATATTTACCCAACATTCAGACACACACACAAACACAGACACACAAGCACACACACAAGCACACACACACAAACCCACACACACATATTTACCCAACATTCAGGCAGACACACAAGCACACACACAAGCACACACACACACACACAAAGCCACACACACATATTTGCCCAACATTCAGACACACATACACAAGCACACACAAGCACACACACACACAAACCCACACACACATATTTACCCAACATTCAGACACACACACACACACACACAAGCACACACACACGCAGACAAACCCACACACATCTCCAGCACACATAATTATAACATGTAGATTTTAGAATCATAATGGATGATAATTTTATATGATGCAAGCTAATGATGAGGGAATTCGTATCTGTTGCGACTTTGCGACTCTGTCTCGATCGGTAAGCCTGTCTGTCTTGTAACTATACAGACATACAGACACACAGACAGACAGACAGACCCACAGACAGACAGTGCAGCCTATCCAGAGGGCATATATAATTATATATTATACTGCAAGATGCTGTGAGAAGCCATTCGTCGTTAAGCCACGTCTTGGAAGTTATGAGACGGTCACTGATCACTGACAACCACCACCACCCCTAGTCCACCACCACCACCACCACCACCACTACCGCCACCACCACCACTACCGCCACCGCCGCCGCCGCCACCACCACCACCACCAACAACTCCACCACAACCACTTCCACCACCACCAGCACCACCACCACCACTACCGCCACCACCACAACCACTTCCACCACCACTACGACCACCACCACTACCACTTCCACCACCACCACCACCACAGGCGGATGAAATTCCTTCTGTATACCTTAAATCTTATCTCGGATTAATTCTCTCTCAAAGCCGTCGGCGCAGTCCACGTAATTCGCTGAGGCTGCGTTCAAGATCATTAGTTGCTGTGCTGTGCTGTCGATGTGGATTTGCTATTTTGCTTGCAGTGTAACACGTGTGCCATGGATTTACCAACAACAGTACTGTCACAGTGGATCAACGACTTCTTATTTAAGCGTTGAGGTCTGAAGTTGTAATGGTCGGGTGGAGCATAGTTACATGCTGCACGGTGTAATGTGAAAATCCATTAACAAGATGTCAGAACGACGCCATGTTTAGGTGCTTACGTCCCATAGAATAGCTCAGACTGCTATTCTGACGATGATGTACGTACATGTAGGATTGTAGGTCACCATCAGTGTCCATCACCATCACCATCACCATCATCATCATCATCATCATCATCATCATCATCATCATCATCATCATCATCATCATCATCATCATCATCATCATCATCATCGTCATCATCATCATCATCATCATCATCATCATCATCATCATCATCATCGTCATCATCATCGTCATCATCATCGTCGTCGTCATCATCATCCTCATCCTCATCGTCATCATCATCGTCGTCGTCATCATCATCCTCATCATCACCACCAGCATCATCATTATTATACATACAATCTTTTGTTATAAATACAATCATTTGTTATGAATAGGTTGCAATCATTTGTCATGAATACAATCTTTTGTTCTAAATGCAATCATTTGTTTCAAATGCAATCATTTGTTTCAAATACAATCATTTGTTCCAAATACAATCATTTGTTCCAAATACAATCACTTGTTCTAAATGCTATCATTTGTTCTACATATACATTATACAATCATTTGTTCTAAGTGCAATCATTTGTCATGAATACAATCTTTTGTTCTAAATGCAATCATTTGTTCCAAATACAATCATTTGTTCCAAATACAATCACTTGTTCTAAGTGCAATCATTTGTTCTAAGTGCAATCATTTGTTCTGAGTGCATCATTTGTTCCTGCATGCGAGCGTCCATTCTTCCATTCTTCCATTCACTGAATCCCTGTATAACAGTGTATATGTAGATCTATGACTAGACAGATAAGTGGACTTTTTGTGTACCCGCGCGCGATGCATTTAATTCGGTCGATAAGTCTGCTTCAATCTGTGCCTAAAAAACCGCCGCTGCAGCGTAGTATTGTCTCTCGTATACAAGACCCAAGTCGATCGAGCGATAAGTCCTAATTGCACCGCGACTCATGCGGTTCACGACTGATACCATAGACACATAAATCTACACAATACACGTGCATTTATATAAAAACGCATGTGTGCTGGTGCACGTCTGATTGTCTGTGTGTATATTGGTGTGCATGTGCTTTGTGTGCGTTGTTTGTGTGTGTGGGGGGGGGAGTGTGAGTGTGTTCTTGTGTGTTTGTCTGTGTATGTTTGTGGGTATTTTTGTGTGCTCGCGCCGTGAGTCGCGCGCACGTGTTCGTGTGTTCGCGTGCGTTGGTGCGTCTGTCTGTGTATGTTTGTGTGTGCGGGTGCTTGTGTGTGCGCGCGCGTGTGTTTGTGCGTGTGTGTGTGTTTGTGTGTGTTTGTTTATGTATATTTGCCTGTGTTTTTGTGTGTGCCTCATTGCGTGTTTGTGTGTGTGTTTGTGTTTGTTTGTGTGTTTGTGTTTGTGTGTGTGTTTGTGTGTTCCCGCGCGTGTGTGCATGCTTTGTTGCATAGCCCGTGGACTCCGAAATTTAGTATACGGCGCCATCTGTGGTCCGTCTTCCACGTAAACAGATCAGAGGCTGCATCAGCCGCAGCTACGTCATCCGTCTTATCGCGACTGCTGCGCCCTCCATCGACCGCCGCCGGATCATGGCTCCCTGACCTCACTTAATTCGCTACGACCAAGCAGTTTACAACCCACCCGATTCTGTTTCATGCTATATACATAACCCATAAATATAACGATTAATAATGGTATACATTATATATAAATAAAAACATTTATATATATATATATATCTTTAATATATCAAGGAAATTGAACGTCCAGCAATCTACAAAAGGCTTATAGCCTACATTTTCTTCTTATCTAGAGAAAGATTAATTGGTCGGGTTCTCTGTTCTAGTATTCTATTCCCGTGATGGCTTTAGCTTTGGACTTTGCTCTTATTTTAAGTTCAACCGATTGAAAAGAATCAATGAAGAATCATTGAAGACGTAGGAGGGCTTTATATTTTGTAGCCTAAGCATGAGAACTGCAGAAATTTCGACGAAACTAATTAACGAAAAACCTGAATGTCAGATGTCAAATAATAATAGACTAATTATATATTTTCGTTTTTTCAACAATCCGGTTGACATAGGCTACCGCAACCGATAAAGTATACAGTTTTGCATAAAATTAATCTTAACTACTTAACAGAACAGCTAATTATAACCTGCAATACGACAGCACATAATTATTTCCTTATTGGACTGGAGTCAGTAACTGGTGGTGTGGTGATTGTGATGATGATGAAAATGAAGATCAGTATCAAGGTTAAGATAATGATGATGCTGATGACATGAAGGGTCATCGGTTATTAAATTCAGTGATGTTGTGTAATAATTCAGTGGTCAGTGAGTTGAACTGTGTGTATGGGCGCCCGCAGAAAATTTTGCAGGAGGGGCAAAATTTTTACGATGGTCACGGTTGAATTTTTCAGTGACAAGAGCAGGAAAATACAGCGCTAGAAATTAAAAACACGGGTATTTTTCAAAGAGGTTTCTTAATGCAAATTTCTCAGTTTCATTTTGTGTGTTATTTTTGATATGAATAGTTTCTTAAGTGCAAAAATTTGCTACAAATTCAAAAGTAGATGTTAAAAAGTAGGCCCATGAAGGGCACTATATATTTAGTTCTATAGAGATTTCTAAACATAAATTTAAGACTTTCACTGTGTGTATCATTCGTATCATTAGTGTTTTAATGCGAATAAATTTGTTAAAAACTCAAAAGTAGTAGTTAGAAAAATAAGTGTCGCTTTTCCAAAGGGGGCAAGTGCCCCCTCGCCCCTATGTGCGGGCGCCCATGGTTCAGAGGTCAGTTGTTCAATCCGACGGGTGGGGGGAGATGTTCGAGGTTCTCTTTCTACCACTGGTGAACGTAGTTCAAGAATGAGTGCATCAACTGTACACTGTCAGACGGAAGACGTATTGGACACACGCATGCATACACCAAGACTAAGCAAACGAATTCGACTACAGTTAAGACTTATAGGACTTAACTGCTATCACAGTTTTATACCCATACTAGAAGGGGTACCCGGCGTTGCCCGGGAAATTTAGGATACGACCCGCTTCGGCCACAACCCAACCCAGCCACACCCCCACCTCCACCCCACCCCTCCACAACCCCACCCCGCCCCCACCACACCCCCACCTTCACTCCAAACTCCCCACCCCGTCCACCCGCCTCCACCCTACCCCTCCACCCCTCATACACCCCTACCTCAAGCCCCACTCCACGCCGTACACCCCACCCTTTCAACCCGGCAACAGCCCAACCACACCAAACACCCCACCTCCTCCCCCAAAGCCCCACTCCACCTCATACACCTCCACCCGCCACACCCCACCCCTCCACCCCACCTCCACCCCACCTTCACCACACCTTCAACCCAAACTCCCACCCCGTCCACCCACCCAGTTCACTTGCCCTCACCCTACCCCTCCACACTCCACACCGCCACCCCACCTCCACCCCAATGCCACACCCACTCTGCACACCCCACTCCTTCCACCCGCCCCACCACTCCACCCACCTCCATGCCATCTCCTCCACCCTACCTCTCACCACACCTCCACCCCAAACCCCCCCCCCCCCACCTCACCACCCCCACCACGTTCAACCGCCCCACCCTATCCTCTCCACCCCACCATCCCACCCTCACACCTACCCTCCACCCCACCCCAATCCCGCCCATCCAAACCCACCCCCTCCACCAGCACACCAACCCCCACCCGATCCCCGCCCCCACCCTACAACACTCCGACCTGCCACGGTACACCATCGGTGAAATTTTGGTTTTCGGGAAAATTTTCCCTCCCACCCACACCCCCACTCCCACCCCTAAACCCACACCCAAACCCACCCCCAAACTCACCCACCCGACCGAAAACACCCGACCACACTCCGACCTATCCACCGGTACACCACACGTGAAATTTGGGTTTTCGTGAAAATCCCCCCCCCCACAACACGCCACCACTAACTCCGACCTCCACCGGTAGGCCAACGCGTAAATTTACTATAATAGTAGGACTTGACAGCAAAGCAAATTCGAAGATCATTTAAATCATCTCCTTTCGCGAATTATATAATGACCACGTAAGCGTTTAAAAAGGTGTTTAATAAACTGCCGTCTTCGCCTCCCTCACCGTGACCCCAATGGTGGGGGAGATTCGCAAACACTTAACTGGGTGGTTTCGATGGCCTTCTGTCTAGGTGCAAAGTTTGAGATCAATACCTGCATTTTATGGGGAAAAAATGGGGGTTTCGCCCCCCATTTTGGCCCCCATGATGGGGGATATTCGCAAACTCCCCAACTTTGCGTCTCATGCCCAGACGGACACAGTAGTGAAGGTTTGGAGTGAAAAGCTCAAAAACTGTGGAAATGCATTCCGGTCAAACAGACACACAGACACACAGACACACAGACACACATAGTTTCTTCTTTATTATTATAGATAGAGTCTGCAGTGTATAGCTTCCTCCTCCATGATATGCTTAGACACATGATTCATCGCGGTTACTACTTTATTAGAACTCCTGTTGATTCTGTTTCAGATTATATACACCTGAAAATAACAGGGCAAAGATGACGACACAATTGCATGCCTTGCGAAGGCAGAAGTGCAAATTGTAGCCTGGCAACAAGTATAGCTGCATTAGGTATGGACAAAAGAAAACACAGACTGACATGAAATAATAGGAAGACCAAACGGTGGGTACCAAATGGACCACATTCCAGATAATATACATGTACGCCATTACGGTCAACAACTTCTCTTTAAATTAGACATTCATTATTCATTCATAGTATGCAGGCCTAACAATTTTAACTGTAGATCTAATTGGCTCATTTACTTGACCTATACTAGACAAATTGTGAAGCATAACCATGTACAGCAAGTCCCAGGGTGAGAATTGCTTTGGGGGGGTTGAGAGGTTTCAACCCCCAGTCTTTCTTAGAGCCCCATAGTAACGTAAGCTTATGTTTTTCGTACCCCAATTCCAAGTGGATAATGGTCCAACTCCCCAGTTATTTTTCCACAATTCTCACACTGGGCCAAGTCCCGAATATCTGTCAGTAGTCCATAGTGAGAAATTGTTCAATTAATTTTTTAATAACTGCAGAGTGCAGAGTGAGAAAGTGTCGGATGTCTAGAGGCAATGCATTTCATATATACTTCAGTGTTTAATCTAGAGCAGTGGTTCCCAACCCGTGGCCCGTGGGCCAAAAGTGGTCCGCAAGGCCTCGAAAAATGGCCCTTATCCCTCAAAGAATTAACAAAAATATATGAAAAAGTGACAATTTCGACAGGATAGAACACAAAATTTTTACTAATAGGCCTACAAATTATTTTATATTGACATCTACAAGTAACATTGAACATTCTCTTTTGAATCAATTATAAGAATGTTAGGCCTATATGCCTTTAGTTAATTAAATTTAGCCATGTGGCCCCAAATGTCCTTCAACTAAGAAAAAATGGCCCTTGTGTTCTACAACTTAGAAAAAGTGGCCCTTAGGTCAAAAAAGGTTGAGAACCACTGATCTAGAGTGGAGTTACGTGTAGCTTATAAGTCGTGGACCAGAGTTCCAGGAACAACCTCAGATGAAGAACTAACAGAACTATACATTATATTGCAAAGTTCAGACGGTGCATTGTACATGAGGGGTGCTGCCATGGCGGATAGGCTAAGATATATAGAACATTAATACGGCCATAAAGATAACTACACAGATAACGACAAAGATAGCGACAAAGATAACGATAAAGTTGAAGGTAAAGACTGCAATAAAGATATATCGCGATGGCTGAATTTGACGCACTCAAGAACCACAGATTTAAGCCATGAATTCTCTATCAGAAGTTCTTCATAACTACACTAAGACAGACGTAGAGACATAAACAGACGCACATAAAGAGACAGACTAAGAGAGAGACTGCCAAAGACATATAAACGTACAGATGGACTGCCAGAAGGAAAGTCCCTGTTTAATGAAAAACGTTTTCATTCAGGAATTGTTCCGTGGAGGTGAATACTAGGCGTCTATAGGCCACTGTAGTTTCCATTGGGGGCATGACCCAAAGGCGTAGCGACCGCCCGCCGTACCCTCCGACCGAAGGGGGCCCCCGCAAGGAAGGGGCCCCCTAAAAGGGCCAAAAATGAAAGGTGTGACTATAGGTGATTGACATCTATTGAAGCCATTGCACAATCCGTGTGGGTTTTACTGACAAAACCGTCAAGTAAATGCGAAACACATGGAGGCCTACATTGTAGGCCTATGTATATTTATAATATGAACCATGTATGTTGCATAAAATAAATGCCACATCCCGGTGTCTGCATTGTTATAAGGGGCCCCGCCGGCCCGGACATTATGCTCGGAGGGGGCCACGTTCATTGTTGCTATATACGGCCCTGGCATGACCCTCTTATCTTAGACGCCATGGTGGATGGGAGGCCGTTGCTCTGGCACTGGTCTCCTTCCCTGGGTAGTTAAGCACCTGGCCGATGTTGTATCCATGGAGAAGGTGAGGGGGCTGGGTGAGGGGTGGGTCAATTAGGCGGCGCTTTAAGGCGGTTGTTATTGACGCAGACAAATGATGTCTGATGAAATACCTGTCGAACATCGATAGGACAAGCAACCGACGGTGAGAGCAGACTTAGAGACATAGAAACAGAACGGGAGAAAGAAGAGGAAAAGGAGAGGAAAGGAAGAGGAAGAAAAGAAGGAGGAAAATGAGAAGAAAAAGCAGGAAAAGGAGGAGAACTTGGAGAAGGAGGTGAAGAAGAGTCGGAGAAGCATGCAGGAGGCGACGATAGAAACGGAGAAGAAAATGGAAAAGAGGAAAGTGAGAAGAAAACGAAGAGGAAACAGAGAAAAAGAAGGCGGAGAGGATGAAGGGAGGATGAGGAATTGAGGATAGGAGACAAAGATGAGGAGGAGGAGCAGTAGTTGAGGCGGAGAATGAATGGAAACGATTCAGATGTTGGAAGAGAGATGTGTAGGAAAGAAGAACGAAACCGAGCAGATGTATGAAGTGTTATTGATGTTAGCAGAAGACGTGTCTCATAGTCGACCTCCGAACGCCTCTCCCCATTACCCACACCTCCACCCCACTCCACCCCACCTCTACCCCACTCCACCTCCACTCCACGTTCCTTCATCCACCCCACCCTACATCCACCCCACTCCACCCCACCTCTACCCCACTCCACCCCGCCTCCACTCCACGTACCTCCATCCACCCCACCCTACATCCACCCCACCTCCACCCCACATCCACCCCACCTCCACCCCACATCCACCCCGCCTCCACCCCACCCACCCTCACTCTCACCCAGAGTATCAGCTGTCATCGTCGTCCAAGAAGAAAAACTGTGGAGACGAGAGGCGGCGACAGAAAGAAGAGTGTGAGGACGAAAAGGTTTGGTCCACCCTCGAACCCGAGGTAGAACATGACGAATAGGGTAGGCTTGACCGATTTTTAGAGATAATTTACGACATTAAGCCAAGCATGTATTGTGATATTACGTCGACCAAAACACAAAGACAAACAGACAGGCGGACGTAAACATATACACATGCAGACGAAACAGACAAACAGACACGGTATAGATAGTGGAAAATGACGGCCACAAAATAATTATGATCATGATGATGACGACAATGAAATTCATGATGAAGATGATTGGGACAACGACGACGAAAAAATGCATTTGATGCATGATGACGAATATATTTCCGATTAGAAATTTGACTAAGAAACGACGACGATAATGATGACGATGATGATGGTGATGATGATGATTAGTATATTGTTATTTTTACTGTTATAATTATCCATGTAATTTATTATTATTGTTATTATCGTTATTATTATCATTAGTAATGTTATTATTATTATTTTTGTATTATTATTATTATCATCATCATCATCATCGTCATCACCATCATCAGCATCGTCATCATCATCATCATCATCATCATCGTCATCATTATCACCATCCTCCTCCTTCTCCTCCTCATCATCCTCTTCGTCATCAAATGTGATTAGGAAGACGACGATGACGACCGAGACCGATTATGATGAAGACATTGGTTATTACTAGAGTCATGACGTTGGCGACCTAAACGTCACTGTGATAATGCTCCTGATTCCCATCATCATGCCTATTAGCATCAGCAGCAGCAGCAGCATCAGCAGCATCCACACCCGCATCTGTAGTGCCATCTGTCGTCTGTTTGACTTCATCCAGATGGTGTTGGGTGTTGATCAGATTTGCCTCCAAAAATTGAGTTCCTATCTAATCATTGTCTCCATTGCCATTTAGCACCGTCCAAGACTTGTTGCTCCAGGCATTGTTGACCCGCTATTGTCATATTCCATCTCTTCATTCTATGCATTCGCTTTTCTTTGTCTATTGCCTTCTGACTAGTTCTTCTTCTTCTTCTTCTTCTTCTTCTTCTTCGTCTTCTTCTTCTTCTTCTACTTTTTCTTCTTCTTCTTCTACTTCTTCTTCTTCTTCTCCTTCTTCTTCTTCTTTTTCTTTTTCTTTTTGTTCTTCTTCTTCTTCTTTTCTTCTTCTTCTTCTTCTTTTTCTTCTTCTTCTTCTTCTTCTTTTTCTTTTTCTTTTTGTTCTTCTTCTTCTTCTTTTTTTTCTTCTTCTTCTTCTTCTTCTACTTCTTCTTCTTCTTCTACTTCTTCTTCTTCTTCTTCTTCTTCTTCTTCTTCTTCTTCTTCTTCTTCTTTTTCTTCTTCTTCTTCTTCTTCTTCTTCTTCTTCTTCTTTTTTCTTCTTCTTCTTCTACTTCTTCTTCTTATACTTCTTCATTATCTTCTTCTTCATCTCCCATACCCACCTTAGTTCTTCAAACTCATCGTTTAATCTGCTTATAGTAAGAAAGTATTTAAAGCTTGAATTCTGCTACATTTACTTTTCTATTTCTTAAACTGTTTTCTTAAGTATCGAAAATCCAGTCTTCTGCATGAGCCAAGCTTCTTATGTTCCAACTCTATATGTGTGTACTAGCTGGGGTACCCGGCGATGCCCGGGAATTTTATGTAAATAGCCGTGAAGCTATGGCGACGGAATGGAAGTAGCAAACGTTTGGCTTTTCGGGCCCCCACCATGGCTCCCTCCACTGGCTGGACTTGACGGTCTTATGTCTACATGCAAAATTTCATACCAATAGCTGCAAAGCTGCAAAAAAATTTCGCCCCAAAATTGTGTCCACCCCGTACAGCACCCTGCTCCCACCACGCCTATCCTGGGCGAGGTGTGTGTTGGTTTGGGGCGAGGTGTTCCCGGTGGCACCCTATCGAGCTGCAACTTTTCCAGTGAATAGCTGTGAAACTATGGCGATGGAATAGAAATAGCAAAGTTTGGGTTTTCGCACCCCACCGTGGACCCCTGGTGGGAGAAATTCACCAAACCTTCCACTGGCTGGACCTGACGGTCCTCTGTCTAGATGCAAAGTTTCAGATCAATAGCTGAAAAACTGCAAAAAAATTCGCCCCCCAAACATTTTTCGCCCCCATAAACGCCCTGCCCCTCCCGGCCCCTGAGGGGCGAAGTGTGCGTTGGTTGGTGGCGAGGTGGTCCCGGTGACACCCTATCTAGCTGCAACTTTTCAGGTAAATAGCTGTGAAACTATGGCGATGGCAAAAATATATGGAAAATTGAGTTTTCGCCACCTCTCCATTCTCCCCCTCGAAGTAAAGATTCGGCAACGCCTCCACTGGATGGACCTGAGGGTCTTCTGTCTACATGCAAAATTTGACATCAATAGCTGCAAAAAAATTTGCCCCCCCCGAAAATTTGCCCCCCTAAACAACGCCCTGCCCACCCGGCCCTTGCGGGGCGAGGTGTGTGTTGTTGGGGGCAAGGTGGTCTCGGTGGCATCCTACCTAGCTGCAAAGTTTCAGGTGAATAGCTCTGAAACTATGGTGATGGTGTTTGTTAAAAAAATGGAGTTTTCGCCCCCCCCCCCGTTCTCCCTCTGGTGGTAAAGATTCGCCAAATCCTCCACTGGGTGGACATGACGGTCCTCTTTCTAAATGCAAAATTTCACATAAATAGCTGAAAACATTTTGCCCCCTCCAATTTTTTTCTCTCCTAAACAATGCCCTGCCCCACTCGGCCCCTGCGGGGCGAGATGTGTGTTGTTGAGGAGGGCAAGGTGGTCCCGGTGGCATCCTATCTAGCTGCAACGTTTCAAGTGAATAGCTCTGAAACTATGGCGATGGTGTAAAAACAGGGAAAATGGAGTTTTTGGCCCCTCCCCATTTTTCTTCTGGTGGTACAGATTCGCCAACTCGATTTTTGTGAGGACCTGGCGTTCCTCTGTCTAAATGCAAAATTTGGAATCAATAGATGCAAAAAAATACTTTTGGCCCCCCCGAAAAATTCCCCCCATCTTGGCCCCCATGGTTTTAGAAATTTGCCAACCCGTGCACTTGCTAAGTTTGATGGACCCCTGTCTAGGTGCAAATTTTCAGATCAATAGCTGTGAAACTGTGGGCGTGCATTCTGGACAAATATATATACATACATACATACATACATACATACATACATACATACATACATACATACATACATACATACATACATACATACATACATACATACATATAAATAAATATATAAACATCCTCTCTTATAGATATAGATAAGTCTTAGGTATACATATTAGCCAAGAAGAAAACATGGAACGCAAGAACGCTACAAAGAGTTGTCAAAACTCAAAAGTAACAGGAGAAACGAGATTGACATGACATTGTAGTTATAATACAGGACTCAGTTGAAAATTCATCTCTGCTTCTATAGTTGGTGGGTAAAGTCGATATGACAAGTGATGCGTTGAGTATACTACGATAGTCATTCATGAGACAGCGGACATAAGGACAGGGTTACTTCAGCATCTGTATCTTCAATCAGCATCGAGAAACAAGTTGACCAAAGTATAGCGAGGGTTCAAGTTCGCTCCCCATATGCATGGGGGAGGGGGACGACCACCGCATTTTACGGTGTCAACGACATTTGAAGGCTTTGAATTAAGGCTATATCATTCAAACAAACAAACGTGTGGCCTACGTAGGCCTAAATTAAATAACATTATGCTTGTTGACATGTTAATTTAACTTGAAAATTGTAGATTCGTTTTTAGAGTTTGAAGAAGTGCTCTATGCAAACGCTCAGATGGATATGCGCGTGATGCATTTTATATGTAATTTTGAAGTCAGTTATTTATAGGTGACCATAAAATGCATAATATAAATGTGCGTTTGCAAGTGGAGTAATAAAGAAAATACTTACTTACTTACTTACTTAGATATATTATATATATATATATATATGATTATATATATATTGCTGTGTGTTCAGTATATAATTATATATTTATCATCATTGTCGTCGTCATCCTCAGTTCCTGAAGCCAGCTGTTTGGCGATGGGTTCGAGTAAAATCTTCATTGTCCTTATTCTGTGTCACGTCCATTGTTCCCCTTAGTGTTAGTCCAAGTAATTACAGCTCTCATGATATTGCTACTATTTACAATTATTTCTAGTATCTTTTGGCCCCAACTTAAATAGTGCCCGATAGGGACTTGAATAGTGTGCTTTTCGTCTTGCTGCATATATTTGTGAAATGTTCCTCTGAAAACCTTCATCATTGCTGTCACATGTTGTAATTATCATTGTTATCAAGCATCATTGTAATTATTTTTCATTATTGCAGTAGTTATTATAATTTAAAATAGTATTTTGCTTTAAGCTATACATTTTGAAATTGTTTATCGTTCCATTTTAATCGTCATAATACAGAGACTACTGCAACTGCTGCCGTTGAGAGCACATAATATAATTATATATGTTATATATTACTAGCTGTACCCGGCCACGCGTTGCTGTGGCAGAAAAGACCCTCCCCCCCCCCCCCCCCCCCCCCCCCCCCCCCCCCCCCCCCCCCCCCCCCCCCCCCCCCCCCCCCCCCCCCCCCCCCCCCCCCCCCCCCCCCCCCCCCCCCCCCCCCCCCCCCCTCCCCCTCCCCCTCCCCCTCCCCCTCCCCCTCCCCCTCCCCCTCCCCCTCCCCCTCCCCCTCCCCCTCCCCCTCCCCCTCCCCCTCCCCCTCCCCCTCCCCCTCCCCTCCCCCTCCCCCTCCCCCTCCCCCTCCCCCTCCCCCTCCCCCTCCCCCTCCCCCTCCCCCTCCCCCTCCCCCTCCCCCTCCCCCTCCCCCTCCCCCTCCCCCTCCCCCTCCCCCTCCCCCTCCCCCTCCCCCTCCCCCTCCCCCTCCCCCTCCCCCTCCCCCTCCCCCTCCCCCTCCCCCTCCCCCTCCCCCTCCCCCTCCCCCTCCCCCTCCCCCTCCCCCTCCCCCTCCCCCTCCCCCTCCCCCTCCCCCTCCCCCTCCCCCTCCCCCTCCCCCTCCCCCTCCCCCTCCCTCTCCCCCCTCCCCCTCCCCCTCCCCCTCCCCCTCCCCCTCCCCCTCCCCCTCCCCCTCCCCCTCCCCCTCCCCCTCCCTCAACCAAGAATGTTGAAAGGCCGCAAAATTACTATGCGAATCGCTTATGACGTCACGGCACGCGACCTCATTCATGTTTAGTCACTGTCAAAGCGTTTCTGAAATCTGGCAACGTGTATTTGCAAATGGCGGTCGAGCGGAATGCAAACTTCACTTTTTGTGGAAAATATTGGGTTTTTTCGGATAAAAAGAAAATTGGACACTCTCTTATAGGAATGGAAGGTTTTGTGAAATTTTCAAAACAATCTGTGCGGTACGTTTCGAGAACACTTTACACAAACTATTGGAAAGTTTCATTTTTATATATATAGATAGATATATGTTATATATGCCTAATTGTATATATATATATATATAAGTTCACAATATTATGGGTAAACGATAAATACGTAGGGCCTAAGTCTATTATGTGCTTAGAATGAAGTGCTTGTCGACGACATGTTGTGATGTCGTTGCAGTAATTACGAAAAATGAGTGAACCGTTGATAAGCAGATGACTCTTTATTCTGTTGCCAGAGGCTGCATGCGCTGAATGCAATTCGGGGACTTTGGTCCCCATGCAATCCTCTCTCCTCTTGACCCCCCCACCCCCATCACTCTCCCCGGCCACACACAACGAATGACAACTCAACCGTTCAGTCTCCATTTAGTGCGTGTCTATAGACACGCATATATATATATTTAATTATATATATAATTATGTATATATATGTTTATAGATATAAAATTATATATATATAGTCAACAGAGACGAAAAGCAATTTGTCCCTGAAAATGTCTGACTACACCTCGAGGCAACGCGCACCTGTTCAGTTTCAATTATATATATATATATATCAAGTTCAATTGAACCTTGTATATATATATACGACAGTTTTGTATATCAGTCGGATATGATTGCATAGAACGTCATAAAAATAATATATACACACTTATATATACACACTTATAGGCTATATACACACTTATATATTATAATTATATATAATGATAGTTGGGACAAGGCAATTCAAAGTTGCGAATGCACTTCAGAATGGGTAGGCCTAAATAGGTTCTTAAATGTTCATCAAAAATTGTAGACATTATTAAATATAGGCTATAATATAGTCTAATGAAATCTGCTTGACAATGTACCGACCTAAATCTCTTTGTGTATAAGAATATAATTCTTTATCTACCTTCCGCTCTCTCTAGCTTACTCACACTAACTGACTATATCACTGTCTCTTGTATTATAGGCTAATTTCTCCCTCCATATCTATCCTGCCTCTGTCCTGGTCTCTGACCATGTCCCTGTTTCTGTTTCTGCTTCTGTCTCTGTCTCTGTCTGTCCGTCCGTCTGTCTGTCTGCCTGCCTGTCTGTCTGCCTGTCTGACTGTGTTTATCTCTCTCCCTCCCTCCCTCCGTCCATCTCTCCCTCCCTCCCTCTCTTCCTCCCTCCCTCTCTCTCTCTCGCTGTGTCTCTCTCCCTCCCTCCCTCTCTCTCTCTCTCTCTCTCTCTCTCTCTCTCTCTCTCTCGATGTGTCTCTCTCTGTCTCTCTTTCTCTCTCTCTGTCTCTGTCTGTCTGTCTGTCTGTCTGTCTGTCTGTCTGTCTGTCTGTCTGTCTGTCTGTCTGTCTCTCTCTCTCTCTCTCTCTCTCTCTCTCGCTGTGTCTCTCTCACTTTCTCTCTTCTCTCTCAGAAACTGGTTATCTTTCGGTTGAAATTAGGTAGAGATGCCATTCGACTGCTGCATCGATTGCCATGGTAACGCTGGTGACGATGGCATTCGTCGGTGTATAATAAAACAGCGTTTGTCATGTCATGCAAGTGTGATGCTGGACGCGCATGACAGATGCAGCCGCGGGCAAAGTTTGATTTGAATGATAGCTAGCACCGTCACCAAAGATGGCGACGACCTATTGATGGCCATCGACGGCTGAGATTGGGCTGCTTTTGGGCTGCTTTTGGGCTGCTTTTGGGCTGAGATTGGGCTGAGATTGGGCTGCTTTTGGGCTGCTTTTGGGCTTCGTCCGGTTGTCAAGACGTCCGCTACTGCTGCAATTTTTCATCCGTGTGATTCATCTTAGACATATTGTCTGCTCTTTAATCTCGTTTCCGCTAAGAGCCAACGCAGCATTGCATATAATTTACAGCTGGACACTGATGATAATATAATTAAACATGAAATGTTGGTTGCTCCGGTATAAATGCTGCCATTCTATAGGAAAATGTTTATGAAGATGACGATGACAATGATGATGACGATGACGATGACGATGACGGTGACGGTGACGATGACGATGACGGTGACGATGACGTTGACGATGACGGTGACGATGACGGTGACGATGATAATGATGATGATTTGGATGACGATGAAATGGCTACGACATCTCCTGAGCCATCAAGTCCAGACAAAACAGCTCGGATCAGATGAGACGAGGATGTCAGGTTGCGCATGCGTGACCTGCTTCGACAAGGGCGTGGCTTAGACACGTGACGTCATCAATATTAATCAGCGCAGATTAATCAAAATAATCCTCGGATCCATGACACATTGACACCCACCAGATCATCGTCTTCACCGAATCATGCACGACGATAAAGCAAAAATCAAGATATCATTACAGAGCATCCAAGTAGCATTCCATACTCCATAGCTTTAGAGGGTTTATTGAGACGGGGAAATTAATTACAGGGTTAGTCGAGTCGGCTATTAATGTGCCATGT
Source organism: Lumbricus rubellus (assembly GCA_945859605.1). Taxonomy (NCBI): domain Eukaryota; kingdom Metazoa; phylum Annelida; class Clitellata; order Crassiclitellata; family Lumbricidae; genus Lumbricus; species Lumbricus rubellus. The sequence goes on from OX243812.1 coordinate 54,522,981, forward strand.
TTATCAGGTGTCATTGCCCAGTTGGTCCAGCCCGCAGGGTAACAACCGATTGGCTTTTGTATGCTACCGAAACAAAGGGCGTCATTGACACCCATTATAGACGATGTTTCCAGTTGACGGAGTAGTTAATAATAGTGACACTGACGCAAGTGTAGTGTAACAAGCGCATCAAGTTGATTCAAGTGCTAACTATAGTGACGTTGATGAAAATAGTTTTGGCTATAAGAAGCGCTTATTGTTAAGTTTCCGATAATAAAAGATGTCACGGCAAAGGTATAATGTAGGCGCTGAAGCTTTTATTCCAGTGGCTAATTATAAGGAAGAAAGAATCCTGTGTGGAAAGCGATAGGCCGACGCCCTACAGGCGGTTGGGTCTGTAAAGCTTCTAAAAATAGTGGATACGCGAATAAAGTATAAATTGTGGGCTTGATTTACACGTCGTTGGTTGAATTGTGGTTGTATTTATAGTTATAGGGGAGGCCGAGGCAAAAGTGCATTTTGGGTAAGAGTGACACTCTTCTCTCTCTTGCTTCGGTCTTGCCTGTATACCCTAGATTCAAGTATTTTACATTGTTTGTATGTTTGCTTGTATGTGCACTAGTTATAGCGCCCCATCAAGTTCTCTCTAACTACTCAGAGGCGCTCCCGATGCAGAGCGGACACTGCATCGGAGTTTGACGCCGAAGCGCTGAGCAATTGTAAGTGAAGGACTTGCCCAAGGTCCTTACGCGGCGAGGTGGATTCGAACCTCGAACCTTCCGGCTCCAAGGCAACGACGCCACCACTATACCACCGCGCCCCACAATTAGTCATTCTAATGTCTTTGATTATCTGTTCTCGCGTGTTCTTTATAACCTCAACTGCTCATCTCTAACTTAATTCCAAGTCAAACCTTTTGATCGTGCAACCTAATCAACAAGTATTCAGATGGATAAAACTACATGTTAGGCCTATACAGGGTGGCTCAAAAAAAATGTACCACCGGATAAAATGCAATATCTTTGCAACCGATTTAAATTTTTCTCCGAAAATTTTCCAAATTGAAGGGGAATGAATTTCCAACAATGCCTGAAAGTTTCACTGAAAACTTTTTATGTTTGCAAAAGTTACAGCTGTTTAAACTTTGATTTTTGTTTTTTCAAATTTCCGTGGAAAAAATTAACGTCAATTCTTGATTTCCATGTCAAATGATATCACTTTTCACTACGGCCTCAGAAATACGTTTTGCAGTTTATTGTAGGGTATGATGTGAGTGTCCACTCCCTGCTTTAATACGAGCTCGAATTCCTTTTGTGAAACTTAGTATGGCCTTGTTAATCTGGTGCTGCGGCAACTGATCCCACATTATCAGCAAGACTTCCTTCAGCTAGCCAATGTTCTCCAACTTGGGATGAAATGTCTTGCAGCATAGCTTCCCAGACGTGGTAAGCAAGAGGGCTAAGGTCTGGCGATGTTGTTAGTCACCTTTGTCAATAAATTTAGTGGAGTGGATTGCAAAAATAAGGTAGCGTCATCATAAGCAGCCTTGCCGTGCGAGCAGCAGGCGCACAGTCCTGCTGGAAAATAAAACCGCATGTTAGAGCAGGGCCTACCTGGTCTTCAATTAGTCTGGGTAAGAGAGTTCAGCGATGAGTTTGACATTTATCCTACTGAATGGGATTAAATGCAGTCTTTTCTGGCACCCATGACACATGCCAGCAAATCTGATGCTGGAACCACGATGAGCTTTGCAAACTTGACCCTTTCAATTACCAAGCGAATTTCTTGAAAATTTTACTTTTTCCATCAGACCAAGCGACCACTTCCTGCCTCGCTTCCAACATCTGATCTTCGTTACATAAACATGTTTACAGATAGCCTTCAATATGCTCAGGCTCCACTTTTCACTTGGTATTTTGCTATGATTGCGCGATGTCCCAGTCTCTGTTCACGCAGCGTCCGAATTTCCATTTTATTTTCCGCAGAAACTTTGCCCATGACGTTTAGTAATGGATTCACGAATTGAGTCCATAATCTATAAAATATCACTAAATACCAACACTTTGCTGCATAAACAGCTTCTTTACAGCTCTTAGTGAGGTCGTAGGACATCATCATAATTTCTTATGATGCAATTTGCAAAAAATCTTAATGAAATCACATTGTATTGGAACTTTATTCTCCGGATTTTTGAAAAAACGAAATTTTAAGTTTGAACAGCTGTAACTTTTGCGAACAAGAAAATTTTCAAGTGAAACTTTCAGGGATTGTTGGAAATTCATTCCCCTACAAATTGGGAAATTTTCGGATAAAAACGTCAATCGGTTGCGAAGTTATCGCATTTTATCCGGTGGTACATTTTTTTTGAGCCACCCTGTATATACAGTTGTGACTTTTCGAAGCCTGAACCTTGTATACTCTTCTCAGTCGACTTATTCTTCATGTACAATTAAGTTAAATGTAGGTCTACACGCAGTTGTATATATATATATATATATATATATATATATAATGTAAATCTCATGCTCATATTGAATATTTGTGTACAATAATGTTACACAGACTCCTACAATTTATTTACCATGCAGCGCACATAGATAGACATCTAAATATTCGATCATATATATAGGCCTTTATTATAATAGGGCCTATCTATATATATCCTACTCGTATATACATATATATATCTATATATGTAATATCATATCGTTTTGGCTGTTGTGAAAGAAACTCGCGGTTGCATGAACCATGTATTGCTTTGATATTAATGCAGCACACCGCCATATATCCATCGTTCGAGGTTCGCGGATTATAGCGCTATATAAATGTGTCTCTGTACTAACAGTAGCACTTCTAGGTCATTCTAATGTCTTTGAAAATGAACGATGTGTGTGATTCACTGTGATTGTGGTTCGTTTTATAGCGCATTTACCTCCTTCTTTGTACACCGTTCGCACCGTTTGAGCGTCGCCGCGCAAAAGGAAGTAAATGCGCTATAAAACGAGTTTTATAGCGCATGTCTCGTCATATCTGCGCATGTCCTCTGTCGTCTTCTCACGCTCTCCCTTCCTCCGTTTACTCTTCCTCCTCCTGCTGCTTCTCCTTTTCCACGAAGTGTTGTCATAAACAGTTTCTGATAAACAAGAGATTCTTCAGTATAGTTATTAACACGAGGAAGGAGAGGATTCTCGACCAAGAAGAGAGGATTCCTATGGTTATATGAGGGGCTACAGCGACTTTGATTCTCTTACTTTATCATTTTATCAGTTCAAGGTGGATGACCGGGGACCTGCCCCCTGAGTTTCCCCTTCCCGTCCAATCATTGCACATACAGTGCTTACGGTCGGTGTGTAATAATTACTTGACTAAGGCTAATTAAAATTTTCAATTTTCATCAATTAAGCTTGATGCTGCCTATTTTACTCGTGACCTGCCTTATGCAATGTTAAAGATCATTCGAAATTTTCGATTTCTTCTGCACGTTTAATTTCTTTCAACCTGCCGAACAGCTTCTCTTGAAATTGTATAAACTTACTGCATGCTGCATGCTGCTGGATGATCGCGATTAGAACATGAACCAATATAATAGCGGTAATGACTCTTGCTCTTCTGCTTACGACACTATGTCACAACAAAGTTGATTAGTGTCGCCCTCCTCCTTTATCCAAGCTTGGGACTGGCACTGTCAGTTGTGAACAGTGGCAGAGTTCACACCATGCAGTAGGCCTATAATGAAGCTCCTATAACTGTCTTTCTACAACAAGCTGTTCTAATGCTGCAGGTTACCATTGCATGGTAGCAGACGGTGCATAACGGACTGTAGTTTTTTCGTTACTGCTGCCCCGCACCACTCCCACCTCCATACGACATAAATAATAATTATACTGTGACTGGTCTCCCCGATGCTTCTGTAGTAAAAGAGCAGTTTTTCAAACATACAAAATGGCAAAAGGTTTAAGAATAATTTATCATATTTCGCGACATGAAATGGGCGCATCGATCTCCGCTGGGTAATAATGCGCTATAAAATTTGTATTGTTAGTAATTGATTATTGTTGTCATCATCATTATCACCATTATTTTTATTATTAAGATCATTTTTGTCGCCCGAGGTAAGTGTAATCCTGCAGGCTCCAAGAAACGCTTCGAAGAGAGGTGTTGCGGTCTTGCGGAACATGATGATGTTATTATCATTATTAGTGTTGTTGTTATTATTATTATTATTGTATTGTATTTGAACATTTATAAAGCATTGAATAAATAAATAAATAATGAAAGACATTTATTATTATTATTATTATTATTATTATTATTATTATTATTATTATTATTATTATTATTATTTTGCCCTGAGGTACTTCATTCCCCCAGGGACTTATGGACTATTATTAATTCAAGAATGAACGTCTGGTGGGTCAGGCCTCGTCTTCAGGGTGTGAGGAAAAAGTGCCTTTGAAAGCGACAAGGTTGTAGCGTTGGATGCAAATGGACAGACGTTGAAAAAGAAAATTAATAATAATTATTATTATTATTATTATTATTATTATTATTATTATTATTATTGTTATTATTATTATTATTATTATTATTATTATTATTATTATTATAACAGGAATGTTAGATTTAGGTTTTGGTTTAGTTTTAACAGATCAATTTCGGTTTGCTTAGAGTGGCCGGTCCATAGCTCCGGGTAAACCAGACAAGGTGCCTTGGTAGGCAACGGCGTTGTAGCGCTGGATCGTGACTGAAATGCTCTGGAATAGAAAGCCTGCTTCACGTGAATCACCAGAGATCTTCGACATTATTATTATTATTATTATTATTATTATTATTATTATTATTATTATTATTATTATTGTTATTATTATTATTATTATTATTATTATTATTACTATTATGACGATTATTATTATTATTATTATTATTATTATTATTATTATTATTATTATTATTATTACTATTATTATTATTACTATTATGACGATTATTATTATTATTATTATTATTATTATTATTATTATTACTATTATGACGATTATTATTATTGTTATTACTTGCATCATCGTCATAATTTCCAATGTCACTGATATCATCATTTTATTAACAGTCCTTCAAAGAATCGACCATCCAGAAAAAGGAACAAAAGATGCGGTTGCTATGGGATACATGCAGCCTACGCTTATAAATACGAGCAATAATTATTGCTCATGCAGTGCCAGCGATCAATGCTTTGTGAATAGATAAAGGCGCTTAACAAATGCAGAAATAATAGAACCGAAGATATATAATTTAAATGAGCTATAAAACTTTGGTATCCCTCTTCGCCTCTCTCTCCTGTTGCTTAGATGTTCTGATGTTGAAACGTATAAATACACGTATATTATTACTATATTATGTATGTCACTGCATGGTATAATAGGCCTTATTTTATTTTATTTTATTTTATTTTACGTTTTATGATGTCCAGACACAATGTCCGTTTCAGATCGCTCACATCGGTGTTTCGATCATTCTCCCATAATAATAATAATAATAATCATCATCGTCATCATTGTCGTCGTCATCATCATCATCATCATCTTCGTCAACATCGTCATCATCGTCGTCGTCGTCATCATCATCATCATCATCACCGTCGTCGTGATAATCATCATCGTTGTCATCATCATCATCGTCGTCAACATCGTCATCATCATTGTCGTCGTCAACATTATCATCATCATCATCACCGTCGTCATCATCATCATTATCATCATCGTCGTCAACATCGTCATCATCATCGTCGTCAACATCGTCATCATCATCGTCGTCAACATCGTCATCATCATCGTCGTCAACATCGTCATCATCATCGTCGTCAACATCGTCATCATCATCGTCGTCAACATCGTCATCATCATCGTCGTCAACATCGTCATCATCGTCGTCGTCAACATCGTCATCATCATCGTCGTCAACATCGTCATCATCGTCGTCGTCAACATCGTCATCATCATCGTCGTCAACATCGTCATCATCACCGTCGTCAACATCGTCATCATCGTCGTCGTCAACATCGTCATCATCATCGTCGTCAACATCGTCATCATCGTCGTCGTCAACATCGTCATCATCATCGTCGTCAACATCGTCATCATCATCGTCGTCAACATCGTCATCATCGTCGTCGTCAACCTTCTCCACCTCTTCTCCTGTATCATCCCTTCTTCTTCCCAGCATGCTCCTCCATCCCCTCCTTCTCTTCCGTTATGCTAAATATGCTGACGTCGTATGGAGTGACGCAAAGTGCTTCGGATGTCATCTCGTGGATAATCCGTCATCATTTCTTGTCTTCGATGGGCAACCGCATGACACTGTGTGCGTGTATGCGTGTTTGTATGCGTCTGCGTTTGTATGCGTGTTTGTATGCGTCTGTGTTTGTATGCGCGTGTGTTTGTATGCGTCTGTGTTTGTATGCGTGTGTGTTTGTATGCGTCTGTGTTTGTATGCGTGTGTGTTTGTATGCGTCTGTGTTTGTGTGCGCGTGTGTTTGTATGCGTCTGTGTTTGTATGCGTCTGTGTGTGTTTGTATGCGTCTGTGTGTGTTTGTATGCGTCTGTGTGTTTGTATGCGTCTGTGTTTGTGTGCGCGTGTGTTTGTATGCGTCTGTGTTTGTATGTGTGTGCGTGTTTGTATGCGTCTGTGTTTGTGTGCGTGTGTGTATGCGTCTGTGTTTGTGTGCGTGTGTGTATGCGTCTGTGTTTGTGTGCGTGTTTGTATGCGTCTGTGTGTGTTTGTATGCGTCTGTGTGTGTTTGTATGCGTCTGTGTGTGTTTGTATGCGTCTGTGTGTGTTTGTATGCGTCTGTGTGTGTTTGTATGCGTCTGTGTGTTTGTATGCGTCTGTGTGTGTTTGTATGCGTCTGTGTGTTTGTATGCGTCTGTGTGTGTTTGTATGCGTCTGTGTGTTTGTATGCGTCTGTGTGTGTTTGTATGCGTCTGTGTGTGTTTGTATGCGTCTGTGTGTGTTTGTATGCGTCTGTGTGTGTTTGTATGCGTCTGTGTGTGTTTGTATGCGTCTGTGTGTGTTTGTATGCGTCTGTGTGTTTGTATGCGTCTGTGTGTGTTTGTATGCGTCTGTGTTTGTATGCGTCTTTGTGTGTTTGTATGCGTCTGTGTGTGTTTGTATGCGTCTGTGTGTGTTTGTATGCGTCTGTGTGCTTCAGTCGACAACACTGGTGCTTATACATGTATGCGACGCAAGCGCTCCATGCATCTGTCTGTCTTTCTGTCTGTCTGCATGTGTTTGTCTCTCTCTCTCGGCTTATTTATCTTTGTCTCTGTCTCTACGTCTCTGTCTCTGTCTCTATGTATGTATGTCTGTCTGTCTCTCTCTCTCTCTATATATATATATACATATATATATATATTTATGCTTATTTATATCCCTCCCTCATTCTAGGTTTTCCTTTCTCTCAATTGTTTCCGGTATATTTAACATTCCGAACATAGACATTTTTATGCATCGCATAGAGAGTCCAATGTCCATTATATACCACGATGAAAGAAAATTTCTAAGGCTATAGCATGTTTTATACGGACACATGCCCCTACTCACTCCTTTCCTTCCATCCTCCATTAGCGTATCTTTTTCATTCCAATTTTATCGGTGCTTTTTAAAAGGATTTTTAGAACTGCAAACCCAACCTTTCTTTTCCATTATCCATGCTAAATTACTGTCCATTGTATGACAATGATCCTTTGTTACGATTAATTATAACTGCACATGCGTACGTGCTTCTAAAACTGCACGACAACAATGTATTAAGTATTGCATATTTTGTGTATAGGACTGCACGCTAAAAGCCATGATTTTATACTTATTCGACTATTCGTGTAGCAAATGGTGAATATCGACTACCGTACAGAATTTTTTGTCAAAAAGGTTTAAGTTTTTCAGTTCTATATATATAGACATGGGTCCGCCATCCTAATCGGATGAGAAATGTAACATTCGTCCTGTCTCTGCCTCTTATGTGATATCCACCACTGCAGAGATCTTTTCGCTCTCGTCTTTTCTATAGTAGATCTTTGCTTGTTTATGATACACTAATTTCGCCATGCATAATGATGATGACGACGACGACGATGATGAGCACCACGTAATATCATCATCACCGCCATCGTCATCATCGTCATTATCATCATCGTCGTCGTCGTCATCATCATCATCATCAACAGCCATGGGCTCAGGGCCCGTATATAGGTGTCCGATGCCCTCCTCAAACTGTCTGTCCAGTGGAATATTATTATAATATATATCAAGAGCCAGATGGCTATAAGTCCCACACCACTCTTCGATGCCGTCTGTCCACACGTCCACAGCCTCCTCACAGCATGGTAGTCCACATGTCTGAGCCATCCAGTACTGCACTCTATATGCCATTGTTTTCACCTTCCTTTTCTTTAGGTTCCAAGTCACCCCCCCCCCCACACACACACACACACTCATCTGCATTTTCATCTTCACAAAAGCGTCTTCGTTCATTGCAGTTGCTCTCGCCAAAAGACAAATCATTTATTTTTCTCAACAAACGAATAGTTTACACAATAATTAACTACTATCCTTCAGTTGACAAATTTCTACGATGCATGGCGCCTTCATTGTTTTGTCTCGGCGGCTAACGCAAATGACACGTGTCTACAAGAGAGAGAAAACATCTACAGGTGCAATGCCATGTCCGCCCAGACGTGCATGTGGCGCTGAGTATAGGTCTCGCCTTCCATTTGAATGGCGTTGTATAACTGTCAATATTATTGACAACATTATAACAGGTTGTAGGCTATTCACAATCCTGAATAGCAGTTAGGCTGACAATTAAAAGCTCACAGCAACGACATGATGTATAGACCTATACATAAGTTTGTATATACATGTATGTACATTTAGTTTTTCAACATGATAAGCAAATATACATGTATATATGCTATTATGCTCGTATAATTGATATATATATATATATTATATATATATATATAATTTTATGTATAGCAACATCGTAGCTTAATAGCTCATTCGTTACACGGCAAACATGTATTTGTATACAATATAGGTCTATATTCTATAATTAAGCAAACAGAAGCGGACAGACGAGCTATAGTAGCCTATGTACAAATCGTTGATTTTCCACAGCGATAGGCATTGTGTTTAGAGGCCTTCGGGCTACAGGACATCTATAATTAGTGATCGGAACAAACAATGAATGCTTCCCCCCCCACCCACGGTCACCTTTGACACTTATATAGGGACAGACACCCGTTGCGCAGACGACCATCGGCGACTGGAAGCCAGTGGAGGAAGGTCTTTTATGCAAGACGATGAGTTGTGAATACCATGCACATTGCACATGCATGGGGGTAGCAGCTTTATCAATGACACGATGGAATGTCTGATTACATGACTGTACAATGTTGTACATGTGAGCATATATACACGAAAACTATTAACATGCAGGCACTATAGATGCTTTTAGGGTCTGTCTCTGTCTGTGTGTCTGTCTTTGTCTTTGTGTCTGTCTTTGTCTTTGTGTCTGTGTCTGTATCTGAATCTGTATCCGTCTCTGTCCCTGTTCCTGTCCTTGTCCCTGTACCTGTCTCTTTCTCTGTCTCTATCTCTGTCTCTGTTTCTATCTTTTTCTCTATCTCTAGCTCTGTCTCTATATCTCTATCTCTGTCTCTGTCTTTGTTTCTATCTATATCTCTGTCTCTGTCTCTGTTCCTGTCTCTGTCTGTCTGTCTGTGTGTCTGTCTGTCTACCTCTGTCTCTCTATCTCTCTCTGACCATCGGAAAACGTGTACCTTAGGGCATTCCAAATGGGGAAGCGCCGATCTCGGTGGGTAATCACGTGGGTATAAACGTTAAGGCATGTAATACGCGCTGGGTAATTATAGGGGAGCTGCACGAATAATATTGTCGTAAATTAGGGAATTAATGTCGGGAAGGAATGACGGTTTAGACGAAGATAAAGGAAGAGGAATTATTCGAACTGATTGATTTATTGAATATTAAGGCGACGTAATAACTCGTATTAAAGGCCTTTGTAAGATCTTAAGATCTTCTGCATGAGGAGTGGATCTTGCGGTATTGATTTTAAGGTTGACAAAGCTGATAGGGGGTTGGGTGGGAAGAGTAATAAATTCTGAACCAATGACTGCATGGTTGCCCTTTATTTCTAAGTTTTTCGCCATACATGCCGATAGTTTGTGAGTTTAGAAAGAGTACCCATAATTTTCCATATTATCTCATTTTAACATGCAGATTGTATTAAACTATAGAGCACTTCGGTCACATGTATTGCAATCACATAATATCTTTTGGACCGGTACATATTGCATATAAGCTGAACATATATATATATATATATATATATATATATATAGGCTTGAGACAGAGTCATCAAGAACCTGTCTCGAGACGTCTGAAGAAGTCTCGAGACAGCGAGAGTGTCTCGAACCACACAACTCTGGAGAAGAGCATTGCAATTGAGAATTGAAAGAATATGGGGTATAGTAGGCCTACTCGATATATGTTGAGAGCAGTTTTTATTTGACTTTTACTGATCACCATAATACAAGTAAATAATGTAGACATTCGTGTTCAGTGGTGACAAAGTAACACAAGGTTTCGCTAATAAAGTCACCGTAGTTTCATCAACAAGTAATCCAATAAAATATGTATTTTGAGCATCGTGAAACACACCACAAAATGTCTTCAATGTTGAAACAATGTTTGGTTACGGTGTCCATTCTTATAACCTCAAGGGAGTGCAAGACTTGTATAAGACAATGAATGCAAAGTTATTCAAAAATCATAAAAACACTGCAGTGCAGGCACAAAGCCATTTGGTAATTTTTTTGCAATCGCAGCTCATGAAAAGTGGATTTCTATTTTTTTTAAACTGATGAATGGAGGGTATAGACAGGTAAGTTCTATTGGTATACGGAGTTCTAAACCAGTGATCCACAAGTTCCAGCATACTGTGTCTATGCATGTATTGCATTATGTCCTGAGAAGTGTGTATGCCAATGCGTCGACGTATTATACATGAAATGATCGTCTGTATGTGGCCCGCATGAATTAATGCATGCAGTAAAAACCCAGACGATGCGGCATAAACAGAGAGGAAATGAAAAGACATGTCTACATACATGCATTTGTATCTATATCTATAAGAGAGGATGTTTATATATTTATTTATTTATTTATATGTATGTATGTATATTTGTCCAGATTGCACGCCCACAGTTTCGCAGCTATTCATCTGAAATTTTGCACCTAGACAGGGGTCCATCAAACTTAGCAAGTGCACGGGTTGGCAAATTTCTAAAACCATGGGGGCCAGGATGGGGGAAATTTTTCGGGAGGGCGAAAAATATTTTTTGACATCTATTGATTCCAAATTTTGCATTTAGAAAGAGGAACGCCAGGTCCTCCCAAAAATCGAGTTGGCGAATCTGTACCACCAGAGGAAAAATGGGGAGGGGCCAAAAACTCCCATTTTCCCTGTTTTTACACCATCGCCATAGTTTCAGAGCTATTCACTTGAAACGTTGCAGCTAGATAGGATGCCACCGGGATCACCTTGCCCCCAACAACACACATCTCGCCCCGCAGGTGCGGTGGGGCAGGGCGTTGTTTAGGGGGGAAAAATTGGGGGGGGGCGAAATTTTGTCAGCTATTGATGTGAAATTTTGCATTTAGAAAGAGGACCGTCATGTCCACCCAGTGGAGGATTTGGCGAATCTTTACCACCAGAGGGAGAATGGGGGGGCCAAAACTCCATTTTTCCTATTTTTACACCATCACCATAGTTTCAGAGCTATTCACCTGAAACGTTGTAGCTAGATAGGATGTCACCGGGACCACCTTGCCCCAACAACACACACCTCGCCCCGCAGGGGCCGGGTAGGGCAGGGCGTTGTTTAGGGGGGGCCAAATTTTCGGAGGGGCCAAATTTTTTGCAGCTTTTAATGTCAAATTTTGCATTTAGACAGAGGATCCTCAGGTCCAACCAGTGGAGGAGTTGCCGAATCTTTACCACCAGAGGGAGAACGGGGGGGGCGAAAACTCCATTTTTTTAACAAACACCATCACCATATATAGTTTCAGAGCTATTCACCTGAAACTTTGCAGCTAGGTAGGATGCCACCGAGACCACCTTGCCCCCAACAACACACACCTCGCCCCTCAGGGGCCGGGTGGGCAGGGCGTTGTTTAGAGAGGGCCAAATTTTTTTTGGGGGGCCAAATTTTTTTGCAGCTATTGATGTCAAATTTTGCATGTAGACAGAGGACCCTCAGGTTCATCCAGTGGAGGAGTTGCCGAATCTTTACTTCGAGGGGGAGAATGGAGAGGTGGCGAAAAATCCATTTTCCATATATTTTTGCCATCGCCATAGTTTCACAGCTATTCACCTGAAAAGTTGCAGCTAGATAGGGTGTCACCGGGACCACCTCGCCACCAACCAACGCACACTTCACCCCGCAGGGGCCGGGAGGGGGAGGGCGTTTATGGGGGCGAAATTTTTTTTGGGGGGGCGAATTTTTTTGCACTTTTCCAGCTATTGATCTGAAACTTTGCATCTAGACAGAGAACCGTCAGGTCCAGCCAGTGGAAGGTTTGGTGAATTTCTCCCACCAGGGGTCCACGGTGGGGTGCGAAAACCCAAACTTTGCTATTTCTATTCCATCGCCATAGTTTCACAGCTATTCACTGGAAAAGTTGCAGCTCGATAGGGTGCCACCGGGACCACCTCGCCCCAAACCAACACACACCTCGCTTGGCATAGGCCTGGTGGGAGCAGGGTGCTGTATGGGGTGGACACAATTTTTTTGCAGCTTTGCAGCTATTGGTATGAAATTTTGCATGTAGACAGAAGACCGTCAAGTCCAGCCAGTGGAGGGAGCCATGGTGGGGGCCCGAAAAGCCAAACGTTTGCTACTTCCATTCCGTCGCCATAGCTTCACGGCTATTCACATAAAATTCCCGGGCATCGCCGGGTACCCCAGCTAGTATACATATATATACATACATTTGTATATACATATATATATATATATACATACATACATTACATAGTCTTCACATATTGCCACTTCCTGGAGATTAGACTCGAGCGCACCCACCCGCCCACGCTCTCCCTCAGGCACACACACACACACACGCATCTACAATAGTAGTAATCCATGACTATATATATATATACATGTATGGAGAGTCATGGCTGTCAGATAGGCATCATATATGTGTGCATTATTAAATGTTTACCCACAACAATGTATGTTATTTGGTGGCTCCCAGATGTATTAATCCAGAACAACAGTGCGGAGTAATTTATTGCATACATACATATATTTATGGTCATGTAGGTATGCCTTCTTTTGTCATTATATATATATATATATAATTTTTTTTATATATTATATATGATACATATTACTATGTGGGCCCTTGTGGGGTCGTGTATATATATATGCAGCATACGGGTCTGTTTCTGTATGTCGGGTGATGTTGGAGAAAGAGCATATTATTAAAGAAAGGCAGGGACTGGGAACCGCGTGTTATACAGGGTGGCTCAAAAAAAATACCCCACTGCATAAAATGCAATATCTTCGCAACCGATTGAACTTTTTCCTCGAAAATTTTCCAATTTGTAGGGGAATAAATTTCCAACAATCCCTGAAAGTTTCACTTTAAAATTTTTATGTTTGCAAAAGTTACAGCTGTTTAAACGTTCAATTTCGTTTTTTCAAATATCCGAGGAAAAGTTAGCGTCACTTGTAGATTTCCATGTCAAATGATATCACTTTCACCACGACCGCAGAAATCCGTTTTACAGTTTATCGTAAAGTATGATGGGAGTGTCCACTCCCTGCTTTAACTCGAGATCAAATTATTTTTGTAAAGCTCAGTATGGCCTTGTTGATCGAGTACTACGGCAACTGATCCCACATTAGCAGCAAGACTTCCTTCAGTTAGCCAATGTTCTCCAACTTGGGATGAAATGTCTTGCAACGTTCCAGCATAGCTTACCAGTCGCAATAAACAAAAGGGTTAAGGTCTGGCGAGTTTGTTATTCACCGTTCCCAATAAATTTACTGCAGTTGGTGGCCAAAATTAGGTAGCGTCATCATAATCAGCCTTGCCGTGCGAGCAAGCAGGCGCACCGTCCTGCTGGAAAATAAAACCAAATGTTAGAACATGCCTTCAGTGTTCAATGAGTCTGGGTAACAGAGTTCAACGTTAAGTTTGACATTTAGCCTACTGAATGGGATGAAGTGCAGTCTTTCCTTGCAGCCGTAACACACGCCAGCAGATTTGACGCCGAAACCATGATGTGCTTTGCAAACTTTACCTTTGCGACTACCAAGCAAATTTCGTGAACATCGCGCTTTTTTCCGTCAGACCAAACGACCACTGTCTTCCTGTCTCTCTTTCGACATCTGACTTTTGCTACATAATCACGTCTACAGATAGCCTTCGCAGTGCTCAGGCTCCTTTTTCACTGGGTATTTTGCTATGATCTTGCAATACCCCAGTCTCTGATCACGCAACACCCGAGTTCCCACTTTATCATCTGCAGAAACTTTGCCCATGACGTTCAGTACGGATTCACAAATTGAGACCTTTATATATAAAATTTCACCAAATACTACCAGATTGCTTCATAAACAGCTTATTTACAGCTCTTAGTGAGGTCATATGACATCATCATCAATTTATGTGTTGAAATTTGCCAACAAATCTTAAAGAAATCACAGGTATTGGAAGGTGATTCTGCGAAAATTTGAAAAAATGGAAAACTGTTTTTGCACAGCTGTAACTTCTGAAATAATACAGATTCATTTTTGATATTTTCAGGGATTGTTGCAAATTCTCTCCTCTATAAATCCTGCTATTTTCGTAGAATAATCTCAATTGGTTGCGAAGATATTGCATTTTTACTGGTGGGGTATTTTTTATTGAGCCACCCTGTAGATCTACACCAGAGGCATGCGCACTGGCGAATATACGCTGGTGCATGCCTCCATGGAACACACATCGACGAATAGACTGGTTCCATGTTCATAAACCGTCGCATATAAAGTATAGACCGTGTATTATAGTTGAGCATCGATTCCGACAGTGATCCGCTGCAGTGCTGCGGCTGCATGTGTTCTGCTGGCATGGATTCATCTGATTCATCTGATTCACGCAATCTGAATCAGTCATGATGACGATGCGGTCTGTGTAGTGTGATTCGAATCGGAACGGATTCAGCGACAGAGACAACTCCAGCATCCTTTAGATACAGCAGCAGCTACCGACTCTCAAGTCCAGTGATGCGGTCGGTATACTTGTTCTGTTAACGGTATATATATATATATATATGTATGTATGTATGTATGTATGTATGTACGTACGTACGTACGTATGTATGTATGTATGTATGTATGTATGTATGTATGTATGTATGTATGTATGTATGTATGTATGTATGTATGTATGTATGTATGTATGTATGTATGTATGTATGTATGTATGTATGTATGTATGTATGTATGTATGTATGTATGTATGTATGTATGTATGTATGTATGTGGTATGTATGTATGTATGTATGTATGTATGTATGTATGTATGTATGTATGTATGTATGTATGTATGTATGTATGTGTATGTGTGTATGTGTGTATGTATGTATGTTAGTATGTATGTATGTATGTATGTATGTATGTGTGTGTATGTATGTATGTATGTATGTATGTATGTATGTATGTATGTATGTATGTATGTATGTATGTATGTATGTATGTATGTATGTATGTATGTATGTATGTATGTATGTATGTATGTATGTATGTATGTATGTATGTATGTATGTATGTATGTATGTATGTATGTATGTATCTATGTATGTATGTATGTATGTATGTATGTATGTGTGTATGTATGTATGTATGTATGTATGTATGTATGTATGTATAATATATAATTTATATATACAGACTTGCATCTACAATTCTGCATAAATAAATGCATTATACATGTATACATAGTCTCTGTTTGGCTTCATGTGTGTTGTTTCATTAGAGTTCGAGCAGATGTTAATCGTCACAGTCGATATACATTATAAGCATTGTCTCTGCCCGTCTTTGTCTTCCTCTGTCTCTCTGTGTCTGCCTGCCAGTTTGTCTCTGTCTCTTTCTCTCTGTCGTTCTGCAATCAATACGGACATTCTTTATCTGCACATGTCCTTGATTGACCTTCACTCTATATACCTCCAATATTCGTCCACTATTATATTGGAATGATCTTGCTATAATTATACACTTCTATAGTAGCTGCTGTGGACTTCATTTGATTACGAAAGATTGATGCATGGGCGCACATAATACACTCTATAGCATATATTGTCAAATGTCTGTCTTCAGCTGTATTTAGTCGTGCATAATACCTATTCCTATGGCTCGTATCTACACAGGACGTGTCTATGGACATAATATGCTTAGACATAATATGTCTAGACATGATTTATCTAGACACGATCTTTCTAATCATGCATGTCCTCATGGCATCGTTAATTTAGACATTGTGTTCCTGCAAGCGCTTCTTCCTTCGCTATAGAGTTTTTGACTCATTATCTTTTGACGACAACCAATACGTCTGTAGGTCTTACGGCTAGGTGCTCAGGGTTTCTACCAACGCGTACAATAGAGTATAGACAATGAAGTAACGTCCTTTGTTAATAGTTGCATAGCTGAATGGATAGAGGACTGTAGGCTTGTAATGCGGCAATAACGGTTTCAAGCCTTTCCACTTATATGGTCACTGAGTATAATATGCTTTGTACCGTATGGTATTGTATCTCATGGTGTTGTGTTTTGTTGGATTGTATTGTAGTGTATTGTATGACATTGTATTGCATTGCATTGTACAGTATTGCATCATATTGTATTGTCTAACCTTGTGTTGCATTGTATGAAATTGTATTGCATTGCATGGCATTGCATTACATTGTTTTGTGTTGCATTGCATTGTATTATATTGTTTTGCATTGTATTGTATTGTATTGTATTGCATTGCATTGCATTGCATTGCATTGTATTGTACTGTATTGTATTGAACTGTTGGCGCCATGCTTCTCGTCCGTGCTGTATTGAAAATGATTAATTTGCTATTTCTGTGGCTTTGACTATTTGATTTATATAGGTTTAAAATTATAATATTTCTTGGTTTATTAATTAATTTAAATCAAACCATTGTCACGATTAGCGAAAGCTTGTCTTCATGAACCATAGAAACATGTAGGGCTATTGTCTAAAATGTTCCATATAAATCTTGCATAGATTGGCACATTATAAATATATAAGTTTTTTAAATATTAGTCTATATCAACTATAATTATTATTTAAATTTTCAGCAGGCGTACAGTCAGACCAAAAATGTGAATCTGAGGCATTGGTACATTGGTCAGTCAGTCAACATTATGCAAACTCCTATAATAACCACAACACAGAACACACATACATACATGTATATACTATGTATGCATGTGTGTGTGCATGTGTGCGTTTGTTTCTGCACGTGCATGCATGTGTGTTTTGTATTTGCACGTGCGTGTGTAGATCTGCGGTTCATGATCTTCGTCTTCCATTCATCTGTATTATCGTCCATAGATCGTGTTTGTTTCCGTCTCATATCATTATTGTGTCAAGCTTAATCGTTCTTAGTGCAATCGTCGTCGCTAATGAACTGCACGCTTTGTTCAAATCAACAGCAGGTTAACCGTGAACAGAGAGAGAGAGAGAGAGAGAGAGAGAGAGAGAGAGAGAGAGAGAGAGAGAGAGAGAGAGAGAGAGAGAGAGAGAGAGAGAGAGAGAGAGAGAGAGGGAGAGAGAGAGAGAGAGAGAGAGAGAGAGAGAGAGAGAGAGAGAGAGAGAGAGAGAGACTCCTTCATTTGCAAATTAGCCATGCATACAATTCTTCTTCTCTCGTCGATCATTACAAATTCTCTTCTTCATTGACGATTTTTCATCTGAAAAAAACTATTCATCTTCGGATGTATTATAGACGTTTGCTGCATGCATCGTGTGCCGATGAGAGACGGTCTCTCTTTTTTTCGGCGCATGCTGTATTCCCAACGGCGTCCATGTGAAATTGAAGTCTGCAGCTCTAACTCTTTGTATACATGTACACGTGGGAAACTGAATAGAGTCTCATCAATATTTGAGCCATGGACGTCATTCCTTTCTTCCTTTCGCTCCTGCTATCTCTCTCTGTCTGGAAAGGAAGAGACAGAACATGCATGCATGTATAACGTTGTATGTGTATTTGCGTGTGTTATGTATGTATGTGTGTTTGCATGTTTGTATGTATGTATGTATGTATGTATGTATGTATGTATGTATGTGTGTATGTATGTATGTATGTATGTATGTATGTATGTATGTATGTATGTATGTATGTATGTATGTATGTATGTATGTATGTTTGTATGTATGTATGTATGCATGTATGCATGTATGTATGTATGTATGTATGTATGTATGTATGTATGTATGTATGTATGTATGTATGTATGTATGTCTGGGGTGTATGTATGTATGCTTAATATATAGGTCAATAAAATATAGGCCAATAAAATGTAGGCCAATAATTTCTGCTATTTTTAATCAATCCTGCCCTCATGCATGTTCTGCTTTTATTTAAGTCTTCCTTCTTTTCGCCATATTGGACTACAAGTCACTACATAATTATTTCAATAAAAATAATGATGATAGACTCGTCAAGTTGTTTATCTATTTTTAATCTGCTTTTCAATTTTAAATCTATTTTTAAATCTTCTTATCCACGTCCTAAGTATCTTGACATAATATACGTTTGTGATTAGTCATCTGTTTACTTTACACTGATCGTTTTGCTTAAACATATAATAAGTTACATGTAGCAACACGTACAGTCGTACACACACACGCGCGCGCACACATTTAATTTTAATAAAATATTCATCTGTTCCTAAATTTACATAGATAGGGTCTAAGTCAATTGTTTATCTAATTTTCGATTTTCTCATCCAATTATTAACCTATTTCTGAGCGCACCGTTCTACGTATGGCGTCCGAAATTAGATCTCCGGTCTTGCAGCACCATCAGCAGCAGCACCAGCAGCAATTCCTCGTGTCTGTGTTCCCCATTCGTCTGTGTTCCTCTTAAATAAAGCGAATCGAATCTTTTGGTGCGAATGATTCAATTGCCTTTGCTGTTCGTCGTTTATTGCATTCGCTCCATCTTCGTAGCGACACCTAGCGACAGAGACCTGCGCCGCCACCACCACCGCCGCCGCCGTCTTAAGGGCGACATCTGACGTCGCAGCGACACTTCCTGTCTTCTGTCGGACGCTGCAACTGATTAGAGATCAGAAGATAAAACAGCACCGGGTGAGATAACAAATGAGAAGGCACTCACAGAGCATCAACAGTAAAACCATCTTGTTATGGTGATGTCAACACGCACGCGCAC
>OX243812.1:54542698-54667698 GCA_945859605.1 Lumbricus rubellus
TAAGAAGCGTGAGACCGGCAGCTTGACTAAAACGGCCTAATCCTAGTCCATGTCACCGTACACATAGCCTTATTATGCCGATAATACTTATAAACAAATCAGAAAGTAAATCACTCATTGCAACAAATGAAAAATCCTACACAGCGGATAATGAAAAACAAATAATAATAATAATAATAACAGGACGAAATCTACATTACAAATTCAACTGCGTCCTGCGGAATTAATGCAAAATTTATAGGCTACCAGCTCTACAATTAATAATATAAATCGCTATGCTAAGGCTTACATCACAATATTATTATTATACTCATCCGTCAATATAATCAGACTTTCAGTTTCAATCATTAGGCCAAACCACAAAATTATTGTACACCTTGCACGGCGAAATATCTATTATATAAAATCCAGCGACTTATCCACAGTAGGCTTACAATTAAATATTATAGTCAACTATGCCTTAGATATTATTATAACCGGTAGGCCTACGAAAAGAGAATATATATTTATCCACTCTAGTTTATCTATGCTAATACTTATTATTATTTCTGAACTAAAACATATATATATATATAGATAGGCCTATGCACGTTAAAGTCATTCAAGCCTACTATATTATTATAAACATCTTCGTCTAAAGATTATATGAGCTCATCAGCCGTTAATCACAGTATATTATTATCATCTATAGGCCTACCTTAAGCCTACAATAATCGCGTGTACCCTAGGCCTGTAACCTATATTTATATGGCGCCTTGCGATATGTACATTAATATAATTACAATAGCTGAGCAAAGCAGAACATAGTATAATTATAGCCTATGTTTCAGTGTTATTCATGCAACCTATATATATAATTATATATACCATCTTATCGCTGCCAGCCAGATAAAAATCACCGGTCTTCGGCGATGCAGTAAGACGCTGAGGGGCCTATGCAACATTTACCTAGCGCCATTTTAAATCATCATCAATGCACCTATCACTTATTATTATATAACTGCTATGCTATGACCACGAAATCTTATGTAGACCTATCCCTGCATCAAATTTAACTGAGTGAATCTGTTATTATTATTCTTAAACCAATTAATTAACTAATCATGCCATATATATGCAGCAAAACATAGGCTTAATGTAATTCTTGCCTCACAATATCTCAACATCAGCCTATCATGAAAACAGGCCTATCATTATTATTACAATCACAACTAATTAAAATTGAGCAACCCTAGTCATTCTAATATATCTCAGGTCAGAAAATTATTCATATAGCGCCAACTAATTGATATAGCGCCACACAATATATATCATCTGAAGCAATATTAAAACTGTCTATCGTTGAAATACAATGCAATGCAATACCAATATTAATCTGTGCAATGCCACACCAGTTCAGTCAACCTACAACGCACATTACAGTATTTACACCGTAACGCAATATGTAAAACCATTACATGTAAAAAATAACTCATTTTCATCAGAATCGAACCAAAAAAAGTGTTACAGATACTTCTGCATTCAGAATCTCCGCCATTACACGGTCACCACAAAGGTCAGTCAGTTGACCGTCAGTTCTACCCATCGGGTAGCGGACAAGACTTCAACCGAGGAGCTTTGTCGCTCATACTGACCCAGCGGCGCCCCTCTAGTGGTGCGTACTGTTCCCACCGATCCAACCGGTCCTGGAGATGATCTGGGGTGGGCGCGCGTACGGCGAACACACGACCAGTGCTAGGGTTGTCCTGATTATCGCCCACCGGTCGATCGGGATTGTCGCCAGGTGGATTCTGTTGCTGCTGCCGAAGTGGACATCTGCTTAGCAAGTGCGAGCTAGAGTCGCAGTAGAAACAGCGCCGACCCTCTCTTGGCGAATTCCGACCAACGTTAGGATTGTCGGGATTATCGCCCCCAGCCTGACCAAGATTGTCGCCAGGTGGATTCTGCTGCCGTTGTCGGAATGGACAGTCCCGCGCGACATGATTTGTAATCCGGTGACATTCGTAACATCTTCGCTCTGATCGTCCAACTTCCGGTCCCGCCGCCTGTCGGTACCAGCAGACGGAACTCAAATGGCCTATTCTATTACAGATCGAACAGCGTTGGTTATTCCGCCAGTTGTTTCCGTTACCGTTCGACCAACCATTTCCGTTTGAACCGTTCTGATCTCTCCACGACCCGCGATTATTGTCTCTGTATTGGGGCGCCGACACCGATTGTCTCTTCAGTTGCTCCAACTCTTCCTTCGCTTGCTTCACCTGCCGTACCAGTTTATCTAATTCCGATTCCTCTTCTCTGACAGCGTTGACTCGTCCGTGCCGTCGTTCGTGCTGTTCATGACCACTGACTTCCGCTTTCTGATAGCTGTCCAACCGCATCGCCACTTTGTACGCTTCGTCGAGAGATTTCGGTTCTCGCTCACGGAGCTTCAAAGCGAGATTTCGGTCGCTCACGGCATCCACGAATGCCCGAATAGCAATAGCTTCGCTGTGCGCTGTCGATGAGCCAGGATACGCTCGCGACGACAAAAGCCGAATATCATCGACCAATACTCCCAGGTCCTCGTCGGCTTTCTGCTTCCGGGTGCTAAGTTGCGTCTGGAACAGGGTCTGCTGCTCGGCGCTACCGTACCGTTCTCGAAGTCGCCGAACCAAAGCCATCCATGTATCCAAGCTGTCAGATTCGGCCAGTAAATGGGTCGCCGGTTCCACCAAGGAAACGACCAGTTGGTCTAATTTCTCTTCGTCCGTCCAACCGTTGTTCCTTGCGCAGACGGCGAATTTGCGCAAGAACACCTCCACATCGGTCCTTCCGCTGAAAGAACCGAGTTTCGTCCATTGCTTTTGTCTAGGAGGCCAAGCCGACGACGATTTGACCTCAGCCGCTTTAACTGTCGTAGAGGGGGTCGGTTACGGTTCCTTGCTTGTTCCACGAATGCTACTCATCGGAAGTTCCCAGTCACCAGGTGTGGTCTGTGTCGCAACTGATGTCATGGGAACGGATCTGATAGGACCGACGTAAGCGTTGACAGGCGGCAGCACCTTCATTTCACCAACCGCAGACATCGTCGCTGTACCATCGCCTGTTATTTCGCTTTTCCCCAGATATGTCGGTTTCAGCAGCGTTTGACGAGGCAATTCTGTGTCACGACTAAATCCAAAATTCTGGGCGCCGAGACACGAGTTCATCTTTGCCGACTCCACGACGGTTGGCCACCGAGTAAAAGCGACGTCGCTGGGACGCGGTGGGTCGAGACAGCGAAGCGGGTCGAGCCAGACCCGGTTGTCGATGCTGTTGTAGAGCGCGTTCGGAGCGTAGTTCGAAGCGTAGGTCGAAGCAGGCATCCATGACATGTACGGATGCTCAAGACGAGCGCTCGGTTGCATCCCGTCGACCGCTGCAGTAGGCAATGGACCAGGTCGAAAGTCGGGTCGAAGATCGGGTCGAGCGTAGTCTCGACCAACCATGGTCGAAGTCGGCATGGAGTGGTAGATCGGCATTCCCGACGTTGATTGGAACGCGTCGATCCGATTTGCCATCACTTCCGTTCTTGGCTGATCCGCATGCACGAACGATTCATGCATTCTCCATTGCGGATCAGGTCGAGGATAATCCACGTGAGAGGGCGAAGAAGAGGCCAAAGGAACTGGGTTGACCTTATCACCCCCCTCCCACAATAATTTATTTGCGATCGGTTTATTTATTTCAAAATTTCTAGACTCCGATTGCTGTGCTGCTTGCATTTTTTTATCAATTATTTTCACAGTTTTAGGTCTAGATTCCATTATTTTGCTAACTTCAATGTCTACACTACCATCATCAGACATAATTTCAACATTATCAGCAAATTCACTTTCTTTTAGTTTCCTCTCAGCTTCTTCCCTTTCCCTTCTTCTTTGTACGGAGGCCGGAACACATCCTCCTTTTGCGAACGCCCAGTCTGAAACTGTTACACCATCTGGGAAAAAATCACTAGGACTAATCCAACCCCAGTTATCGCTAGGAGCAATGGCCCTTTCACTCAGCTGTTCTGGCCTCCTCCATTCTTGTCTTAACCTCTCTCCACCTAAATCTCCAGAACTATTTCGACCCCACTCACTGGGACCAATTGTAACGCCCGCCCCCTCGGACACTCCCGGAGTCGCCACTTCCGGTCCAACGTGTGAGAGGGCCGCGTGCGGTTGCAGGTCGTAGTTCAGAGATATAGACGGAGGAATGGAGGCGGTAGCTTCGGGGTTCGAATCCTGTCGGGTTCGGGATGGCCAGGTATCTCGACCTCTTAGCTCTCCGTATGAAACTGGGGCCTTACTGGCCAGTCTTTCACTCCGGCGTAGGATTCCGGGGTTGACCGGAAGTGAAAGGTCCTTAGGCCTAGCCCCCGAAGCTCTTCCCAGGCCGATGGCTGAGTGGTAAGGTCTATCCGCGGTGGTACCAAAGGGAAATATTGCTCCTGGGTTCGAACCTGCAACCGGCTTCGGAGATGCCCTGGGCGTCGTTTCTAAACGTTCAATGCGAGCCACGACTTCCGTTAGAGCTTCTCTGACATTATAATGTACTGCAGAGATTTCCTCTCTGACATTATCCCGTACCGAGGCAATTGCCTCCTGTGTATTTATAGCGTTAGCTTGAAAATCCGTTCGGACAGAAGAAATAGCCTCTTCCACATTGCTTTGTACGACAGAGATAGCCTCCTCAACATTGCTTTGTACGACGGCAATGGCCTCCTGGGTATTTCTATCATTATTTTGTATTGCATCTTGTGTGGACCTAGCATTAGACTGAATGGCATCCTGAACATCAGTTTTTATAGATTTAGCGTTTGTTTGCATTGCCTCTAGCAATATTCCCATCTCAAATGCAGACGGTGGTCTGGAAGGTTGCGAGGGAGTTGACGTTCTGCTTCTATCCATGGCGCTATAGAAGTTTTGGTTATGTCAAATCCTAACGCTAGCAAGAAGTAAATCCGAAAGTTTAATCAATGGATCTTATTATTATCAGAAACATTTAATAATTATTCACAATGTTAATCAACAGCTTACAGTTTAGAGCAACTGATAATAATATGCAACACAATTCAAACAGACTTCAATCGGAGCAGACAAAATGAATCCCCAATTTTGTACTTAGATGCCAATGTTAATTTCTCTGCCCAAAAGATCAATTTAGTTTCGTATTGAAAACCCCAGCAAAACTGTACCTTCTACTAGAGACACAGGGCAAGGCCGACGTTATGCGAGGAAAGGCGCAGATGGAGCGTCGAATCCAGGACGTGCGTCGACGATAAGTGACTCAGAGGAATCCGCAACAATCGACGCTGACAGGACGGTAAGGCCGAGTTAACACGTCGAGAACAGGGAATCCACGAAAAGATATTTAAATAATAGATTGACGCCCATAGGCAAATTGCGCAGAAGAGATCGACGACAGAAGAAATTCCGTAAAACCCGAGCAGTTTCGATCCAAACGACAGAAAGATCGAAAACCAGAACGAAAGACTCAACTCCTTTACGAAGATGCGAAACAGAACCACAGCGCTGACGATTCGCTCGTAACACAAAACCGCAATGGAATCGGCTCCTTGCCGGTTTTTTAGAATTCTTGTACAGAATCCGTGGAGAACAAACGTGACACCGCAATAACTCAGACGACGAATCCAAGCTGACTTAAATAAACTATTATCTTTCTAAAATAATCAAACTCTGATTTTGTAACTTGCTCTCCAGAGCTACACGTCTATCCTCGTCGGAGTCCGCCGTGAATCTGCCTGTGAGCTGCGCGTTCCTGACTTTATCGCCACGGCTCGAGGGAACGCGACGCATGCGCAGAAGACACTGCACGAGCCGTGATCACGCATGTACCGCGTGATCAGATAAAGCGCGCTGAATTCCTATGCAGCTGCGACCACCTATCTCCCTCTAAGCGTCTGTCTGCAGCTCACTGTCTTTCTCTCTCTTCCTCTTGCTCTGACACGTACGCACGAGTTGCACTGAGTCAACCGTGCTAAAAATAGACCAGGTCACCTCGTACAGCGTGAAGGAAAGATACCACACATGCATTCAATGACAGCGGCCAGCAGGGCGTATTGCTCCGTCCGTCTGCCTATCCGTTTATCTGTACTGCTCTGGCGCTGCGCCTGTCATATCGGCCGACTCCTCTTCCTCCTTTTCGGCCGACCCTCCATTCGCTGAGCGTATGCAAGAAGCGATCAATAACCTGGTAGCTATGGCGACCGCTTACGTCATCCCTGTCGGCAACACACGAGCTCAACATTAAAATCTAGGTCACCAATATTATCTAGGTCACCGAATGCAGCTCCAAAAATAATAATATTATATATATATAATTGATGGACCCCGAAAATGCCATGCAGAATTCAAGAATATATAATATAATATTGCAACTAAAATTCCGTAGCGTCTAGTTATACGCAAACGCTACACATACATATATTTATGGTCATGTAGGTATGCCTTCTTTTGTCATTATATATATATATAATTTTTTTTATATATTATATATGATACATATTACTATGTGGGCCCTTGTGGGGTCGTGTATATATATATGCAGCATACGGGTCTGTTTCTGTATGTCGGGTGATGTTGGAGAAAGAGCATATTATTAAAGAAAGGCAGGGACTGGGAACCGCGTGTTATACAGGGTGGCTCAAAAAAAATACCCCACTGGATAAAATGAAATATCTTCGCAACCGATTGAACTTTTTCTGCGAAAATTTTCCAATTTGTAGGGGAATAAATTTCCAACAATCCCTGAAAGTTTCACTTTAAAATTTTTATGTTTGCAAAAGTTACAGCTGTTTAAACTTTCAATTTCGTTTTTTCAAATATCCGAGGAAAAGTTAGCGTCACTTGTAGATTTCCATGTCAAATGATATCACTTTCACCACGACCGCAGAAATCCGTTTTACAGTTTATCGTAAAGTATGATGGGAGTGTCCACTCCCTGCTTTAACTCGAGATCAAATTATTTTTGTGAAGCTCAGTATGGCCTTGTTGATCGAGTACTACGGCAACTGATCCCACATTAGCAGCAAGACTTCCTTCAGTTAGCCAATGTTCTCCAACTTGGGATGAAATGTCTTGCAACGTTCCAGCATAGCTTACCAGTCGCAATAAACAAAAGGGTTAAGGTCTGGCGAGTTTGTTATTCACCGTTCCCAATAAATTTACTGCAGTTGGTGGCCAAAATTAGGTAGCGTCATCATAATCAGCCTTGCCGTGCGAGCAAGCAGGCGCACCGTCCTGCTGGAAAATAAAACCAAATGTTAGAACATGCCTTCAGTGTTCAATGAGTCTGGGTAACAGAGTTCAACGTTAAGTTTGACATTTAGCCTACTGAATGGGATGAAGTGCAGTCTTTCCTTGCAGCCGTAACACACGCCAGCAGATTTGACGCCGAAACCATGATGTGCTTTGCAAACTTTACCTTTGCGACTACCAAGCAAATTTCGTGAACATCGCGCTTTTTTCCGTCAGACCAAACGACCACTGTCTTCCTGTCTCTCTTTCGACATCTGACTTTTGCTACATAATCACGTCTACAGATAGCCTTCGCAGTGCTCAGGCTCCTTTTTCACTGGGTATTTTGCTATGATCTTGCAATACCCCAGTCTCTGATCACGCAACACCCGAGTTCCCACTTTATCATCTGCAGAAACTATGCCCATGACGTTCAGTACGGACTCACAAATTGAGACCTTTATATATAAAATTTCACCAAATACTACCAGATTGCTTCATAAACAGCTTATTTACAGCTCTTAGTGAGGTCATATGACATCATCATCAATTTATGTGTTGAAATTTGCCAACAAATCTTAAAGAAATCACAGGTATTGGAAGGTGATTCTGCGAAAATTTGAAAAAATGGAAAACTGTTTTTGCACAGCTGTAACTTCTGAAATAATACAGATTCATTTTTGATATTTTCAGGGATTGTTGCAAATTCTCTCCTCTATAAATCCTGCTATTTTCGTAGAATAATCTCAATTGGTTGCGAAGATATTGCATTTTTACTGGTGGGGTATTTTTTATTGAGCCACCCTGTAGATCTACACCAGAGGCATGCGCACTGGCGAATATACGCTGGTGCATGCCTCCATGGAACACACATCGACGAATAGACTGGTTCCATGTTCATAAACCGTCGCATATAAAGTATAGACCGTGTATTATAATTGAGCATCGATTCCGACAGTGATCCGCTGCAGTGCTGCGGCTGCATGTGTTCTGCTGGCATGGATTCATCTGATTCATCTGATTCACGCAATCTGAATCAGTCATGATGACGATGCGGTCTGTGTAGTGTGATTCGAATCGGAACGGATTCAGCGACAGAGACAACTCCAGCATCCTTTAGATACAGCAGCAGCTACCGACTCTCAAGTCCAGTGATGCGGTCGGTATACTTGTTCTGTTAACGGTATATATATATATATGTATGTATGTATGTATGTATGTATGTATGTATGTACGTACGTACGTATGTATGTATGTATGTATGTATGTATGTATGTATGTATGTATGTATGTATGTATGTATGTATGTATGTATGTATGTATGTATGTATGTATGTATGTATGTATGTATGTATGTATGTATGTATGTATGTATGTATGTATGTATGTGTGTATGTATGTATGTATGTATGTATGTATGTATGTATGTATGTATGTATGTGTATGTGTGTATGTGTGTATGTATGTATGTTAGTATGTATGTATGTATGTATGTATGTGTGTGTATGTATGTATGTATGTATGTATGTATGTATGTATGTATGTATGTATGTATGTATGTATGTATGTATGTATGTATGTATGTATGTATGTATGTATGTATGTATGTATGTATGTATGTATGTATGTATGTATGTATGTATGTATGTATGTATGTATGTATGTATGTATGTATGTATGTATGTATGTATCTATGTATGTATGTATGTATGTATGTATGTATGTATGTGTGTATGTATGTATGTATGTATGTATGTATGTATGTATGTATGTATGTATAATATATAATTTATATATACAGACTTGCATCTACAATTCTGCATAAATAAATGCATTATACATGTATACATAGTCTCTGTTTGGCTTCATGTGTGTTGTTTCATTAGAGTTCGAGCAGATGTTAATCGTCACAGTCGATATACATTATAAGCATTGTCTCTGCCCGTCTTTGTCTTCCTCTGTCTCTCTGTGTCTGCCTGCCAGTTTGTCTCTGTCTCTTTCTCTCTGTCGTTCTGCAATCAATACGGACATTCTTTATCTGCACATGTCCTTGATTGACCTTCACTCTATATACCTCCAATATTCGTCCACTATTATATTGGAATGATCTTGCTATAATTATACACTTCTATAGTAGCTGCTGTGGACTTCATTTGATTACGAAAGATTGATGCATGGGCGCACATAATACACTCTATAGCATATATTGTCAAATGTCTGTCTTCAGCTGTATTTAGTCGTGCATAATACCTATTCCTATGGCTCGTATCTACACAGGACGTGTCTATGGACATAATATGCTTAGACATAATATGTCTAGACATGATTTATCTAGACACGATCTTTCTAATCATGCATGTCCTCATGGCATCGTTAATTTAGACATTGTGTTCCTGCAAGCGCTTCTTCCTTCGCTATAGAGTTTTTGACTCATTATCTTTTGACGACAACCAATACGTCTGTAGGTCTTACGGCTAGGTGCTCAGGGTTTCTACCAACGCGTACAATAGAGTATAGACAATGAAGTAACGTCCTTTGTTAATAGTTGCATAGCTGAATGGATAGAGGACTGTAGGCTTGTAATGCGGCAATAACGGTTTCAAGCCTTTCCACTTATATGGTCACTGAGTATAATATGCTTTGTACCGTATGGTATTGTATCTCATGGTGTTGTGTTTTGTTGGATTGTATTGTAGTGTATTGTATGACATTGTATTGCATTGCATTGTACAGTATTGCATCATATTGTATTGTCTAACCTTGTGTTGCATTGTATGAAATTGTATTGCATTGCATGGCATTGCATTACATTGTTTTGTGTTGCATTGCATTGTATTATATTGTTTTGCATTGTATTGTATTGTATTGTATTGCATTGCATTGCATTGCATTGTATTGTACTGTATTGTATTGAACTGTTGGCGCCATGCTTCTCGTCCGTGCTGTATTGAAAATGATTAATTTGCTATTTCTGTGGCTTTGACTATTTGATTTATATAGGTTTAAAATTATAATATTTCTTGGTTTATTAATTAATTTAAATCAAACCATTGTCACGATTAGCGAAAGCTTGTCTTCATGAACCATAGAAACATGTAGGGCTATTGTCTAAAATGTTCCATATAAATCTTGCATAGATTGGCACATTATAAATATATAAGTTTTTTAAATATTAGTCTATATCAACTATAATTATTATTTAAATTTTCAGCAGGCGTACAGTCAGACCAAAAATGTGAATCTGAGGCATTGGTACATTGGTCAGTCAGTCAACATTATGCAAACTCCTATAATAACCACAACACAGAACACACATACATACATGTATATACTATGTATGCATGTGTGTGTGCATGTGTGCGTTTGTTTCTGCACGTGCATGCATGTGTGTTTTGTATTTGCACGTGCGTGTGTAGATCTGCGGTTCATGATCTTCGTCTTCCATTCATCTGTATTATCGTCCATAGATCGTGTTTGTTTCCGTCTCATATCATTATTGTGTCAAGCTTAATCGTTCTTAGTGCAATCGTCGTCGCTAATGAACTGCACGCTTTGTTCATATCAACAGCAGGTTAACCGTGAACAGAGAGAGAGAGAGAGAGAGAGAGAGAGAGAGAGAGAGAGAGAGAGAGAGAGAGAGAGAGAGAGAGAGAGAGAGAGAGAGAGAGAGACTCCTTCATTTGCAAATTAGCCATGCATACAATTCTTCTTCTCTCGTCGATCATTACAAATTCTCTTCTTCATTGACGATTTTTCATCTGAAAAAAACTATTCATCTTCGGATGTATTATAGACGTTTGCTGCATGCATCGTGTGCCGATGAGAGACGGTCTCTCTTTTTTTCGGCGCATGCTGTATTCCCAACGGCGTCCATGTGAAATTGAAGTCTGCAGCTCTAACTCTTTGTATACATGTACACGTGGGAAACTGAATAGAGTCTCATCAATATTTGAGCCATGGACGTCATTCCTTTCTTCCTTTCGCTCCTGCTATCTCTCTCTGTCTGGAAAGGAAGAGACAGAACATGCATGCATGTATAACGTTGTATGTGTATTTGCGTGTGTTATGTATGTATGTGTGTTTGCATGTTTGTATGTATGTATGTATGTATGTATGTATGTATGTATGTATGTATGTATGTATGTATGTATGTGTGTATGTATGTATGTATGTATGTATGTGTGTGTATGTATGTATGTATGTATGTATGTATGTATGTATGTATGTATGTATGTATGTATGTATGTATGTATGTATGTATGTATGTATGTATGTATGTATGTATGTATGTATGTATGTATGTATGTATGTATGTATGTATGTATGTATGTATGTATGCATGTATGCATGTATGTATGTATGTATGTATGTATGTATGTATGTATGTATGTATGTATGTATGTATGTATGTATGTATGTATGTATGTATGTATGTATGTATGTATGTATGTATGTATGTATGTATGTATGTATGTCTGGGGTGTATGTATGTATGCTTAATATATAGGTCAATAAAATATAGGCCAATAAAATGTAGGCCAATAATTTCTGCTATTTTTAATCAATCCTGCCCTCATGCATGTTCTGCTTTTATTTAAGTCTTCCTTCTTTTCGCCATATTGGACTACAAGTCACTACATAATTATTTCAATAAAAATAATGATGATAGACTCGTCAAGTTGTTTATCTATTTTTAATCTGCTTTTCAATTTTAAATCTATTTTTAAATCTTCTTATCCACGTCCTAAGTATCTTGACATAATATACGTTTGTGATTAGTCATCTGTTTACTTTACACTGATCGTTTTGCTTAAACATATAATAAGTTACATGTAGCAACACGTACAGTCGTACACACACACGCGCGCGCACACATTTAATTTTAATAAAATATTCATCTGTTCCTAAATTTACATAGATAGGGTCTAAGTCAATTGTTTATCTAATTTTCGATTTTCTCATCCAATTATTAACCTATTTCTGAGCGCACCGTTCTACGTATGGCGTCCGAAATTAGATCTCCGGTCTTGCAGCACCATCAGCAGCAGCACCAGCAGCAATTCCTCGTGTCTGTGTTCCCCATTCGTCTGTGTTCCTCTTAAATAAAGCGAATCGAATCTTTTGGTGCGAATGATTCAATTGCCTTTCGCTGTTCGTCGTTTATTGCATTCGCTCCATCTTCGTAGCGACACCTAGCGACAGAGACCTGCGCCGCCACCACCACCGCCGCCGCCGTCTTAAGGGCGACATCTGACGTCGCAGCGACACTTCCTGTCTTCTGTCGGACGCTGCAACTGATTAGAGATCAGAAGATAAAACAGCACCGGGTGAGATAACAAATGAGAAGGCACTCACAGAGCATCAACAGTAAAACCATCTTGTTATGGTGATGTCAACACGCACGCGCACACACGCACAGGTGCGCGCACACACACGCACACCCACCCAAATACACACACACACACACACACACACACCTAAGCAGGCGCGCATACATACACTGTACACACATCACACCCAAATACACACGCTCTCTCTCTCTCTCTCTCTCTCTCTCTCTCTCACACACACACACACACACACACAC
Source organism: Lumbricus rubellus (assembly GCA_945859605.1). Lineage (NCBI taxonomy): Eukaryota > Metazoa > Annelida > Clitellata > Crassiclitellata > Lumbricidae > Lumbricus > Lumbricus rubellus. Next base: position 54,555,545 of record OX243812.1, read on the forward strand.
ACACACACACACACACAAGCATGTACGAAGCACATGCACGAGCGTGCGTACACACGCGTATGACGCTGCATACTTTTGCTAGTTAACCACGACTGTTTCCAGATATTTTCTTACAATTATTACGTCGTGTAGTAAGTACCGCACACACTGCTGCTGATCATATTAAGCTGCAGCAGATAAAATGTATTTCTGCATAATAATGTGGAGTGAATTACGCAACCGGGTGCGATTGGAACATTTCGCGATTCAAACAGGTGTCAATTCAATTACATGCAACGAGGATCCAATGAGTTTAGATCGGATTTGTCGAGTGTCGATCAGAGATTTTGGACAGAAATCGATGAATGGTGACGTATAATACGTGCAAGGCAAGCACATCCCGAAAGTCTAATGGCCGCTCTCTGGCAGTGCCAGTCCCAAGTCTGGATAAAGGAGGAGGGCGACGCTAAGGATCGTTGCTATCACACATAAGCAGAGCTGTTTAATATTAATTATAAACAACCATTCCGATATTCTGATTCTGAATAGCATAGCCTAGCATGCCGGGTATACATAAATATACATAATCTTATATGGTGCATGAGTTTGCGTGCGCACGTGCATGTGTGGAGGGTGCGTGTGTGTGTCTGTGTGTGAGAGAGACACACACACACATACAGAGAGACAGAGAGACATACAGAGAGAGACAAAGACAAAAACAAAGAGATAGAGAAAGAGACACAGAGAGACACAGAGACAGATGCAGACAGAGAGCAGAGAGACATAGAGGCATAGAGACAGAGAGAGACAGAGAGAGAGAGACAGAGAAAGAGAGAGAGAGAGAGAGAGAGACAGAGACAGAGACAGAGACAGAGACAGAGACAGAGACAGAGACAGAGACAGAGACAGAGACAGAGACAGAGACAGAGACAGAGACAGAGACAGAGAGACAAAGACAGAGAGAGACAGAGAGAGAGACAGAGAAAGAGAGAGAGAGAGAGAGAAAGAGAGAGAGAGAGACAGAGACAGAGACAGAGACAGAGACAGAGACAGAGACAGAGACAGAGACAGAGAGACAGAGACAGACAGACAGACAGAGACAGAGAGTATGTGATGTGTTAGCGGTAGCATCAATTATTGTTACGCATGAGAATCGTGAACATATCTTACTGTCTGAATTAATGAATTACACGTCACATGTTGACGTCACATGTTGACGTCACTTGTTGTAACTGCAGACAAATTCTGACTCTATAGTCGGTGACTCCAATGTCAGCAGGGACTCGTTCAATTGCATAGTCTGCATACTGGATCGTCTTATACATGGTGGGTTGGTGGGGCGGGTGGGGGGGGGGAACAAAGGATCCAAGTGCCAAGCTGTTCGTCGTGAAAATTTGATGCATTGCATTCCGCCGAAGTGTCGACTTATTTCCCTCATTTTTCATAAAAATATAGTAGCTTTAAAAGATGCCAAATGAATTTTGTGACTTGAGCTTTACGTCCTATATTAATGCGGAACAATAGAAGCAAGAGGAATAAAACAAACGGGCGGAAGAGGAGGAGGAAGAGGAGGAGAATGAGGAGGAATAGGAGGAGGGGGAGCAGAAGGAGCAGCAACAGAAACAAGAGCAAGATAAAAGCAAGAGCAAGAGGGTTACGGAGAAGAGCACAAGCTGTAAGAACCAGCGGAACGAGAACAAGAAACAGAACAACAACAAGAACAAGAACAAGATTGTTATTAGTAGAAATTCAATCAATGCTTTAGCGCGACGAAATTTTCTAAAACAATCAAGAGAAAACATTAAAATATTTTGGTTGGGGGAAGTGCATGCTCCTCTTGCATGCTTCTATATTTGCGGACGCCAATGCCTGCTGCTGCTGCAACTATAGAGACCGCCCGTGCAGCATCATCTTCCAGCATGCTGCAGCCTTGCTTGCAAAGCATCTCATGCGTGCGGCATCCTTTGAGTTTCTGAGTCGTCTGCATTCGATCGCCCTCAGGCGGTGCATGGCTGCAGAGACAGATAAACGAAGATTTGCTAAACGAATCGTAATCTATAACGATGGACGATGTTACTTATAGCTGAAGAGAGGAGAGAGTCGTCTTCTTCTTCTTCTTCTTCTTTTTGATGGTAGAGAAGAAGGATTCTAAATCGAAACAATGGCGCCATCTCTATGACGTCACTCTTATCGCGACCCTCTTGTTCGTCATGCCCTGAAGACTCTGATGAATCTGATCTCGTATATAAGATGGCGACCCATTCAGTCCATCGGATCAGCTATAATGGTTATATATGTATATGTATATATATATATATATATATATATATATAGTCATTAGGGTGGTTGTTAAAAATGAAAGTTGGAATCTACTGTTCTCCAAGTTTCCTTTTGGTGCCATTCCCTCCAGAAAAATCACACAAAAAGTTGTGTGAGAAAATATTAATATTTAGGACTTGCACAACACGGTCAAAGTTTATAATGGGGGGACCCTTGAACAGTAAGCATAATTGCTGTAATCAGCCGTGCATCTTCAAACCAGAAATCAATTCAACATATTACAACGATATTATTGCATGCTTGATTACTGATGATCACACTGATTGGTGATTAAAATATTAATTATTATTCCTCCCTATGTACTTAATCAATGTCAATGTGACCTTCAGGTTTTACGGTTTTACGGCACTCTCCTTTGTTCGTGCCGACTGCCGAGAACGAATTGCGATGCACTTCTAAAACTGGTGAAAGAAATTGTTTTTATTGTTCATTTTTTTGTACTTGAGGCATTGAAATGCTGAATAAGGATAACATCTCGCTCAGCTAGATCACTGATAACCTTTATGGATCTGCAGCTTGTCGAACTCATGATTTATCCGGCCAATTGGAACGTGTTTCAGAAGTGCATCGAGTAGTTTCAAGATGCAGAACAGGCCACAATTTGAATCTGTCACGAAATGATTTCGGCCTAGTCTACTTGTGAATGGTTGGGAGAAGAGTTGTGTCATGCGTTTTGAGAGCTCAGAACCTTCTTTGTCCTTCAGAACTGTTATGATCAACTTCTTCTCTTCCAATGGCACGTCATTGTGAAAGGAACTCAAACCTTACAACAGCTTGGATAAATACCAGAGATTGCGACCAAAGCATGTCACTGCACGATCAGCAATGACCTTCGATGGATTTAGAGAGATAGCTTACACAGCAGTACTTGATCGTTCCCAGGACCAGCGGTTACTGGTGGGGTTTGAAACTAATAGCGGCCATGCAGGTGCATATCCCAAACAGCCTAATAATAATTTCCAGATGTTTCCACACAATGTCATGTTCGTGATAAGATAATCGACGTGATGACTTCACTCGTTGCTGTAATAGCAACATCTTTATTATTCAAGCAGTTGATTGCTGTCGTCATTCATTTAGACTACATTTATGGATGAGTTTGCAGCCGATGTCAGCTTCTATAATCCTTGCCGGTCTGCAGCTTTCAAACATGCTCAGTCACCTGAGTTGGAACTTTTGTCAAAAGTTTGGCTTTGTTCAAAATAAGAAGAAGCTGCTCAGTAGTCTGGGTGAGACTGTCCCCGAGGCCAAGTTTTTCTCGCTTGTGATGATGGAACAGCAGGCCAACTCTGAGAAGTTATCTGCGAGAACGTCTCCACAAGATGGAAGCTGGAAACCTTTGAAGTCATCCTCCGTCCCCTAGCTTGCGACATTACCGCTGTTGAACGAGTATTGACTCTACTATAATCGACATTGCTTTCGCTATAATTAGATGCAGACATTTAGATAATGTTCCTTTAATGCTGTATAATATAATTATGTTCGTAACAATTATGCATGGCGTTGTTGGAAACAAGTTGACAATGAACAAGCACAGCATGTTCAAGTGGTGAAAGTAGAAACATTTTTTGTAAGCTGATGCAAAAGGTACAAGAGGAAAAAGAGCAAGGTTATCATTACTTGGAACACAGGCATTTAAAATGTTACATGGATCTTTAAAACTGTATAATACATTAGTGTTTAATGTATGAGATGCAGTACAGCACAATATATAGGCCTAATAGGCCCAAAGTATGTAAGACCGTGCGTAGTGTGTACTGTTACAGTGTATCGATGATTTAGATTGTAGGCATAATTAGTAGCCTAAAAGATCATAACATTGAATGGATCATCGTTCACAGGAATTCCCTCACTTGTGAAATACCACTAAAATGCTCATAAAAATGAATAATTAGTAATCACTGATGACAAGAGCACTGTAGAATTAACTTTTCAGCTATGCTTAAGTAAAAAATCATGAAGTATTTCATTAAAAAATTTATAATAAAAAAAATCAAGTAAATAATACTCATATTCGAAATTACGACAATTATTTGTAAATCCTAAACTTCAGCGACGTTGTGCAAGTCCTAAATATTCTTCGATTCTCATAATTTTTTGGTTACTGAGGTTTTAGACCAAGTGGCACGGAATGGCGGGTTGGAGAAATATGACATCCTAAGTTGAAAATTTACCATTAGAGATGCAACCACCCTAATAGTCATATATAATTATATGCATGTGTGCATATAAATATACTCATATATATATTTATATACTCGCGTATATATGTATAATTATACACAAATACACACAAAAAGACAGAAGCTCGTGTAATTTGAATACATAATGTATGACACTTTGAGTGTGTGCGTGCGTGTGCGTGTGTGTGTGTGTGTGTGTGTGTGTGTGTGTGTGTGTGTGTGTGTGTGTGTGTGTGTGTGTGTGTGTGCATATGTTATTTCCATGCAGATTAACTTGCTGTTTCGTACAAGTCGGCATCTGCGATTGACAATGTGCACGTATAGCCTATACCTGAGTTTTTTTTATATCTTTGTCTTTTTTGGTTGTGTCCCAATGTCTGTGTCATTTGTCTTTGTATTTCAATTGCGTCTGTCTCGCAGTATTCTCATAATATTATATTCTACTCAGCAGTGTTACTTTAGTTCCAGAGATCTTACCTTATTACCTTAGACCTCAGGCTCATTCCTTCTTGTGCAGATCTGCACATCGGCAATACAGTTTTTTCCTCCACTCTGTTCATCGCCATCTCGACAGCATCGCTCCACGTCATCTCCAGACCTCAGGGCCGGATTAAGAAATGTGGGGGCCCTGTTCAGAAAATTTTTTGCGGATCTTCAACCGAAAATTCTGATAATAATTGTTTTAGTCGTTTGGTCCAAATTTCCGTAGAATATACCGATTTTTCTCTGCCAAAAAGCTGACGATCGTTTTTTGGTCGTTTGGTCCAAATTTGCTCAAAATAATTATAAAAATTTCTCATGAAAAATGTTTTTCCGCATGTGTGTGGCCCCATAAAAATTAATGTGGGGGCCCCTGTTCGGCCGAACATGTTGAACATGCCTTAATCCGGCCCTGCCAGACCTTGCAGATCCTCTCGCACAGTTAAGTCTCCATCCACTTCTTCCTTGACCTTCCTCTACCACGTCTTCCTTCCGGAGTCCAGAACTCCAGATCGCTGCTTGCTTTGCTCTCCTCTCTTGCTCCATTCTTGCTACACGTCCCATCCACTTTAGTCATCTCTTTCTGGTGTGAATCTCCATTTTCTCTTGTCCTGTCCTTTGTCTGAAGCTTTTTTTTATATCTTATCTCTCCATGAGATTTTTACGTATTCATCTCAGCCATCTACATGTATGATGTGCTGCATGCCTATATAATTATAGTCGCCTTCTCTGTTAATTCCAGAGAACAGAATAAAGATTATTTTAAAATTATTTCCACGGAATTAAAAAAAATACTTGTGAAAGCGAAAATAGAAAACAGGAAACAATATCAATTTGTCAGCCTAGCGAGAACGGAATAGAAGAAAAATTAGTTTCTAATTTCGAATAATATTGCTATGCGGACTGTCTCTGTCTATCTTTGTCTCTCTGAACAGTTTCTGTCTGTCTGCCTATCCCTCTCTGTCTGTCTATATATGTCTCTGTCTGTCTGTCTCTGTCTGTCTGTCTTTTTGTCTTTCTTTCTGTCTGTCTCCCACTTTCCTGTGCCCTTTAACATATCTCTTTCTATCTCTCTGCATATGCCTGAAACATTTACATTGTGTTAGTCGCTATTTTTGTCTTTCCCAACGCCTGCATGCGCAGTGTGTGGTGCACTTGCATGCAGACGATAAAGCAATCGGCGACAGTGAGAGAAACATGTGATTTGTTTCAAATTTTCCGTCTTATTTCCAGGTCAAACGTCCTGTCAAACAAAGCTGTGTACGATCAGACCTCAGTGGATGCGGTAATTGCCAGTCCTATGACCCCAGATCGTGAACTCTAACCTAAGGAGCAATCTCCAGACAGAGCCCCAGTTCGGCATGCGATTGACAGCCGCAGTGAGAGGTGTATCGTCGGTTGGCCGCTGTCATCGCTGTCATGGGGGTTCCGTCGTGGATCCCCTTCACCCTTAGGTTTCGTTGACCCCACGATCTTTCATGCACTGCATGTGGAGGAATCTTGCGTTGACCAATGGGTCGAATAAAATTGTGGGGGTTTAGTGTTGAAATCTCTTGATCACAATCGGTGTAACGGGAAGAATCAACGAAACCCAATATGGCCTGCAGGCCCCAGTGCCACCACAGGAGGGCGAGGTAATATAATCCTTTGAGGTTTCACCGACTTTAAGCAACCACGATACACACACGCACGCGCACAAACGCACAAACACACAGAGAGAGAGAGAGACGGACAGAGAGAGAGACAGACATACAAACATACAGACAGACAGTGAAAGAGACAGAGAGTCAGACTGACAGAGACAGAGAGAAGAGACAGAGAGACAGAGACAGATAGACAAACAGACAGTGCTTATATAACTATATCGATTAGAACTTAAAACACCGGAAGTAGTTCCTCCTCAAACGACGAATTTTAACATCACCGATCACGTGATAGCCACCTGAAAAAGAAAATGATAAATGGCATAATTATGGTAGTTAAGCCTATCTATATCTATAAGAGAGGATGTTTATATATTTATTTAAAGGTATGTATGTATGTATGTATGTATGTATGTATGTATATATATTTGTCCAGAATGCACGCCCACAGTTTCACAGCTATTGATCTGAAAATTTGCACCTAGACAGGGGTCCATCAAACTTAGCAAGTGCATGGGTTGGCAAATTTCTAAAACCATGGGGGCCAGGATGGGGAAAATTTTTCGGGGGGCCAAAAGTATTTTTTTGCGTCTATTGATTCCAAATTTTGCATTTAGACAGAGGAACGCCAGGTCCTCCCAAAAATCGAGTTGGCGAATCTGTACCACCAGAAGAAAAATGGGGAGGGGCCAAAAACTCCATTTTCCTTGTTTTTACACCATCGCCATAGTTTCAGAGCTATTCACTTGAAACGTTGCAGCTAGATAGGATGCCACCGGGACCACCTTGCCCTCCTCAACAACAAACATCTCGCCCCGCAGGGGCCGAGTGGGGCAGGGCATTGTTTAGGGGAGAAAAAAATTGGAGGGGGCAAAATTTTTTCAGCTATTGATGTGAAATTTTGCATTTAGAAAGAGGACCGTCATGTCCACCCAGTGGAGGATTTGGCAAATCTTTACCACCAGAGGGAGAACGGGGGGGGGCAACGGGGGGGCGAAAACTCCATTTTTTTAACAAACACCATCACCATAGTTTCAGAGCTATTCACCTGAAACGTTGCAGCTACATAGGATGCCACCGAGACCACCTTGCCCCCAACAACACACACCTCGCCCCGCAAGGGCCGGGTGGGCAGGGCGTTGTTTAGGGGGGCAAATTTTCGGGGGGGGCAAATTTTTTTGCAGCTATTGATGTCAAATTTTGCATTTAGACAGAGGACCCTCAGGTCCATCCAGTGGAGGCGTTGCCGAATCTTTACTTCGAGGGGGAGAATGGAGAGGTGGCGAAAACTCAATTTTCCATATATTTTTGCCATCACCATAGTTTCACAGCTATTCACCTGAAAAGTTGCAGCTAGATAGGGTGTCACCGGGACCACCTCGCCACCAACCAACGCACACTTCGCCCCTCAGGGGCCGGGAGGGGCAGGGCGTTTATGGGGGCGAAAAATGTTTGGGGGGCGAATTTTTTTGCAGTTTTTCAGCTATTGATCTGAAACTTTGCATCTAGACAGAGGACCGTCAGGTCCAGCCAGTGGAAGGTTTGGTGAATTTCTCCCACCAGGGGTCCACGGTGGGGTGCGAAAACCCTAACTTTGCTATTTCTATTCCATCGCCATAGTTTCACAGCTATTCACTGGAAAAGTTGCAGCTCGATAGGGTGCCACCGGGAACACCTCGCCCCAAACCAACACACACCTCGCCCAGGATAGGCGTGGTGGGAGCAGGGTGCTGTACGGGGTGGACACAATTTTGGGGCGAAATTTTTTTGCAGCTTTGCAGCTATTGGTATGAAATTTTGCATGTAGACATAAGACCGTCAAGTCCAGCCAGTGGAGGGAGCCATGGTGGGGGCCCGAAAAGCCAAACGTTTGCTACTTCCATTCCGTCGCCATAGCTTCACGGCTATTTACATAAAATTCCCGGGCATCGCCGGGTACCCCAGCTAGTAATATATAAGCTAATTGGATGGTCCAATAATATTTCTTCTTTCTCTCATGCTGTCTAAGGACAATGCATAATATTATGTCGTAACAAAGATAATTAATTACTGTCGCGGTCGCCCTCTTCTTTTATCCAGTTTTGGGACTGGCACTGTCAGAGTGCAAACAGTGGCGGAGTTTATGAACACAAGACACTGCATGCATGGGAGATTATTTTATACCTGCATAAAATGTTAGGTTCTATTGATTAAACGCTACGCAGTAGGCCTACGCTGACGCTTCTGAGAGACTGGGATCTATATAATCATTTGTTGCTACTACTTTGACCATTTCACCTGTGTTATATCACAACGCTCTATATTATAGGGTAATATGGTTCTGTGTGTAATTAGAGAAAGAGTTGTAAGAAGTCGATATCTTATTAATTACATACAGATGCAAAGATACATGTCTATGCTATGAGTCTTGTGATACAACAATAGTAAGCCTGCATGGCATAGGCCTTTCGTTGATCCTGTCAAGTCTTTGTTACAGTTTGTCAATGTGATTCCAATCAGCATTGAAGCTATACGATTCGTAGTTTAATTCCTATTACCCTCGGTGTCGAAGTTCAAGCACAGTGGGATAATTACCCGAATCGAGTACCGACACCATTAGCTAATTCTGCCCGGTCCATTCATCTCAAGCCCCTTTCTGCTAGACGGTGGTACCCCTCAGTGCCTTTCCTCGTCTGGTTAGTCTTAACGGCTTCAACCAACAGCGCAAATGCAATGTGGCAGAGGCGACAATCTTATCTGGCCAGCCATCCCAACCGATCGCCGAGTTTAAGTCCGTGCATGTCCCGAGACGGTCGTTTAAACGTCCGTCTTTATCAGGACTCCGTGGCAATGACAAGTTACTCGGTTAGCAAAATAATGACACATCATCCGAATTGTGATGTCAACTGTCAAGTAATGTAAAAAGACTGCAGTTTCGCATGGTAGGTTAATAACAATCCGAGATGAAGCATTACAATTTATTATTCGAACAGCACAGAAACGTTGATGCAAAAACTTCTATTTGTGTTCTGACAGTGCCAATGCCAATGCCAAGTCCGGATAAAAGAGGAGGATGGCGACACTAATCATCTTTGTAATCAGCTTTGTAGGGTAGGATGGGGTTAGTTGGTCATAGGGGTTTGTTGGTCACCCCCTTCCAACGTCTCAATTGCTTGTATGAACTTCTTACTGTCTAGCACAACTCGTAGCCAACGTCAAATTAAGTGTTCTAACCATTATCTATTCTATGCTGGAGGTCAAGGACACTTGTGTTGTTGACGAGAAAAATTTACCGCTGAAACCGAAATATTTCGTATTTCAAACATTTCTTTCTCGCTTGAAAACTACGCGTGCGATCCCAAATCGATATTAGTATGCTAGATTTAGTTTTTTTATACTGATTCTAATGCATATAATTTCATTTTGATCGACTAAATGTTTTTTTTAGATATTTGAGAAATACTAAAATCACACCCTACGGGGTTAGTTGGACAGCCTATACATGGGGTTTGTTGGTCCACCGGGGTTCATTATGGGGTTTGTTGGTCCACCGGGCTTTAGACCCCTAGGCCTACTTGGTTCTATAAATTAGCCTAATGAACCTGCTTTGTTGAGTTTGGGTTTATATTAGGCCTACAATAATCTGATCTAGGTATTGTTTGCAGGCTTCAGTTTTTAGAAAGATGACAAATTACATCAGAAAAAGCAATCGTGGAGTTGATCAGGCAGATCTTGAAGAGGCGGCGAAACTAGTCAACGATGATTCAAAAAGCGTCCGATATGCCGCAAATCAGCTATCAATACCACGTGTAGGGTGTAGGACATTATCTCCCCTGGACATTATCCCCCCGAACATTATCCCCCCGGGGTAGGACATTATCCCCCCAGTATATTATCATTAACTAAAAATGATCCCTACATACATACATACATACATACATACATACATACATACATACATACATACATACATACATACATACATAGATTACATACATATAAACAATTTATGCATGTATATATATATACATACATGCATAGATTGTTTGTATGTATGTATATGTACAACCATCCTTACAAGAAACTCATGCATACATATATACATACATACATACATTCATACATACATACATACATACATACATACATAGATTACATACATATAAACAATTTATGCATGTATATATATACATACATGCATAGATTGTTCGTATGTATGTATATGTACATGTATGTATGTATTTATGTATGTATGTATGTATGTATGTATGTTTGTATGTATGTATGTATGCATGCATGCATGCATATATGTATGTATGTATGTATGTATGCATTGATGTTTGTTTGCTTGTATGTATGTATGTATGTATGTATGTATGTATGTATGTATGTATGTATGTATGTATGTATGTATGTATGTATGTATGTATGTATGTATGTATGTATGTATGTATGTATGTATGTATGTATGTATGACATGTATGTATGTATGTATGTATGTATGTTCGTATGTATGTATGGCACTATTCTGGAATTTGTACATGACGGGGGAATTTTGTCCGGAGGATAATGTTCTACCAAAAATTGGGGGGGGGAAATATGTCCGGGGGGGATAATGTCCGGGGGGATAATGTCCGGGGGGATAATGTCCGTTCCACGCATTCTAAATGGTTGAATTGCAACAACCTCTAGGTCTGTTACATTATGACCAACAAACCCCATACGATGGACCAACAAACCCCGCAAGGGGGTTAGTTGGTTTTTTCTTAGGGGGTGCATTTTGGGCTTAATTCCCCAAATTTATGTTGAACACTGTAAAATTTATATGTCTACAATTGATCCTGACATGTTACCACACAATGTTAAAATGTTTGTTTGTTAATAAATTTAACGCCCACTGTGAAATGAGCCATTTTGTGAAAAGTGGACCAACTAACCCCACCCTACCCTAATGGCAGTGTCGTTAAACAGCAACAAGCAGCAACTTTGTATGTATGTGCACTTGTTATAGCACCCCTTCAAGCTCTCTTTACTCAGAGGCGCTCCCGAATGCAGAGCGGACACTGCATCGGAGTTTCACGCCATAGCGCTGAGCAATTGTGAATGAAGGACTTGTCCAAGGTCCTTACGCGGCTAAATGGATTCGAACCTTAAACCTTCTGGTTCCAGGGCAACGACGCCACCACTACACCGCTTTGATCCTGTTATCCACTCGATATTGGACCACGTTGATAGTGGCGGCGCCAGGATTTCAGTTGGGGGGGGTGCGGCTGAAGTTGGTACATAAAAGATGGATGGACCAGAAATTTTCCGTTTTTTAGTCGCAAAAATTTCTGACGACCTTTTTTAGTCGTGTGGTTGGTCGAAATCTCGTAAAGCTATTTCATTTTCCATATCCTCAAAAAAGACTAATGACTTTTTTAGGGGGGGCTAAGATGAAAATATTCCATTTTCCCTGTACAAAAAGCCTTGATGACCTTTTGGGGGCTTAGCTTCTGTCGCCGATACTGCACGATGAGGAGAGCTCGCGAGTAGACTAGGCCTATTATAGGCCTACTAACTTTTCCATTCCCTGCTTAAAATTAGACACTTAGGGTACCGTAGCGTAGAAATCGTTGAGATCCTTGACCATCGCAGCTCGTTGAAATGGTCTTCACTCCATAATTATACTCTGGTCTTCGTTTAACCTACGAACCATAAAATGTCCGAGATTTAAATGTCTTAAATTAGCCACCATTGGCATGCGAACCGACGGCCGCACGCACCAGAGCGCATGTGACTTACGCAGCTACGTTTCACCCAATTTAGCTATTACCGAACCAGTTGGGATTATACTAGAGATTTTTCACTAACCCTATCAACAGCAGACCAGCGATAGGCTCTACGTAGTTTTTGCTCTTCGGATTTTGCTCACAATTAATAGATGGGATCATGAGAATCGATATTAGACTTAGCCTACATGTTGAAAATTATTACTACTAAAATAAATCGGAAGGATGATGGATCCAAAAATGCTATGCATTTTCGTGGTCGGCTCTCGCGGTTTTAATAGAAAGTTGTTAAAACGTTGCAAAGGTGTTTAAGTGTCACTGTTTGTCTTCCGGTAATTTTGAAAAGATTTCTATAGCGTCCAATGATAACTTCGCTGTTCTTGACGGACTCTCTTTCTAATCTGCTCCTATATACGCCGTGTCTGTGTCGGTTCAGGCGATCGGACAATGTAGATGAAATACTAGCATATATAGTTGAACCTAAACACCTCTTTTAAGCATTAACTTGATCAATATAAACAAAAGACCTGGCATGTTTGGTATTGAAAAGGAACCCACCCCGCAAAAATTTACAAGTTTTCAACTCATCGTCGTCACAGTAATCAACATCATCAACATCATAAACATCATCATCTTCATCATCATCGTCGTCGTCGTCATCATAATCAGTTCGTGACGTCAGCCATTTGGCCGGTGACGGATACAAAATACAAATGACATCCACTGTCTGTGGTCTTTCAGTTGTCAGCTCCATAGCCCACCTTATAAGTGTCAGTCCAGGTAACTGTAAGCTTATACCCAAACACACTAATGATCCTAATCCATCATATCTTCTTCAGCAACATTCCAAGACTTCTCCTCGTCATCAATTAAATACCCGACGGAGGCAGCTCCTCCCCCTCCACCCTCCTCTCTCTTGTTTCTAAGTCTGGCAAATTGACTCTAATCTTCACTTGACATTTCTGACAGTCCATCTTGACAAGACGCAGCGCTCGTGAATAAGCTGGTGCCCCGAGCTTAGATTTTTAATAGCGCTATAGAAATTCAGAGCTCGCTAATACGACAGGTAGGCCTACATCTATACAATGTTAGCTATTAAACTTCTCTTGTAAATTAACATAAACGATAGCCTACTTAGGCCTAGACCAGCACAAAGGAAGGCTACCAAGGTTACCAACTCTGTTCTCTAAAGCTGGGCTTTACAAACTTCTTTGTTTCCACCACTGTTTGCACTCTGAGAGTGCCAGTCCCAAGCCTGGATAAAAGAGGAAGGCGACGCTACAGATCTTTGCTATATATCACACAGTGTCGTTAAACTTTAACAACCAACCAATTTCTTGACGCAAAAGTGACAAAACCAAACATTAGACTTACAATTTATTGCTGTGAATTATTCGTAATTTCTTGCAATAAAAGTATAATCTGAATGGACTGACCGTCCTTCACTTGCGATTAGATCGATTTGTTCTCCTCCTATTAGTCAGTTATTAGGTCAGGCTACGTGTAACCTGACCCGATTAAATCGGATTATTATCGCATGACATAAACCAGAACTGAGCAGATAATTATAACATCGAGCGAACGATACTCAATGGTCTGTTTCATAAGCGTTCGGATAAAATCTTGGCTGTAGGCATTCCAGACACTTTCTCTTAATCACGCTGCCCATATTAACCCTACGCGTGCTGCTTGTACACTTGGTTGTATGTGTGAGTGTGTGTTTGAGTGTGAGTCTGTGTGTATCTGTGCGTTTCTGCGCTTGAATGTCTCTGTATGTTATCATAAAAGTGTTTACGTCTGTTTGTCTTGCCCAGCGGCGTGTCAGGACTGCACTTGCATCGAGGCATTCACTATAATAGTATCATCTTCGATAATTACCGTCTGCCTAGCAAAACCTCGACTCCACTCAATCCAACGAGAGGCCTACCCCAGCGACACTCGAAGTCCCCCGCTGGGCGTCTGTCGCCCGAAGGGGTTAGGCCCGCTTGATTGACAGGAGGGCCATGACCAATAGTTATCGAGGAGCACTTCCCGGGTCTGTGCACCGTTGCGTGGCCCAAGGGGACGGACTGCTTGCGAGGCAGATTGCGATAAGCGAAGGAATTCAAACGAGAGAGAGGGTGCAGTGTGTTGGTGTGTGCGCCAAAGGTAGTCGCTGAAAAAGACCGGACGTTCGTTGTCAATGAACGAACGCTGAACACGCAATGCGAACGTTGAAATACGCCCAAGTCTCGTGCGTAGCTGCGATCATCGAACGCGTCCGCGCTTCTTTCAACCGGCGAGTGCGCATTTATCGCATGGAAAACTGCGGAGGAACCTGATAAATAATAGCCGGCGATCGAGTGCGGTGCTTAGCGGACAGGTGCTGCTGTTAATTCTTTGCACACAGAAAGTCTACGACAGTCAACCAATGGACCTATTGGCGTGATACGTCAGCAATGAGTGGCGATGTTTCTACGTTGCAACAGTCGAAGAAGCAATCTGCACTCGTTGGAATTTAGTGAGCAGCAGGTGAAGGAGAAGGAGTAGGAGAAGGAGGAGTAGGAGGAGGTCACCAGGTTTTACTTCTACTAATATGCCTATGTCTATGTCTAACACGCGCGTTGCCTTTCAATTGTGTCTATCGAGTGCTGGCAGGCAAAGGATTGTTGAGTGTTGAAGAGAAATCTGCAGAGAACGACGACAAGAGACTTTCTACGTAGAAAAGGTTCTTATAAACAAGGCAAGTACCTTCATTTCATTCGTTAACTGCGCCACTGTTACTTTGTACTCTGACAGCGCCAGTCCTAGGCCTGAATAAGAAGGAGGGCGACACTTATCATCTTTATATGACATTGTCATTGTGTCGTTAAAAATGGACCATTTCATCCATCCATCCATTCATTCATTCGTTCGTTCGTTCGTTCGTTCGTTCACTCGTTCATTAATTCATTCGTTCGTTCATTCATTCGTTCGTTTGTTCGTTCATTCATTCGCTCATCCATTCCTTCATTCGCTCAGAGCATTTTATATCGCTGCTTAATGATCCCATGATATACTGAGAGACGAGTCCTGTTTAGCCGATGGAAAAATGGAGAGTTTCTCAGGTGTAGGCCTAGATAAAGGATACTTTCTCTTGATGTCTCTCTCACTGATAGCCTAATTGGTGAGCATTGCGAGAGGCGATGTATAAATTCATAGATGCAATACAATGCAACACAATACAATGCAATACAATGCAACACAATACAATGCAATACAATGCAACACAATACAATGCAATACAATGCAACACAATACAATGCAATACAATGCAACACAATACAATGCAATACAATGCATGTAGGTATACCACCGTCCACAATCTAAGCATAGTTTCAAATCATCTCCTTGTTAAAACCTTTTGAACGCAGTGGACTGAAATACAGCACAGATTTATCTGAATGAAAATTGGTTCTGTTTCATATCTGCTTAATTTACCCCCTGGGCTGACGATGACCCATAATGACCTTTGGCCTAGATTGAGCAAGGGTCCTAAAGCGCAGTTCTATAAATATATATATTAAGAAAATATAAATGCTTAGAAATTCTAACGTGTATTGCGTTAGTTTCCTATAATATTATTTCAAGGAGGCACAAAATGTTGGAAGGTTAAAGACTGCTTTAGGACACCTTCATTAGGGCATAGTGACCAGAAAGGATCATGTTTGGGATATATTAATTTGTTGCTCCTATGCATAGGATAGTGTCTGGTATAGAAATTTTCTTTCTGACGTGCTGCTTTACTTTGCCGCCAACTGCGCCAAGGCCCTGAAGTTATTCATGTATACCGTACTTTTGAGCATTGCATTAAAACTGCTGAAATTTGATTATTTTCTTAACTGAATTAGCAATTAGGCTTAAAAGTAGGAATATTGTGAGCCAGATTTTATGGCACAGGGTAATAATGTTTGTTTGGCCATTCCGACATAGTATGAGCTACAAGCAAGGGGCCGTCCATAAATGATGACACGCAATTTAGGGCCACCCTCTTCAACACCCTCGTCACGCGTTAACACAAAAGTCATAATTATGATACCTATAGCAATGGACCATCACAAATCGTTACAGATGTGTGACCTCTCCCCTCCAGTTACGTGGCGTCATTTATGGACGGCCCCCATTGCATTATTCTGTCTTAAAAAACGGAATAAATAATTTATGTTGTAAAACTTGTGGTCCTTAATTATTACGCTTCACAAAATGTTCACATACTGACAATGCGTTTCACTCAAATTATAATTTTATATTTCCACTCACTTATTGTGGTAGGCTTATATTTGACCATGTTTTTGAGGGATTCGCTCTTTGTTCGAATGTGGCCCTCTCTACTTTCTTTGCCACAAACTGACCTTGCTGCGTCTGTAGGCCTAACAACTTTGCTTGTGGCATGGTATTTTTCACGATCTAACATACTTCTAGTTTTAGTGAATTCCTTAATGTAATTTTTCTTGAACTTGCAAGTTATTGGAGGTTCAAGTCTGGGAAAGTCCAACCAGTTAACTAGAACACAGTGGATACTGGCTTCTAAATTCAGTTTTGGGATTATGAATGTTCTAATATCACCAGAACTGCTATGGTGATAATGATCAGTTTTCCTTGCTATTTTAATTCTTTTGGCTGCCAGTTCTTGCATGTGTTTTTTCACATCAATCATCATAATTCAGATTTTAAAAAATCTGGGTAACCATAGTAGCCATTATTTTGAATAGGCCTACATTTATCAATGACCTTTCTCTCAACGTTGGCTAGGAAACGTGATAAATTATGTGCAAATAGGCTAAATGTTGTAACGTTAACTCATTGAAATGGAGCATGCAGAGCTGCATAATCGGAGTCATTATTGTACCACAGCTATCATTGTCTGGTGTATCATACATTATACAGTATTTAAGATTTATAATACTTCTTATTTTCTCTTTCTTTTCTCTTTCTTTTCTGTCTATTTCTCCATGACAATCGTTCTCGTCTTTGCACAGTACATATTTTTGCCATGGTTTGCAGCTGCAAAAGTACCCAAAACTTCAAGTGCTCGGCGGCAAAGTTAGATGCAATAATTTTGATGCAATTTTTATTTATTTCTTTCATTTAGGATCTGGAGCAACCTTTTAAGTTATCCCAAAGTTAATTTTAAACCAAAACATTTTTCTTGCTATACCCTAACCTTCATGTCTTAGACAGTTCTTAAGATGACAGGTTATTTAATTAGAAGGGGAGAGCTATTCACGCGTGATATTATAGTTTCAGGTTACATGTCAACCCCCTTTGTAACATTATATTCACCCATCGGGTATTATAGACTCCTATGAATCACGTGAGTCACAGGTATAAATGAATGTATGCTGGTATGCAGCAATCCAAGTTCATTTACGTGCACTGCTTATACATTTATACAAAATTGCATTTGACTAGATTTATTAATTATAAGGCATGTATAAAATTGTATTATTGTATAAATCTACGTTGTATTGTTGCATACCAAGTCTTGCATTGTGGTATTAAATAAACTCACTGCCTGTTCAGTGTTCATCTGTTTCGCTCACCCTCTTTGTCTTCTGTCAGTTTGTATCCACCTGTCTGTCAACTTTGTCTCTCTCTCCCTCTCTCTGTCAGCGTGCCATGCTGACAGAGAGAGGGAGAGAGAAACAAAGTTATATAATTATACAATACTTTTATATATCCCAAACATTTATATAGAGCCCTTCAAGATCTCTATTCAGATTCGATGGATGTATGGATGGATGGACATCTGTCTATTTCCATACACCCATATCCAACCACCCATCCATAAATTCATCCATCCGTTCATACGAATTATCTGTCTGTGTCTGTCCATCTCTGGCTCGCAGATGATCACATACTAATCTAATCTCTTACTGTCTTACTGTCTTTCTTTCCTTCTTACTCCCACTCTATTAATGTCAAGTCTTTGCTGTAATTCACCGTGAAACGTTCAACTTCTTCTTCTTCTTCTTCTTCTTCCTCTTCTTCTTCTTCTTCTTCTTCTTCTTCTTCTTCTTCTTCTTCTTCTTCATCTTCTTTATTCAAAACACGACTTCACTTCTGCAGGTTCCCAGATCGGGATATTGACCGCGGAGGGGTGGGGGTGGGGGGTCTTCTCAAAGTCATCGTCAGTTTTGTCTACAAAGTTTATGTTGACATTCGCCGATCGATGTCTTGTGGTTTAGTGGCAAAATTAGAGACGTTGAGTACACGCTACAGATGTTGCCTATAGGTCTGTATGTAGGTAATTGTATTGTGTACTAAACGCAAGTATTTGCGGCGTGAGTACATTCTGTGTATCCCCGATTATGCCCTTGTATGCGCCCTGATTACAGAACGGCGCTACAGAAGTCATGAAATTAGATTGTATGTATGTATGTATGTATGTATGTATGTATGTATGTATGTATGTATGTATGTATGTATGTATGTATGTATGTATGTATGTATGTATGTATGTATGTATGTATGTATGTATGTATTGTATGTATTGTATGTATTGTATGTATTGTATGTATTGTATGTATTGTATGTATGTATTGTATGTATTGTATGTATTGTATGTATTGTATGTATTGTATGTATGTATGTATGTATGTATGTATGTATGTATGTATGTATGTATGTATGTATGTATGTATGTATGTATTGTAGGTATTGTATGTATTGTATGTATTGTATGTATGTATTGTATGTATGTATGTATGTATGTATGTATGTATGTATTGTATTGTATGTATCTGTTGATATGTTCATTTATATTGTGCCTTAGAAGAACCGCACAAAGGCGCCAATTACTTCGTTTCTGTAACTACCTGCTAGATGTCTCTGTGTGCCTCTGTCACTGTATACCCTAGTCTGCCTGTCAGCTTGCATGCCCTTGTGCTGTGTAGGCTATACTGACATGATTTGGGACATAACTTCCTGTATGCTATCTGTATTGTTATTGTGTCTATTAGTGATGTTGTTCTGTACGGACTCTGCACTGGCGCCATATAAATATTTGGTTACAATGACTTCAATATTGTCACTTACAGTCCGCACGTGTCGGACTGAACGTCTGGCAATACAATGTAATAAAACTTGAATGTATACATTGTATATATATATATATATATATTACATATATAATTATATTCATTATTTATAATAACAAATAGAATGGTATACATGTATATTGGTAATTATGCATGCGTATGCATATGTATCTCTCAATGCCTCTATTGATCTGTTTCTCTACATTACAAGACTTAGTATCTTCGATATGTCTCAAATGTATCTGTCTGTTTATTTGCCTGCTTTAATTTGTGCACCTATATATATATATATATATATATATATATATATATATATATATTAATGCCATTTCGCTGTGCCTGCCTCTCTATTACATACGTCCAATCCATGTGTCTGTCTCTAATTCCTCTCGTTTGACCAGCTTTATTCTTCTTTCTGCATGTCTCTCTCGTTTTGCTTATAATGTCTGTTTATCT
This sequence comes from Lumbricus rubellus, assembly GCA_945859605.1. Taxonomy (NCBI): domain Eukaryota; kingdom Metazoa; phylum Annelida; class Clitellata; order Crassiclitellata; family Lumbricidae; genus Lumbricus; species Lumbricus rubellus. The sequence goes on from OX243812.1 coordinate 54,575,434, forward strand.
GCCTTTGTCTGTCTGTTTGTGTGAGTGTATGTCTGTGTGTGTCTCTGTCTGTGTCTGTCTGTCTCTCTGTTTGTCTGCCTGTCTCTCTTACACACAAACGCACGCACACACACATACATACATATGTTTCCTTTGTCAATGCCTTCATGTAGACATCCATCCATCCATATAATCATTATATCCCCTGCGTGGTGTAATTTCCGAACTATTTGTCTCATTTCTACCAATTACCGTTTAATATAATCTCTTTCCATCGTTTTCGTTCATCGCCCTCTTATCAACAACCTGTCTGTTTCTTTGCTTTCTTTCATCTCTTTCTCGTCTTATATATATATCTGCGCGTGTCCTTATCCGCCTCTCTCTCTCTGTCTCAGACTGTCTGTCTAAATCACTATAAGCTTATATATATATATATATATATATCTGCCATTCTATGCATGTCTATATATACACATCCGTCTACACGTCTGAATATTCATTAGTCGGTTCGCATTTTTATGCCTCTATACTCACTATGCCAACTCAGTTTAATTGTATACCTGCCTGTCTTTCCGTCTTAATCTTTACATGTATAATTGTATATGTATATACATAAATATACATTTTCAGTATATATTGTTATATGCATATTATATATAATTATAAGCTTATATCCCAAAGGACTCTTTGAAGTCAGGATGAGCTCGTTCCGTTGATGCGCTATGTTTTAGCTGTCAGAAGAAAAAACAGTTATCGTCTGAGCTTAGCCGCTGCTGCCATAGACTAGAGTAGAGAGCCCATCGCTGTCCTCTATAGTTAGCGCTAATCCTCATTATTTATGCATGCATGCATGTATGCGAGAAGGCGCATTGATGATTCCAGAAGGCGTCGATGAGGAGAAGGAGGGGGTGGATTGGCGCCAAAAACGAGGTTCTAAATTAACAAGCGTTCATAGAATGAGCGTCTGCTGCTGCTGTGGTTATATTTAGGAGTGGCTTTTGGCATTGCGAGTTGAACCACCGCGAAACGTGAAACCAATTTCGAGCGGATGGAGCTACGAGTCTGCGGGGATCGATTGCGATGCTAAATCCGAGTGAGCAGTTGCAGGCAAATTACTGATATGTGCTGCATATAGATCTAGCCTATATGTATACGGTCTGGTCGGTCAGATGTGTAAAAAGGGTGAAAGGTTGGAAGTTATAATTTTGGTGGGTAATGACTGCATTGGAATAACAAAATACGCATTCCGTGATGCTCAGTGAAGGACCTTGAGACTGGTTTGTCAAGGCCGGCTCATAGCCGTCGTCATAATTCAGCTTCCCGTCTCCCCAATTATCCTCTTCCTTCTCTCATCCTCTTTCCTAGTCCTCCTCCTCCTCTTCTTCCTCGTCTCTTTTTCTTGTCCTTCTTCCTTGTTCTCACATTCCTCTCTTCCTCCTGCTATTACATTGGCTGCCTCTTCTTCCCCCTTCAACTCGATCCTTCTCCTCCTCTTCTTACCGTCCTTTTGCCATTTTCATCCCGATATGAGATTAAAAAAATCACAATCCAACGGACATATACATGTATACATGTATACATGTATACATGTATACATGAATACATGTACATATAAATAGAACACTGAATTGAACGGCTTATAAGCAAGTGGATATATTCGCTACAGGTGTAAGTAGACGTTGCTATAGAGTAATCCTGTAACCACATAGACAGTTCCGTCTGCCTATCTCTATACAGATACAATGTAGTCTGTGTAGAATGTATGCAGAGTGTTTCTGCTGAACCGCAAATTGAAGTTTTTACTCCTGTAGAAAAATTTAATGTCCAAAAACGTCCACATTTTTGGACTATAATAATTATTACAAAAAAGTTATGGGCGTCAGTAAAATTCTAATCATAGTGAGCATAGGCCTACATCATCCGTTTATGATCGGGCGTATACTCGCCAAGCACTAAAGGTCATGAGAAATATACGGTCAATTCAATCGAATCGTACAATTAAATTTTTACGCCTGCAGTTCGAAATTGGAGGAGATGGGCAAAGAAAAGGACACTTAGTGCGTTGTATTTGCAAATAAACTATAATGTCTAAGTGCCTTAATTACTGATAGGCCTATATATCAAATTTGTCTGCTTGCTTTTGCGTTAGTTGGCTATTGTTGTTTCTTGTTAACTCTTATACGCCTATAAGCAAACTTTCGTGGGAATTTGAAAATGCCGTCTTTACCACTGGTTATAAAGTTTGCGCAGAGAGACAGATAAAGTGAATAAGAGTCTACGCATGCATGGTGCGATGGCTGTTATGAACTTCGCCTAACATTCCAGGTGAGCAAGTATAGTATACGTTCTCTTACTTGACTTTTTGCACTCACTGAAGCACTGGATGATATGCATATGGATGACAGGCGTCTTTATTGGAATACCTGGATCGCTCTATAACGCAGAGAGACAGATAAAGAGAGACAGACAGACAGACAGACCGAGGCAGAGACACAGAGAGAGAGACAGAGAAGGACAGAGACAGAGAGACGCAGAGGTTATAATGGCCTTTAAGCGATAGGCCTAATTAACTATCTGTACCTGCACATATTATACCAGACCATGTATGACTGAATTCATTTGTTTTTCTTTCCAGTTTGTTGGATTAGATGCCATACTTGCTACACGCATCAGTCCATCTTTTTTATCATGGATCAGAACACGTCAATGACCAGGTCGTCTTCTTCATCATCATCGTCTTCTTCGTCTAAGTCCATTCCATGTCTCCTTCCCATTTCCATTCTTCACTATACCACGTTGCTGCTGTCCTTCATCACCATCGTCTCATTCATCCCGCTCATCCACGGCCAGGAAATTCTCGAGATTCGCTACAGCCTTCTGGAGGACCAGCCAGCTGGAACGTTCGTCGGCAACGTCCTTCTCGATGCCAATCTGTCGAAGCTCTATCCTGCGAGTGCCATGCGCAAGTTGAAGTTCCGCTTCATGAGGCAGCACTCGACTGGATACGAACTGGAAGCCACTTCCGGGGTGATTCGGACCAGCACGGTCATTGACCGGGACTCCGTGTGTCCTGGTGCCGCCGTCTGCTCCGTTCGTCTGGACATCGGGATCGAACCGGTCGCGTTTTTCCGGCTGATCCGGGTGACTATTACCATCCTGGACGTTAACGACCAGTACCCTGTTTTCGCGCCAAAGGATCAGCTGACCTTTGAACTGCTGGAGTCGTCTGCCGTTGGAACTGTTCTTACGCTGCCTGGAGCGATGGATCGAGACAGTCCGACGTTTTCCATCCAGAGCTACGCACTCCGAACTGTTCCAGAGGCGGATAACTTCCAACTGGATGCGTCCGATAGACAGGTCGATGGATCCACGGATCTGCGACTGGTCCTTATGAAGAGCCTTGACCGCGAGCTGGTCAGCGAGTATCAGCTGACCGTGACCGCCTTTGACGGTGGGTCACCGCCGAGGACGGGGACTCTGGAGGTCCGCATCGAAGTACTAGACGCCAACGACAACAGTCCGGTGTTCGATCGGGACAGGTACGAGGTCTCGATCCCGGAAAACATTCCGCTGAGGACCGTCATCGTCGAGGTCTCTGCGACTGACGCTGACCTTGCACTCAACGCTCAGATCATCTATTCGTTCAGCCAGTTCACGACCAGCGCGTACGGCCATCTTTTTGCCATCGACAACACAACGGGTGACGTCTACGTCACAGGGACCATCGACCACGAGACCAGTCCAGTCTACCATCTAGTCGTCGTTGCCCAGGACCTTGGACTGGACCCGGTTTCCTCGACGGCTCTGGTCATCGTCAACGTTGAGGACGTGAACGACAATGCACCTGTCATATCCTACGACAGTCTGTCGCAGTCCGAAGGAGCGGACGCGGAGGTTCGCGAGGATGCTCCAGTTGGGACCTTCGTCGTTCATCTGACGGTGACGGATGAGGACAGCCACGAGAACGGACGATTCAACTGCAACCTTGTCGTCGATGACTGGCCATTCCACCTGAAATCCCTCACGGACACGGAGTTCCAGATCCATCTATCCGCTCCAGTGGACCGTGAAACCCAGGACAGCTACAATCTCACAATCGCTTGCATCGATTTCGGACTCTCCCCTCTGACGTCCACCCAGACCATCCAAGTATTGGTGACAGATGTGAACGACTGGGATCCCGTCTTCAGCCAACCTCTCTACCAGACTGAGCTCATCGAGAACAACTATATCGGAGCATTCGTCGTCCAGGTGACTGCATTCGACAGGGACAAGGGCGACAACTCCCACATCATCTACTTCATCGTCGGCAACGCCACTGACAGCTTCCGGGTTGACCCAACGACCGGGGTAATCACGGCTCTCGTCTCCTTCGACCGGGAGTCGATCGATGGCGCTGCGTTCCACGTCGTTGCACGTGACCGCGGCACGCCGTCTCGTTCCGGATCAACGACCGTCGTCATAGTGATCAGTGACGTCAACGACAACAGACCGGCCTTCAACGCGTCCTTCTACCGGTTCAGCATCGCCGAGAACGAGGCAACGGAAGCAGAAGTTGGATCGGTCGTTGCCGTGGATGCGGACGGCGGACTGAACGGAGACGTCTTCTACTTCATGGCGCCGAGTCCATCGTCCGCATTGTTCCGGATCTCTCCGGACACCGGAAGGATTCAGACGGTCGTGCCTCTGGATCGTGAAGAGTCGTCCATCCACTACCTGAGGGTCATCGCCTCCGACCGCGGCCATCCTCCCCTCACGAGCACCGTCGGGGTGACAATCATCGTGACGGACACAAACGACAATGCACCGAGGTTCGAGTACCCGTCGCCCACGACCTCCAACGACTCCGTCCACGTCTCCAACCTCGCCCCGATCGGCTACGAAGTGGCACGGATACGGGTGAGTGACGCCGACGCCGGTGCCAACGCACGCACGACGTTCCGCTTCAGCAACGACACCATGACAAGTTCCGAGAATCGGTTCCGCATCGACAATCACACGGGAATCATAACAGTGGACGGCGACCTCACCCGACTGGACGGACGTCGCTTCGACCTGAGGATACTCGCCTCCGACGGGGGACTTCCCATTGCCAGGGAGTCAGCCGCCTACCTCCACGTCTTCGTCAACCGTTCAGCGTTGCTACTGACGACGGAGGGGTTCCGCCTGCTCAGTGGACCGCATCTGACGATCGTCATATCTCTGGCCGTCGTCTGCGGTATCGTCACGGTTGGTCTCGTCGTCGCTATCATCGTCATGCGGCGAAAGAAGATCGTCAAGTACGAGCATCACTACAACTGTCGAACGGCAACGCTTCGTATGTTCCCCTCGCAACCGACCGCACTCCAGACGAGAGGGACATCCTCCTCGGCTGCTGCAGCGGCAGCGGGTGGTAATGGCGCTGTATGCTTTGCTTATTCATCGTCGGAGGCAGGAAGTATGACGGTGAACGATGCGACGAACAGATCGAGGAGTCCGGTGGAGGAGGATAGTTGTGGTCGGAAAGACCTCGGTGAGCTGAGTTCATCTACGAAGAAACTGCTACAGACGAACCAACGCAGTTCGGAATGGTCGATCGGAGGAAGTGGAACGGGTGGAGGAGCTGGAGGAGGAAGTGGAGGAGGTTCAAGGTACCAGGAATCGATTACATTTGACCCGAAGGTATGCACAAGCGGTTTCTGACACTGCATAATACATATCCCTTGTAGATAGTTTGTTTTCTACTGTGTTATTTGTGCATTTTCAATGTCAACTTTTGTTTCAATCAAATTTATGGTCATGGTTATAGAAATCCCATCACATCGTTTTGCATGTTATTGCATTCATGTCAAATGACGTAAAATGATTGACAAGGTAATGTATAGATTAAACTTTAAATTTGACTTATTGCTTCATGATAGACCCGGTCTAGACCGCGAGACACACAAATAGCTCGTTAGATTTTACTTGTTCTACTGGATAAATCGCGGCTGGTGTTTGCACGTGCGCAGCGGTGTATGTATTATAATGCAGCCATTGATAGACCTAACCATAGACATCTAGATGCATGGCGCTAAAGTAATAGATCTAGAAGTCTATGACCCAACTGATACTGCTGGGATCAAGTTCCTTCCGGCCACGAAAGCGTAAGACCTCCCTCCATGGAGACATCGATTCCACGGGCAAACAAGACACGGCGAGTCAGTATACACCGTGAGGCATAAAAAAGGAAACCCCTAGAAAAATCGTTATTATTTTAACAATTTTCAAGCAATGTCAATGAAATTCAGGAAAATTATAGCTAAGTAGCAAGCAATGGAAATACATTTACAGTTTTTACTCTAACTGTCCGCCTTTAGCTTCTACGCATGCGCGAAGTCGCTTGCGCCATTCACGCACCGCCGAGTCAATAATTCGATGGTCAAGATCGTTCCAGGCCTGCATGATTCGCTTCCGAAGATCTTCAACATCACGGACCTTTTTTCTGTACACCATTTCCTGCTTCTCCTATATAGCAATACTCAAAATGATCGTCTGTATGTAACAGTTGGAACTCGAAAGAGAGATGCTGCAGCCGACCGCCTTGTACGCACACGTCCTGCGTTTATAGCAAATCCCTGATATTGATAATGTCGGTGTTTCTTCTCTGGGACACATGTCAATTCATTTTGTTGAACCGGGGGTAAAAATCAACGGCCAATACTACCCAGATGTTTTACTCATGGAAAGCCTTCTACCTGAAATTCGAGAACTCAATGAATTTTAAATTCTCCAGCAAGATGGTGCTCCAACGCACAGAGCTCGAGAAACGATTTCACTTCTGACGCATGAAACTCCTGACTTCGTAATTCCTACTCTATGGCCCCCTAACAGCCCATATCTTAATCCCGTCGATTATAAAATATGGGGATTCATGCAGGAAATGGTGTACAGAACAAAGGTCCGTAATGTTGAAGATCTTCGGAAGCGAATCATGCAAGCTTGGAACGATCTTGACCAGCGAATTATTGATTCGGCGGTGCGTTAAAGACGCAAGCGACTTCGTGCATGCGTAGAAGCTAAAGGCGGACAGTTAGAGTAAAAACTGTAAATGTATTTACATTGCTTGCTACTTAGCTATAATTTTCCTGAAATTCATCGACATTGTTTGAAAATTGTTAAAATAATAACGATTTTGCTAGGGGTTTTCTTTTTTATGCCTCACAGTGTATACATGTAATGTCATGTATATATAATGTATATTATTATATATATATAATTATTTACCGGGTGGCGCATAAAAAACGTCCCCAAACTTTGTTAATCTGGCAAAGATCTAATTTCAGAGATATCAAATATTAATTTACACCAAAATGTTAAGCAATCATTTCTGTGCACACATGTCAAATTTCAAGAGAGTACGTTTATTATATCACACTCTGCGGTAAGGTTATAACGTCGTACCTGTTAAAATATTTTGCACAAACCTACCTCATTAAAAACGTTCCCAAACGTTGTTAACCTGGCAGGCTGGCAATTAAACAATTTTAAAGATAAACTAAATCATAGTACATCAAACTAATCATAATTCATATTTGTACAACACAGCCAAGTTTTAGCTAAAAATACTCAACCGTTTGAGAGAAATTGTTGTTAGAACTGTATGACCCATGGCCAAAATTTTGCACAGTTGTTTAATGATGATGTTTTACGCGAGCAAAATTAATGTTTGATTGATCCTCCGCTTTCTCTTGTAACGACCCTTAAACGCTATTTCCACTGTCCTGTTGACTTCTGTAGGCCTATTTGTGTGTCGTCTAATAGAGACCATTAATTTTTTACTTCAATGACCTGCTTAAGTTCGTCAGCATTAATTTTAGAAACAATTTTCTGCGACCAGCATACACATTATACACATTGTCAAGCTCCTTTGGGGCGCTCCGTGCATAAGTAGACCATAGGATTTAGATCGGGAGAGTTTGGAGGCCAGGCATCACTGGGGATAAAATCAGGGATGTTTGCTTGAAGAAATTGCTGATCCAATCTGCAACGATGTGAAGGAGCACTGTCTTGTTGAAAGATGTAATTGTCATCAGGATTGAGTCTACGTACTAGGCCTATACGACGTTCGGGAATGAGCTTATCGCGTAACAAGCCAATGTAATAGGCCTACTCTCCATTGACTTTGGTTTTCCGAAGATCAATGACGATGATGTGTGTTTTACCACGCATCGAAACTCCAGCAGATGCCATTAAATTTGTTTAGAGAAACGACTAGTCTCATGATAAAGTCTTACTGGCGCAATTGAAGACTTTCGTTCGCGGCAAAATAAATGACGTAGTTTTGTGCAAAATATTTTAACAGGTACGACGTTATAACCTTGCCGCAGAGTGTGATATAATAAACGTACTCTCTTGAAATTTGACATGTGTGCACAGAAATGATTGCTTAACATTTTGGTGTAAATTAATATTTGATATCTCTGAAATTAGATCTTTGCCAGATTAACAAAGTTTGGGGACGTTTTTTATGCGCCACCCGGTATATACACGTCGTTGATTTCTGCTGTTTGACGTCTCTGTGAGATGCACCTGCCACTGTCCTGCCAGCTATATTCTAAAGAGGCGCTATAGTAAATGCCATATAAACAGGTGTTGTCATATATTTTATGTCATCCTTAAATGACACAATATTTATGGATGCCTTGGTTAAACTTAAGCCTTTGGGCGCGAAGATGTCCTATATAGCAGCACATCGCTATAATTTATCTGTGGGATGTAAACCTTCGACTCTCGTACACGAGGCACTTGAATGTTGCTGAATGACGTCACTAGATCAATAATTAATTCAGTGGCAGCTGAGCAAGATTGAGATCATACTATTTTATTATATATATATATATATATATATATATATATATAGGAACTGTTTGAGAGTTCTTGTAAGTTCTTGTAAGCGCCACAGCGTTTCATTCACAAACACCCACGTGCGGGCAGGCGTGTATCAAGTGAACACTCACTCAAATATACACACACACACGTACACACCCACACAGTCACACACACGCACAAATAGTCACACGCACGCACACACGCAGTCACACACAGTCGCACGCACACACGCACGCACACACTTCTGCAACAATATGGATTGCTGACCAAGGATGCGAAGATTTATAATTTCCTGAATGTTGAAAGTTGAAACACTTGGCTCTATAATAATGAAGCTGCATTTTGAAAGTCGTGCTGAAATTGAATATCTAATTAGAATCTAAGTCTTAGTAAGATCTGAACCACTCAGAATCGAGTCTATTAAACTCGTGACATAGTCCTAATTCCTGTTTAGTTTACAAGGTCTGAATGCATATGTACAGAGCTCGTGAATAACCTGCTTTCCATTGCATGTGATACCCTAAAGGTAGGTATACCGGTATTACCGGTATACATAGGCATCGACGCAGCGTATGATCACGACGCTTTCCAGCTTTCATTAAGTCACGTCTAATTTGACATCGGATTCTTTCATGCAGGTCCAACCGCTTCTTCTCCGCACCAGTTCCACCAAGTTCCAGGCAGTGGAGGATGACGACGACGAAAGAAACACCATACAACGTCACCATGGCAACCAGGATGCTGGGAAGAGCAGCAGCAGCAACACGTTGCCTGGATCGCCGCCATCGCATCCTTCCGCCGCTCAGCATGGACACTGCAGGACAACTCCTCCGGTCAGGTCGTCCGATCAATTTCGAGCGGAAATGGAGGCAGGTCCATCATTTATATAGCGCTGTATGATTTCATGCGAACTTATGTAGCGCCAGCTTATGACGTTTCAACGTGAAGTGAAGTGGATGATGCAGGGGCGCCGTTAGGCGTACGCACTTACGCAAGTGCGTAGCCTACAGCGCGGAAAGGCTAAAAAAGCGTCACCACTTTTAACATCCAAAATTACCTCTATGCGTATACCCAAAATGGAGCAAAAAGCTTCTGCTGGTGATACCTCATAATCGCCAGTAGGCATACACGGTATCCTACAAACATAGGCCTACATACATAGGCCTATACATACATATATAATATACAAGCTCGTATCGATCGCTGTTCGCTTCATATTATTTTGTGCAAGTGTTGTAGGCTATTGTGCGTACAGAAAAAAATCCTAGTGTATTGTGCGTACAGAAAAAAAATCCTGGCGGCGCCGCTGGGATGATGTGTGATGCAACTGACGAGGAAATGTTGATGCAATTGTAGTTGCAACTGTGTAAGGGTGTGTGCTCGATGGTGTAGCGGGGAGTGTGTTGGATTGCTAATCGAGAAGACGGGGGATCGAATCCCATCCAGGGCAGAAATTTGACTCGCATCCCCTATAGCCAACTCAGCTGTAATGAGTGCACCGACTGTACACTGTCAGTGGGAAGATGAGACTCCGAGGGAGAGGACTGGCCATCTGTCATCCACACTCATATGAAACGAAACTAAGACAATGAAGTCGCTAACACTTCAAGCTTAAAAGGCTGCCTCGTGACTAGAAAGAACTGCCATTATCTTTCTTCTGATTCTTCATCAGATTCTGTCGAGCTACGCTAAAGTTACGTCGGGCCTTAGAGAAACGAGCAGAGCTGAGGCCACCATGTCGTTGTTAGAAAAACCACGTAGGCTACCGGATATACTATAATGTGTTACGTGTCGAATAGGGAAAGAGGAGCAACCCACCGTGTATCCTTTTTCCAGTCTCCCCTAATCCCATACAATAGGTTCCCAACATCAGAAGCAGAACAAACACCCCATCATGCAGGCGAAGAGTTATGCGGGATTAGCTGGAAAGACGTTGGGCTCTGAACCCAAATGCAAATGAAACACTGGAAATACTTACACAATGAGGCTACCATGATGAATGTCGATTCCCTTACGATACGACTCAAAAGATGGCGCTGTTGCTGTTTAGAATTATTTGTGTGGTGTAGACTCTATAGACATCGCTGATCTGCTTTGGTCTATCCCAGAGTAGGCTATTGTATAGTCAATGCAAGCAGCTAAACAGCATATTATAGTCATGTTCAAATAGACATTGCTATTAGATCTAAGTGCGACGTGTGAATAGACTTAAATAGACTTAATGCCGACGTACATTAATATACACAAAGAAAGCGCGAGACCGATTCAGTTTTGATAAGAATAGAAAATGAGAAGGAAAAAGAGAATGAAGAAAGGAGGCGTAGACCTAAACACAGGAATCGAATGAATGAGAAAAAAGTAGGAGGTGGAAAGAGGAAGGGGAGCGAGAGACGAATGCGCCCACATGTGCGTTTTGTCACATCACTGGAAAGCGGATCTACATTTGAGAACAGATCTGTTCTATTATGCATAAGCCGTTCTTTCATCCGTTCTTTCATCGTATACTGACATCGTTCTTCATCTTCTCACGTTGACTCTGATTCCTAATCTTTTATTGTGTTTCTGCTGCTGCTGCTGCTGCTGCTGCTGCTGCTGCTGCTGCTGCTGCTGCTGCTGCTGCAGGTGAACCATCTTCTGGAGATTCTGAAGAAGGACAATGATACCGGAAGTCAGAATTCATCTGGAGACGGTTCGAACACGGACAGCGGCCGAGGACCAAGTGAAGAAGGAGGAGGAGATGGGGCGAGAAAATCCAGTCAACAGAACACAGGTATCATCTATAGGGCCTCGGGGCAAAAAAAAAATAACAATAGCAATAATAATAACGACAATATTAAATAATAATTATAACAATAATAATAATTATAACAATAATAACAATTATAACAATAATAATTATTATAGCAATTATAATAAACCAGCAATAGCGATGAACAACTATGGACCTAACAGGAACCGGTATAAAAAGTATCAATCAAACTATAATATTCTCTATATTGAAACAATCTCGGTTGACAGACCGCAACCGGTTACAGTGTACAATTATGCAGTTTACACAATTCACAAGAACGGAGATTACAGAATACACAAATCTTAACTATACTAACTGGACAGACAGCCTGCAATACAGTAATCATATAGCCACAACGGTGATGACAACACGAACAGTAATCTGTAATTTAAAAACACACACACACAAAAATCAAAACAGTTGAAATATCTGAAGAGGCACTGTTTCCTGGGTCGCGACTTCGGAGAGCACAGGCTGAAATGCAGGTCACTTGGTGAAGTTGACCAGAAAGACATGATTGTGGTGCAATCTTTTGAAACCTTAAAGTCATTGGTCCAATGAACGTCAAACAGGTTTCGTATGACATTCCGACAGACATCATTACTGTCAGAACCGACATCAACGTTCCGATTATCGGTCATCGTTGCCATGGCAGCATGCCAGTCTCACAACAAGCCTGCAGTTTGCAGGGGAGGGGGTCTCCGTTTTCCTGTTCAGACCATCATCTCTATGCTGTTAGGCACTTTCCTTGTCAAAATAATTAGACTGAAGACCGCCGTTGCTTCCTTTATAAATTGAATCTTGCTTAGACGTTAGAACTAGCCGTCTACTTCCTATCTATTGGCATATATACACATAATATATACATATATATATATATACGCATATATATATATGTGTGTGTGTATATATATATACATATCTATAAATAACTAGCTGAACCCGGCCACGCGTTGCTGTGGCTGAAAAGAGCCTCCCCTCCCCTCCCCTCCCCTTCCCCTCCCCCTCCTCCTCCCCCTCCCCCTCCCCCTCGCCCTCCCCCTCGCCCTCCCCCTCCCTCCCCCTCCCCCTCCCCCTCCCTCCCCTCCCCCTCCCTTTGCGATGGCGACGCGGATCACGCCATAAAACGCTTGAGCAAGGAGGCCGTAATGAAATGCGAAGGCCGTAATGAAATGCGCTAAAGAAATTTACGGAACAAACATGCCCGAATTGGTATGCAAGGCTTATTGACAGGCGTATGCTATGTGTTGAAAACGGTGGAATTTTCAAAGTTTTTTTTGTTGAAAACATTGCGCTTTTTGCGAAAAATCATTCTGAAAACCCGGCCGTGTTGGAACTAAAGGTTTTGGTGAAGTTCTGAAAGGAATCGGCGCAGAAAGTTCGGAGAACACTTGCAAGGAGCCAAACGCGGTTACATTTTTATATATATAGATTAGGCCTATATCTTCGCCGGCGGAGGTTCGGCATCTGACGATCTATGTAGGAGAAGGAAGAAAGGAAGAGGAGACAGAGGACGAGGAAGAAAATTATGGAGGAGGAGGAGGAGGAGCAGGATGAGATGGAGGAGGAGAAAATTTCTTGTAAAGAATGCTCAGGATACATAATTATTATACTTTGTTGGTCATGTACCAGTGAAAATAATTAGATCTATCGGGAAGTGGAGGACGAAAAATGTCTGTCAAAATTGTATAAAGTTGTATGTTTCTATGGTAACCTTTACAGGAAGAAAAGCAGGAGGAGGAGGAGGAGGAGCAGATGGAGCAACGGAGACGGGTGACACGTATTCCACCTACGCGTCCGCTAAGTTGTCCTACCCGGGAGCGCACTGTTCCAGGACAAGACCATCGTCAAGTCCACATAGCAGCAGCTGTCGTGCCACTCCATCCTCCACCGTCATCGTCGTCAGTACATCTTCGCCGAAGACATCTCAAGTCCATCCCGTGGGTCCACGGAGTAACAACAGTGCCGTTCCAAATCACTACGTCGTCCCTCTGGACGAAAGAATCTCTCCGAATCAGTCCATCACGACGCGCTACACCCACGATCATCCACCAAACTTCGAACCCACGACCGTGACATCATTATCCCCGGCTGATAATGGCCGAAAACACTCGCATCTGCAGCAGCAGCAGCAGCAGCAGCAGTGTTCTTATTCCGATTTACCCTGCAGACAGTTTGGACCAGTCTACCCTAATGGACCAGTCTACCCCAATGGACCGGTCTACCCTAACGGACCAGTCTACCCTAACGGACCAGTCTACCCTAATGGTAGACATCCATTCGATACCGCAAACAACCGCCGAGATGATAATATCTCCACGCGACCCGGTTGCAGGGAGACGATAGATTACGGGAGGTGCAGCAGTCGTAAGAATGACCCGAGAGTGGCGCCCTCACGCTGCTGGGATGATGACGATGACGCGGCTACAACTACTTCCGGTAGTTATGTTGTCGACCCGAAAGAATTGTGCGAAGAAATAGATGAACTGTTCTTTAAGGACAGCGGCAAAGCGCTATAGAGTGTGAACATAGGGGTATATAGCCTAGGCTTACAATCTGGTATCTGCCAGATTTTCATAGAACAAAATTTTCTACACATAATAAACGTACATAGGCCTATACATAACTACGAACACGGCCACATAAATGCATTTTTATGCATAGCCTAAATGAATCAATAGCCTATTTACATGCAGACAATCATACACGCCTATACACGCTATGCGCAGTATTATAAGCTATCTAATGCCCGTGTTTTGTGTTAACTAATTAAGTAACACGGAAGGGAATGGAAGGGAGGGATTAGTGATCATTGTGGTACAATAAGCTTAATGAATAGACCTATATGCGCGGCCGTTTGAGATGGATTCGAACCCGCCACCTTCAGACTTCAAGGCACCGAACATAGACCTACCCCTACCTCACCGCGCCCATGAGCTGAGCATGGAAATGGGTAAAACGATATAGGCCTACATTATAATCGCTTTTGTCGCTGAAACTCATTTACGCTTTTAATTGGTGTAGGGCCCGTGGGCTATCTTGCCAAATAGGCCTAGTTCAGGTGGGGCTTCTAAAACCGGAGGCGGCGGTGTATGTAGCAGGCTGGCAGAGGTGAGGAATGAATTGTTCGTGTAGGCCTATATGATCGATTTGTAAAACACGCTAAGCTATTTATAATCGCTTTAAATTAAGATTCTATTTCTTTCAAAGGTTATGTTTTTATCCGTCGTATTATAATTATTATTATTATCGTTTGCTGCTGTTGTCGAATGTTTTATGTTTATTTCCAACTATTTTCTTTGCATGGAAGTGCTAAATATAATTGTTTGCATGTTCGCGATTGTGATAGCCTAACTATAGGATAATAATATTATAGCCTAATCTGTTAACGTATTCCTAATCTGCTAAGCCTACTTGAACACAGTCTGAGCTCTGCACTTATCTCATTAGAGGACTATACCAATTAGGCCTACAAAACAATAAGTTAGGTCTACCACACAGACGCCATATCATGTGAGTGAATTAATGCACGCGTATAGCTACGCCTACTTGGGGGTGGGGGCGGGGGCAGTGATGCCACAGCTGGGTTTTTCCACTAGATCTGTGTTTTTGGCCTTCGTCTGGGTTTTTTGGGCCAAATCTGGGTTTATTTTGGTGAGTTGACCATTTCTACTTAAAACTCATGAATATTCTGTGAAATTCAATGTAAAATGGTCGTGATACATAATTGTTTCCACTAATTTTAATTTTAAACTCCACAATCAATTTTGGTGTGATCTCGATCACTTTGTCAATTCACAAATAATTTACAACCTGAAGAATATTATAGGTGGGCCTATGCACAGAAAACTAATAAACCATTTTGACATCTCAAAAGAGGTAAGGTCACTCCTCTCTCCTTGTTAAGCCCCGTATTGATATCTATAACATGTATATAGCCTACACTGTACTGAGTGTAGGTCAGGACAATTCTCTAGTGGTAGCCTATCGGCCTATAGTTGTTGCAATTAATGTTCTAGGTGGTTAAAACTTTGGATTGTTGATGTAGGTCTGGAAACCTCTGACAACTCTAAAACTGTGTAAACTTAAGCCATGTGTTTAGCCTAATGTGTTTAAAATTCTGGTAGGCACAACCCGCTGCGCATGCACACACGAATATATCGATTCAGCCTATTTTCAGTCTCTGACAACTTTAACGATATTGATAATTAAAAAATATTATTACATTTTATTCGACTCTTTTGACGAACATTTTGTTAACCCTCATACGAACAAGCGAAACACAACTTAATTTGAACAAGGGGGGGTCTAAAATAGCTTATATAAATAGTCTGGGTTTTTCTGGGTTTATTTCGGAAGGAAATCTGGGTTTATTTCTGAAACCTCAGTGGCAACACTGTGGGGGAGGGAAGAGGCTGTTCGGCTGAACATGTTGAACCTGCTTCATTACGGCATTGCAGTTACTTTTTATAAGAACGTGACCAACCCAAACCTGCCCTGTCATTAACTAACGAACACAATGGAAAGGATTAGCAGAAAACGGCCATTATGCTCGAAATACAATAGAGGGAGCAGTGACTTGGGTGACTGGCCGTTGACCTCGGCTGGAATCCGTCGCGTCCAGTGAAGAATTAACGAACGAGTCGCGACTTGCGATCGCTACAACAGATATTTACATGCGTAGGATCGTACACTCGAGATTTCTATAGCGCTACAACAGATATTTACATGCGTATATGATAGTACACTCGAGATTTCTTTAGCGCTACAACAGATATTTACATGCGTAGGATCGTACACTCGAGATCTCTATAGCGCTACAACAGATATTTACATGCGTAGGATCGTACACTCGAGATTTCTATAGCACTTACAAAGCGATGTTGCGGGAACTGCAGCTTAAACACAGACGCTTAATCAAAACAAAACCTATAGGCTATTCAGAGGTCAAAATCCGGAGAGTCCGACAGGCGGGCACCTAAGGTGAATGATGTTTAGAGTTGAAGTGACGTGGGAGGTGAGAGAATGAGGAGGAATCAGGATGGGATTCTTGAAATCGCAATGGTTTCAGTTTTGAGTGAAAGAATTGCGGAGAGATTGAAAGAGGCAGTGTAAGAATTGTGGAAAAATAACTGGGGGGTTGGACCATTATTCACTTGGAATCGTGGTGTGAAAAACAGACTTTAGCATGGGGCTCTAAGAAAGACTGGGGGTTGAAACCCACAACTTCCCGGCAATTCTCACCCTGGAAAGAGGTGAGGTCAGGCTACGTTGCCTACATAAAAACTTACATAAATTAAATCTATATGATATGGGCTACAACATAAACGACTTTGCTTTTGGGTAGGCCTAATGCCAGAGCTGAAAGTGGCTTGACAAAGGAGTCAGATCTAAGGCGGGCAACGGCGACACCTGTTGTCTGAAATTTTCTTTCCCGACAACTTTATATATTTTGTCATGACCTTTTTCCAGAGCAATTATTTCTGATGTTTTGATTTTTAAAATCTGATGATCTTTTTAAAAATGTGATGGCCTTTATTAATGCTCGTTATAGGCTACAAGCAGGCCTATAGGCCTAGTGGAAATATTGGTGATTGGTAGTGCCTATCCAGTTTATCAGATAGGCTAATAAACGAGAATGTGATGAATGAATATAGCCTACGCCCAAATGTTAAACATTCGACCCGGGTAAGACCCTGCAAAGGTAGCCTATGTGGCAAAAATGAACACTGGGCCGCAGGCCAGGACAAATCCCGGTCACTCATGGACGGAGTTTATGAGTGGCTAGGGGAGCTAAGCCCCTCCAAAAGGGCCCAGATTCAACTTTTTTACCATGAAAATGGTATCCTTTTCGGGGTCAGCCCCCCCCCAATAAGGCCCAGACTCGGGGTTAGACCCCCAAGAACGGAAACCAAACTCCGTCCATGGGGTCACTTTCAGCCCTGCCTAATGCAGGCATCTTGAGCTACGATTATATATATGCTGGATAGATCTATAATAGCCTAACGCAGTGCTGTCCAACCTTTTTGGCCCCGTGGGCCGTAGAAGCAATAATCTTGAAGCCGAGGGCCGTAATAATAAGCCCAGCAGCAACCGCAAAAAATTTACTAATTCGTAAGTACTTGTATGGAATTACTGTAATGGATAAATGGACAGTGGTATAATACCATGAATAGCATATACAATGCTTGATTATAGACCGGGTCTTTACCGCGCAGGTCAGCGGCCATGCGGTCGTTTACCGACCTCTCTGTCATTTCGACGGATTATTTCATCAAAACGCAGAATTTGCACAGTTGTTTCAGACAGGTTGGAGTTTGCTGCTTCTAGACTCGCGTACCGGACTTTTCGTGGGATTTATCAAGGATTTTACGCTGGTTAGTAGGTTTTTGTTGCAAGTCGCCTTGGCCACGTGAGTGCGTCAGCGACCATCCCTATGATGCACAGACAGCACAGCCGAGTCGTACCATGCGCCGTCCGTGTATACGCCGCTGCAAGACGGCTCACGCAGGTCAGCGTATGGAGTGACCTCGACTGCTGTCAACGGCGGCGCTTCCAACTACCGACCGACAAGCGACGAATGCCTTCTACTACGCGCATCCTTGCTGGAGTCTCAACGATTAACCGGACGGGAGTCATCTACCACCTACCAGAGACTCTGATCAACCACGCCATCTACCAGCTCTACGGGAAACCGATGGTTAACTCTACGTGTTTGCGAGGGCTTGCCACTCGTGACTCTTTCAGCTAACTGTGTTTTGTTTTGCAAGTTGATGTTATTTTTTCGCTCGCTATGACTGTTAACTTAACATCATTTCGGCTAGTTAGTGCAGAGAGCGCCTCTGAGTAGATATCTTGAAGAGGCGCTATAAAAATTCTCAGAATGAATGAATGAATAGACAGCACCAAAAATTAATTATTAAGTGCGATCAGTTGGATTTTAAATTTGTCGCCCAGCCTAGCACCCACGTTCTGGAAAACTCAGCTCTTCATTTCGTCTCCCAGTTACAGATTGTTTGGTCCATCTCCATCTTGTGGCTGAGCCGAAACCAGAGTCAATTCGATCTAAGGAACAGTCATATGACTCATTATGATAGTCATCGGCTGAGAATGAGCCAAAGACATCGCCATTCATCGGTTCTGTCCATGGACTCTTATCGATAGTCTCCCTTCAACTCTCAGCACTCCAATTGGACAATCTCTTGAAAGGAACTGTTGCTGCTATCCTATATAATTATGTATACTTACAGACGTGCTGAAACGCTGTTAGGCTACTACACATCTCAGAAACTAACCACAGAAGTGAGCGGTTTGGACGCTATATAAGCTTAATCTATTTGAGTTCAGTTTAGTTTAGTGCAGGGATACAAATTGTTCAAAACAAGAAGTCGTTTGTCAGTGTTTTGATAGACTACGGCAGCCTAACTACGAGATAGAAAGAAGATATTAGTTGTCGAGTTGGCTTTCCCGGTGGCTTTTAAAACCTCAGAAACCTTTACAATATCAATAAAACAACCGATAAATTCGATTAGGCTTTGTTCTTTACTTCAGTTTATACACAGTGGAAGTATTATTTCGCATGCTCTGGCGGGCCACTTGAAATCACTCCGCGGGCCGTTGGACAGCACTGGAGGCCCTAACGTATTCGTAATTTATAGATTTCCACAGCGACCAAAACAAGTGTAGCAGGACTACGGTATATTATAGCTAGCTTATTCACAGTCATCACAGATAGTAAATACCAGAACTTAAAACAGGACTTTGACTAAGCCAAAAGGCCTGACTTTGACAAATTACCCAGAGGAGCAAGATCAAACACCCATCACTGTCAAACTAATGGCGGCAGGAAGTGATGCGGATAACAATGACGACGACGATGATATAATGAGAGCCTATGAGGTCGATGCCAATGATGTCCTAACATCCCGGATATCCAAATTCCAGCCCATCTTCCCCCGAATTTTTCCCTATCGCAAACTGAGGCATTGACGTCCGTCTATGGGCGGAGACCTAGAGAGGACAGAGAGAGGTCACCCCATTAAAGGTGTTGCATGGGGTCGGCCCATGCATTGGTCCACCACCCCCCCCCCCCCCCAATCGTTGAACGTCAAGCCTAAAAGAAAAGTCATTCAAATTTTTTGGCGGTGAAAATAGACACTTTTCTAGACTTTTTGGGCAAGATGACTTCAAAAAAAGGTCATCAACTTTTTGGCGGTTGAAAGTAGGAAATTTTTCCTTGGGAAAAGGTCGTCTGAAAATTTCCTCTGTCAAAAAATCTCGCGTCTTTCCTTCGGCCACTCGTTCGTCCCCCCCCCCCCCCCCCAAATCTCCGCCCAGGTCTCCGCCCATGCGTCCGTCCAAGAACTCTGTATTACAGGACTGGTTACTTGTGAACATTTTGTGTTCATCCATTTCACTCTCAGCCATAGATGTCGCCTCACTTAAAATTCCGTTTCTAATGCTAAAGATTATGTTTTGAATCTCCAAAAGCATTTTTTTGCAAACATTCGTCAATATGCTTTCAGTTTCGTAGATGTAGGCCTAACTAATTAAATGTCTTTATTTTGTAAAAAAGTAAAAAGTAAAGTCCCATCCCGATCCATGAGGAACACAGGGAGGCGCTCATCTCCTTTTCCATAGCCCTGAGCCAGCAATGGACGAATCCCAAGGTCCTGGACACGGGGCCAGTGTGTCGCAGGACTTGCTGTTTACTTCCCAGCTTACGCCGGTACCAAATTATACTGCTTGGTGACAGAGGCACGTGTGCGTGAACGACTTGCCCAAGGTCGTTACCCGGAGTCGAACCCGCAACCTTCCGCTCTGTGAGCGGACGCGTTACCGGTCCGCCACCAGGTCGCAAACAAGATGTTAAATTTTCCCGAACTCCGATTGTCCAAACATTTGTAGGCTACAAGAAGAAACCGGTCCTGTGTATAGAAAAGTCCTTGGCTCCGTTTAGCGTTTTCGCCGGATTTCTGAGACGAAAAGCGTGCCATAGCCTACGTCCGTAATTCACCTTAGTTCGCGCGTCATTTTAAAAGCAACGTTCACGACCTAACAAACGCACAAGCAAGAATATTACCGCGCTTGTGAGTGCCTGCCTGTGAGACCATTAGCTGCACTGACTAGTGACTACAGTGACTAGCCTATGTAGGCTATAGGCTAGACCTATCTGTCTCTGGAAGGTCTACTAGGGCCTACAGGATCATACGATAAACGGAGTGCCAGTGGCGTAGCAAGGTGTTTGGAGGCCCCTGTGCACAGTGTGCAGGGCTTCGCGGGTGGGCCCTCTCAATGCTCGAACCCCCTCGATTTCAAACAGAAGGCTGCGCAAAGACGCCTGGTTTTTTGCCAAAGACACCATCTGCATATTTGCACTCACAATTAAATATAAAATTAACATGTTACAATTATTATTATTTTCTATCATTTATCTCTATAAAACATTCTAAATTTCTTCAGTCTACCAGAGAAAATTGAATTAGGGCTTAAGCCAATAACATCTTTGAGTGTGTACGCCGAACACGAAGGCTAGACTTGATTAGGCTTCGTTCTGAATATTCAGAAAGTTAAAATAATTACTCTGACCGCCGGGGGCCCCTGTACAGCCGGGGGCCCACGTGCACTTCACATGCTGCACGCCCTATTGCTACGCCACTGCGGAGTGTTATATGCCATATTAAGCCCGGACTTGGCTTGTCCTTAACGGGCAATTAGTGTAGGCCCATCGTTCAGTCGCTTATAGACTACATGTACATTCAGATTTAGTGCTTTAGCCTACAGGTTTTTTTCTAATAGGCCTAGGCCTAAAAATTATATGACAAGAACATAAACAACAACTAAGACAATAACAGCAATAGGTCTAGTAGGTCTAATTACAGCATTAGTAGTTACGATACTTCAATCGAATGACTAAAAAGATATGGTTTTCATGAGATTTGGACCTGATGACTAAAAAAGGTCAACTTTTTAGCTCGAGGAAAAAAATTCGGTTCCGCTCGATGTGGACTGAGTCTAGGCCCCAAGCAAAGCTCAAGTTTTCGGCCCTCCCAAAATGGAAACCAAACTCTGCCCATGGGCCTACTCTGCCATCTGTGGAGGACATTGGGTAGGCCTAATTCATTCATTCATTTCAAGAATTTATATTGCGCCTCTTCAAGAAATCCACTCAGAAACGCTCCCAGTCCAACCACGGTGAAACAAAAAAGCTTTAAGGAGCTTGTAGAATACTGACGAGTCAACCCTAGGTAGCAGGCGCATCTGCAATGGGAGACTATTCCAGACAGAAAGACCTAAAACTAATTAAAAAGGGAAACCGAAGTGAGCCAGGTAACTACAGACCAGTCAGTCTAACCAGTGTGGTGTGTAAGGTCATGGAGAGAATTGTTAAGGATAACATAGTTGAGCACTTGAATGTACATGGTATTATAAAAGGTAGTCAACATGGATTCACTAAGGGACGCTCGTGTTTGACAAATCTGTTGGAATTCTTTGAAGTGGTCTTTGAGAAGTTAGATGAGGGAAAGCCAGTGGATGTGATTTACCTAGACTTTGCAAAGGCATTTGATAAAGTACCCCATAAAAGACTAGTTAAAAAGTTGCAAGCTTGCGGGATTAGTGGGCAGGTACTCAAATGGATTGAAAGCTGGCTTTCAGATAGAAGACAAAAAGTGGAAATAGGAGATAAACACTCTAGGTGGACAGCAGTGCTAAGCGGAGTGCCACAAGGATCAGTGTTGGGGCCACTGTTGTTTGTACTTTTTATTAATGATATAGATGATGGGATTCTATCAAAGATTTCTAAGTTTGCGGATGACACAAAATTATGTAGAGCAGTGGGTAATAAAGAAGAAGCAGATATACTACAGGAAGATCTAGGAAAAATGTTTAGATGGTCACAGGACTGGCAAATGCTTTTTAATTTGGAAAAGTGCTCAGTGATGCATATGGGAAAGAGGAACCAGGAGTTTGCATATGAAATGGGGGGTAAGGCACTGAGGGTGAGTGATGAAGAAAAGGACTTAGGAGTGATCATGCACAAGAGTGCAAAGCCTTCAAGGCAATGTGCTGAAGCATCAAAAAAGGCAAATTCAACATTAGGCATGATAAAAAGGACAAAAGTTACTAGAGATAAGGATACAATACTGAGGCTATATAAATCATTGGTTAGGCCACAGCTGGAATACTGCATTCAGGCATGGAATCCATACTTAAAGCAGGATATTGAAAAACTGGAGAAAGTGCAGAGAAGAGCTACGAAGATGATTTGGGGTTACAAAGATATGAGCTATGAGGAGAGGTTGGAAAGGTGTGGGCTAACAACACTGGAGAGACGGAGGAGCAGAGGAGACCTAATTGAAGCATACAAGATCATTACTGGAAAGGAAGCACTATGTTGGGAGAAGTTCTTTGTATTAGCACCAAACAAAGCAACTCGGGGTCATAGGTACAAATTATTTAAGAAGCCGAAAGGATGTTTAGGGCAGAAATTTTTCAGTGCTAGAGTTGTGGACATGTGGAACGGATTGGGGGACAGCACTGTGTCGGTGGACACGCTCACAGCATTTAAAAGGAACCTAGGAAAATTGGGGTATTAAAAGTTCCAGGTCAATTTTGCAGTGGTTCTAACACAGGCCTAGTGTCTTCTGAACCACTTAAAACCCATGTTATGTTATGTTATGTTATGTTAATGGTTGACACTCTGGCACGAAGCTCGCTTCCTGGTATACAGTTGTGGCCAATTCATTGGAAACTTCTACAAGATAAGACTTTTCCTGTGGTAAAATTATCTTAACTGAGCAAATTGAGCTTGTACTTCATTGAGAACATCATATAACATACCAAATTACATGGCACGGCATGGCATGGCATTGCCTGACCTGGCAAGGCATGGCATGGCAAGGCATGACAAGGCATGGCATCAAATGGCATGGCATGGCCTGGAATTGCCTGGCATGGCATGTCCTAGCATGGCACGGCATGACCTGGCATGGCAGGGCATAGCATGGCAGGGCATGGCAAGGCAAGGCATGGAGGAAAGGCATGGCATGTCAAAGCATGGCAAGGCGTGGAAAGGCATGGCATGTCAAGGCATGGCATGGTATGGTATGGTATTCATGGCATGGCATGGCATTGCCTGGCATGACATGGCCTGGCAAGGCATGGCGTGGCAAGGCATGGTATGGCAAGGCAAGCCATGGAAAGACATGGCATGTCAAGGTATGGCAAGGCATGGAAAAGCATGACACAGAATGACCTGGCATGGCCTGGCCTGGCCTGGCCTGGCCTCTCCTGGCCTGGCCTGGCCTCTCCTGGCCTGGCCTGACCTGGCATGGCATGTCAGGGCAAGGAATGTTATGGCAAGGCATGGCATGGCAGGGAATGGCATGGCAAGGCATGGCATGGCATGGTATTCATGGCGTGGCATAGAATTGCCTGGCATGACATAGACTGGCAAGGCATGGCATGGCAAGGCAAGGTATGGAAAGGTATGGGATGTCAAGGTATGACAAGGCATGGAAAGGCATGGCATGGCAAGGCATGGAAAGGCATGGCACGGCCTGGCCTGGCATGGTAGGGCATGGCCTGGCCTGGCCTGGCCTCTCATGGCCTGGCCTGGCCTGGCCTGGCCTGGCATGTCAGGGCAGGGCAAGGCAAGGCATAGCATGGCATGGCAAGAAATGTTATGGCAAGGCATGGCATGGCAGGGAATGGCATGGCAAGGCATGGCATGGCATGGTGTTCATGGCGTGGCATGGAATTGCCTGGCATGCCATAGCCTGGCAAGGCATGGCATGGCAAGGCATGGTATGGCAAGGCAAGGTATGGAAAGGTATGGGATGTCAAGGTATGACAAGGCATGGAAAGGCATGGCATGGCAAGGCAAGGCATAGAAAGGCATGACACGGCCTGGCATGGTAGGGCATGGCCTGGCCTGGCCTCTCCTGGCCTGGCACGGCATGGCATAGCATGTTAGGGCAAGGCAAGGCAAAGCAAGGCAAGGCATAGCATGGCATGGCCAGGAATGTTATGGCAAGGCATGGCATGGCAGGGAATGGCATGGCAAGGCACGGCAAGGCATGGCAGGGCACGGCATGCATGGCTTGGCAATGCATGGCATACATGGTATGAAATGGCATGCATGGCATGGCATGGCATGGCATTGCATGGCAAGGCAAGGCAAGGCAAGGCATGGCATGGCAAGACATATCTCAACTATAGGCTGAAACAAAAACAATGCTTAAGGGCCTTATTACTTACAGAAACTACCCGTTATGTACCAAAAACCGGTTTTTTTAGCCTTTACCATAATAAGTTTCCATTCAATTGGCCACTAGTGTAGGCCTACATAGCCTACCCTGCCAAAGGGTCCACTTAACCTTCAAATCGGCAGATGGCGTTGGTAAAACGAGTAGTAGTGCGTGATAGACCCTGTTGGCTGTCAACAGTAAAATTCGACTCTTGTAATAACTTGTGAATCATTCTGCGTTGTGTTAGGCCTAGTTTGAAATGAAACGAAGATTAGGTTAGGCTATAGGCTAATAATTAGTCCGGTGTCCAGAGGATTGCAGTAATTATCTAGACACCGGGCACTAGACCTTGTTCGGACGACTCGATCTGTGGCTCGGCGCAGCGCTGGCGAATAAGCTGGTGCCCTGCGCTTGGAACTCTAACAGTTGAGATCGCGATAACGAATCTTTTTTTGTTTTTGTCTTTGGCATTATGATTTTGATAGGACGACGTTCCCAATGATTTGCATAATTTTGCATATAACTACGGTAATTATTAGTTCTTTGCATAAATTTGCATATAACTACGGTAAATATTATTCCAAGAACCTGGACGTCACGTGACGCTGGCAGGGTTCAAAAACTTTTGCGCAAAAGTTTCCGTAGGTTTTTCGGTATTTTCGTCGAATTTTTGGTCTTGTTTTTCTTTTCGAAAAAGGCAAACCGCAAAAATGTTCCCGAAGCCATTTCGCAACTTTAGCCGAGGCGACGGAATGGACGAATACCTTCTGGGTCTTGGTCTGTGGCGAAAGACGATACCGAAGGACGAATCCTGCCTGTACAGAGCCGTGGCCGAACAGGTAATCAAATCTAATTGTATTGTTACATGTTTAACGTCACTGCCATTTCAAAGATGATTAGTGTCGCCACGCCATTTAGGTTCCCCGTGGACGGACCGTGCTAGCCCGAGATTTTTGAATCTCTGTAATGGCCACCTTCAGGAAGCGAACCGCGCGACCCGCACGCTCTCTTTCACAGAGTTGCGTATGGAGTATAGACGCGCGACCAGCGCTCTCACCGATGGAGCTAACTGGGCCAGTCAAATATAATTCTTATCAATCGGTCTTAAGTAGTAATCTATTTAATTTCATTTCTTGCTGTAATAAACGAGAATTCTATGTGAAAGGATCTCCCTTTACTTGGTACGTGTCATCTTCAGCCATTCGCTGCTCGAAGTCTATTATTTCTTCGGGGCTGTCACGCTGAGAGTGTGATAATTTAGCTAGTATTTATGAGGCGCTTTAAATATAAATCTTTCTAAGTTACACGATACGAGATATTTAATAATAATTGACCTATGTCCACTAATCTTTCTAATTGGCAATCTAGATTCATTATTATTCATGTTAATAACAATCCATAACATGATATTTATAAGTACTTAGATATGGCAGATTAGTAGGCATAATCTAATCCAGGGGTTCTCAACCTTTTTTCGCACGCGACACACCTAAACTTGCAACCAAATTTCGCGACACACCATGCAATCGTCATGTGAATATCGTAAAAAAAATTAAATTAGGCCTAAGCCAGCTTAGCCTATGTATTTGAAATTTCGACAAATTTTAATTAATGAATGTTGACACTGAATGCTCTCTATTTACTAATTATTCTAGCATTCAAAATTTTACTAATAGGGCCTATAAATTTACAACTCCACGACGCTTTATGACTCATCATTAATTGTCTGTCCGAACAGTTAGGCCTAGTGAGATTTTTGCTCCTGGATTTTCCTTGGATCATAGTTAGATGAGGATCCACCGGCTTTGTGAGTACAACACGTATAGGGCCTACGCCATACCTATACTGAGACTAACGAATGAAAATAGCCATATAGACCAGCGGTTCTCAACCGGGGGTCCGCGGACCCCTGGGGGTCCGCGGCGACGTGCTTGGGGATCCGCGAGCAAGTCCTGAAAATTATATAATTCTTAGTTAAAAACGTAGAAACAGATACATTTTTGGTCAGTTTTTCGATATTTTCTCTTTTCAATGGTACATGAAACTAATACGCCGATTAATGACAAATTGATCTGCTTTAGATGGGTCAGTTTGTTTCAGTCTCTAGATAATATAATAGGATAACAGAGTCGCACAGTCGCAAATTTTTGGGGTCCGTGACCGTGGCCCAAAATTTAAAAGAGGTCCGTGAGTCTGAAAAGGTTGAGAACCGCTGATATAGACTATGAGTTATATGAGTTTTAGATTTAAAAATAGCATAAATTGTCCTAGTCCAAACCACTTGCTCTGATAACTCAAGGCAAAAAATGGGATAAAGGTAGCTGAACACTACCGAAACTAAACGCCCTTCAAAACGTTGAATAATTGTAACGGAAACTGGAAAGCGCATGCATACAGTAGGCCTAACTGTTTAGTTAAAAAAACGTGCCATTGGAACTTCTGGGTCCATGGACCTTGTGCACCTTCCTTATATTGAAAATGGTCACTAAATACGCAAACAACCTTTCCGCGTCATCACTTTTAGTATCGCAAAATGTTGTTTCTTATTTATTTTCCCCCATTATTTTCGAATGTTACAGCATTGGCTAAATTTTTTGTCGTTGCGCACGCTGACGTCTCATAGGCCTGTAGTTTATGTCATGTAGGCTACATGTAGGCCTAGACATAAGGAGTGCATGTGGGTTTATAAGGCACATTGTGGCTGCTCCCGATTGAGATTAAAATTTAATGGAATAGATAAATGAAGTCCTTCGAATAGCCTGTATTCTCACAGCCCTGGCCTGCCGAACTGCTAAAGTAAACAAATCAGTGTAATTATAATGCAAGAACGACGGTTGTAGCCTATGCTGTGAGAATTCGCGACACACCAATTCTTCGCGACACACCAGCGACACACCACTTTTACACGACACACCTCTGGTCGTTTCGCGACACACTGGTGCGTCGCGACACACCGGTTGAGAACCTCTGATCTCATCGACGATGGATGTGTTATAGTTTATGACAGGTTTAGTTTATTAATCGATTCTGTATCAGAAATTTATCAATGGGTATCTAGACTGTGTCTGATTTGTATGATTGATATTTAGTTTATTTGGGTAATTGGGTGGGTAGGCCTAATATGCTGCTGGCCTGTCATTCATTCATTCATTCATTCATTTATTCATTTCGTGAATTTATATAGCGCTTCTTCAAGAAAACTACTCAGAGGCGCTCCCAGCCCAGCCACAGCTAAAATAATAGAACTGTCAGAACTGATTTGAATCTGGTAGGCTTGGAAATTTGAATTGTTAAGATTCCAAATATATTTTGCTGCAAGTAATAATAATTTTGTTTACTCAGAATTGCAAGAACTCTTAGATCTGTTCAAATGTTCAAATTATATAATATTAATTAGCAAATTAAGATGCCACAAATGACAGTAATTTTATTTATGCATTCTAACTATAAGTGTTAATTAATTGCAGAAGTCAGCTATATAAAAGAACTTTAAAAATTGTCACTTCTATTTTTGCCATAAAGGAATGATGAGTTAGGAACGTGAGCTGGTGTGCAAGTGCTGTCGTTGTTTTCAGATTACCTTAGAATTAAATAGAACAAAGAATTGAACATTGAAACTGAATAACTAGAGTTCTTTGCTCTGTTAGGTTTTTAGCACGCAGGCCTTGCATGAGCAAGTTATGAAAGCTTGTCGAAGCTACGTGGAACGAAACTGTGTGGAACTGGCAAATGTAAGAGCTCTCTTTTTTTCTGATGTTGAACAGAGTCTGGTTTTAATGCTGAACATAATCAGATTTGTTACTATGGATGTTTTATGGGTTGAATGCTTGATAGCCAGTGCAGAGGTTGTGGGTTGAGCTCTCTATTGAGCATGGGCGTCCGCAGGAATTTTTCTAGGGGGGTGCAAACTTTTAAATAATTGTCACATGGTCTAAATATAATGGGTGACAGTTTGAATTTCCATATTACCACGAGAGAATCCTATAGCGTTATGCACCCAAAACAAGATATAGGTTCAACTTGTAGAACGAATTGATAATTAATCACATTGAAAATCGCATTTTAACAATCACAACCAAATAATCTAAATTATGTGCAACTATGCAAAAAATCCAGGGGGGCGCCCTTGCGCCCCGCTGCGGACGCCCATGCTATTGAGTCATAGACCTTATGGCTGTATACTTGATTCTAGTTGTGTCATGTTGTGAACTCAGAAGTACACCAGACTCCAGTATGGCAAAAGGTGCATTTTTGAATTGAATAAATATTGAAAGAAATATGATAAGGAAGTGAGTTTTGTTCTCTTGGTCTTGATGTAATTCTTAGGGATGAGATTTTGTGTGGAGAATGTTTGTAGCTCTCATCAATTGTCAAGTTTAGCATTGCTCAGTGATCGTGGGGCGCAGTGGTCTAGTGGTGGCGTCGTTGCCTTGGAGCCGGAAGGTCCGAGGTTCGAATCCACCTGGCCGCGTAAGGACCTTGGGCAAGTCCTCCACTCACAATTGCTCAGCGCTTCGGCGTGAAACTCCGATGTAGTGTCCGCTCTGCATCGGGAGCGCCTCTGAGTAGGGAGAGAGCTTGAAGGGGCGCTATAACAAGTGCACATACAAACAAACAGGTTCAAGTGTTTAATAGAATAGCCAAATTCACTAGAGCACAACATTGCAATAGAAGTTTAAAATGTCAGTGCTTTGACTCTGGCATGGAATTTAAACACTGGCCTCTATCGGTATGCATTCTGCCATGCATAATTGCTTGCCGTTTAATTACTACATGTCAAAATCTAAATGTATGTCGGTAAAATGCATCCTACAAACTGCGTGTAATACCTAAAGCTTCTCGTTTGGATCAGATTCTTGCACCTTGAATGGTTGGTTGTCTTACAGTAGATGCCCTTACGCCTCCCTTTCACCTTATTTTAAAAGTCTGTATTGAAGAGGAAAGTGATGTTTGATGTGCTTTGTTTTGTGTTATTTCTTGATGTCTTGGTGCAGGATTGGCTTGGACCTCTTGAAATCAAGGCACTGTCACTTTTGTACAAGTAAGCTGGCTGCTTCTACCATTCCATTTCTCAAAAGTTAATGTCACTTTCTCATGGGTTTGAACCTTGTGAAAAGAAGTGTTTTTATTAAGTAATGGAGTCAAGTTTTTCTTTCTTTTATGTTGAACAATATGGTATTTAGCAGAAGTTTAGTCGTATTTTTGGTTCTCCAGAGTGCTCAGTGGTATTTTCGTGATGAAGAAGGAGAATAATAAAATAATAATTGTTTTATTTTGTTCAGCAGAAGTAAGATAAAAATTATTTTAAGAACGAGAATGGACTAAAATGTGGAATTTAGACTTTCAGAAGTGAATAAGAATATTTTAAGAAGTATAAATAGTTTTAGAATGAAAAGGAAGTGATTTCTAATTTTTAGGGATCATATTTTTAGCGAGTACCGTTCTGTGAGGAAGCGGATTCCTCTCAAGAGGACGTTTTACCTGTGCGTACCTCGGATCATATAGCTTTAAACCAGTCTAAACGGGCTTTAGGGGCTAGGATATAACAATTGATGCAAATTCTGCGTAAAGGCAGAGCTGTGGACATGGTACGATCTTACCTTGTGGTCATCTGACGTGGGTAGCTGACCAGTGAAGTGAGGTACGTCGTGGTTGGCCAGTGCATGGGGGGGGGGAGTAACAGGTCAGGCACATGCAAGATTCTTTCACATGTGACTGAACAGACGCAAGGAAGGCTCCTTCCTGCTGTGACTAGCTGTGCAGAAGAGTGGTTTTCTCTGGTGTATGGAAGAGATGTGCTGAGATCACTTGTCTAGAAGCCTAAAAATCTCATTGCTCAAGTGCTAGCATGAAAGCTTCGTAGTTTTAATCAGCTTGTTCAGGATTATTTTTTAAATGTCAGTATCAAGATATCTATGCAAAGTATATTTTGAAAGGTTTCAATTTTGTTTATTTAGACGAGATTTCATTATTTACAAGCAGCCCGGAAAGGAGCCAATCAATGTAACAAATTTTGGATTTAATGAACAGGTAATATATTATATACACTGTGTCCCAATAAATCGAGACCCCTTTTTATAATGTGAATAAAACAGGCAAATCTTAATCGATTTTCAAAATTTAAAAACTTTTTATCCTGAGATAATTATCTGACATTGATTGATAAATATGAAGTTTCTGGCATGAATATTGACGTCACAATTACGTCATTTGCATCAGAGAATTCCAATGTTAAGTACCGAAAAAGTTGTGTTCGGTACTTAACATATAAATTCTCTGATGCAAATGACGTAATTGTGACGTCAATATTCATGCCAGAAACTTCATATTTGAATCAATGTAAGATAATTATCTCAGGATAAAAAGTTTTAAAATTTTGAAAATCGATTAAGATTTGCCTGTTTTATTCAAATTATAAAAAGGGGTCTCGATTTATTGGGACACAGTGTAGATCTGTTACTTTCACAGAGCTCTTGTCACTTTCAGTAAATATTGACATTACGTGCCATATGTGGCATGCTTAATTGTTTGTACCATTGCAATTTTAAGACATGCTTGGATGGTTTGAAGGTATTAAGTAGCTCAGTCCATTTATAAGTTACTTAAACTATATGTTATATTCAGTGTTACAATAATACATACATGTATTGTATTACTATATATATATAATATATGTAATGTATATATAATTATAAGTTTTAAGTGAATTCGTTGTACATGTATCGTGATTTATGGACAGATAGCTAAAGGGCCAAAAAGCAGGAAATGAACATTCTTCCTACATACTGATACATTCCATGGAATGTGGAAGCTTATCTTTACTTGATGCTGAAGCAATGGTTGAAGCTTCTGTATGTTTGATATTCTCTCATCTGTCTTGTTAGGCTTCACTGATACATGTGCATATGACTTGACGTGACAGCTCTACCTTTAACAGATATTTCTAGATTTATAAGTAAGTTTCATGTGTTCCTGTTGTAACCTTGAAATTTCTTGTCAAGGTTGGGCTCATCAAATGAAAAAGTTTTAAGCTGCACTGTTAAAGCTGGAGATACTTACAAGTATATGGGACAACGCTGTCAATTTAGATGAAATTTCCAGCCAGCAATGACTATAGAAAGTATAGAGGAAGTATTAGTTTGTGTTTAATAGAATATACAGTTCATTCCTTCCAATATTGACTGCGATTCATTCTGATATTTCAGGTTGTTCTGTGTTTCTCTGGAAGCAACCATTATGACAGTGTCTATTCTCGCTCCTTCATGGAGAATTCTGCTCTTTGTCAGTGTAAGTCAGAATTTTGCAGGATTCAAAGGCAGCAGCCAATGACTGTTGATTTAAAATACTCTGTGAATAACTTATTATATTCTTGATGAAGGTCACAAGATATTGAAGCCCAAGTGTTTCTGTTCGTTCGTGATTTTTTAAAACTATTTTCCAGGAGTTTCTCGGTTTAAAATTATGCTTTAAATTTTACTGATATTATGCGGTTCCATATGGTAATTTTTGTAGCACCATTAAGTGATGCTGTGTCTGTTGATGTTAACTTTTGTAAAATAATTATGTGAACCTTCAAAGAGGTTATATGTAGATGCATATGTGTAAGAAAATTAAAATTACTGCAGAGTGCTTCAGCAAGTTACATGATAGAATCCAGTTTCTTAGTCATTCTACTGCTAGTTTTGTGAATCAATTGATTTTAGTTTCTATGGCTAGGGTCCTATTGCCTGGCTCTATGGTAGACTAAATTGCTTAAAGATGGAGGCAGGGTTGTTAAAGTAGACAAAGATATTCTGGTTTGGTTTCTTAGATATGCATTGTTGAATAACTGTTAATATTTTTCCAGCGGTTCTTTATGAGTTGCTCTATGAAAGTGTGTTTGGAGTTGAGCAAGCCATCAGAAAAGGCCAGGATATGATTTCCACAAAGCCATCACAAGTTAATAAGCATAACATCATCTCCATGGTTCAGGACAAACAGACGTAAGCTGTTACTATTAATTAATTATCTTTCTTAAGATGTACACGTGTCAAATTGTGTTCATATAAAATAGTGCCTCCCACGGTTCAGAATACATTATCTATACCTTTGTTATATTGAAAGACTTCTTTCAGGTATAATTTTATAGATAATTTGATCTGTCCATATTTTGTTGACATGGGTAATCATCAACCTATGTGATTCATTATAACATTTGGTGATGTTTGGTTGGATGTATTACAATGGCGTGCTTAGTGGCAGGTAGAACTGGCTGTTGTTATGAGTGTGACTAGGGTTGTTCAAAATGGAAACACATAATTGACTGGTTGTTGAAATGTCAACTTACACTTGAGGCGTTGAGCGCCAGAGTGGCCTAACCCCTCCTAGAGGTTAGGCCACTCTGGCGCTCAACGCCTCACTTGTCACACTCTTTGGTTGTTGTGTTAATGTGTTTATTGATAAAGGTCTGTCATTAGTGGCATATATTACTGTAACTTAGCAACAATGGATTGTCCATTCTTGTGTCATTCTACTCTGCAGGCTTCCTTGCTGTGCTGTATGTGAACCATCTTCTTCAACCTGCCTGATGCATGAGGTAAATACATAAACTCTTTCCTTCCATTTGGAATTTCCTTTGGAAGTGACCAAGAGTTAACTATAATAATTAATGTGACAGTGAGTCGAATAAGCACACTAGGAAGATGTAACTATAAATACTTGTATGTGCATTGTGCATGCATACATACATACATACATACATACATACATACATGCATACAGTCTGATAGGATTAGAATTTGCTCTGCAACCACATTAAAAGTGATGTTTGTAGGAAGTGTTTTGGGGAGATATTTTGAGAACATCAGTTTCAATCACATCTAAAACAACCTATTTCTTTTTGTGGAATCTAAATCTGCGCGAATTCAGCCAAAACTATGTTATCTTTAAAAATTTGTGGTTTGTTAGTGATCACTGCTGGTTTATTTTGTGATGTATTGTTTTAGTTCAAATTTGAGAGGAAGCATATCGGAATTTAAATTAAAATGTATTATTATGATCTAAATATGTAACTTGATATACACATGGACTTTATGTGAGTCTGTGTATTCAATGTGCTGATTTGAAATGACTGATTATGTATGAATATGCATGATGTAGAAGACTCTGTGACAACATTTCATTTTATTTGATGTTCAATTAAAAAAGGAATTGATGTGGTTCTAATTAATTTTCATTTCTTTTGGACATTTGTATTTTGTATGTGTTCAGAAGCCTAATTATCATTCAACGCCATTTCCTTACAAAGTGGCTAAATCATTGTCCGTGGAGGTCTTCCGAAATGTCGAATATGATGCCTGGCTGGAGACCAAGAAAGGTAGACCTGACTGATCTTTAAGCTTTATTGCAAATTTGCAGATTGAATATTGTATTGTATGAATTATGTATTGTATTGTATTGTGCTTGAAATTTGTAAAGCACCTCTTGCAGTTTGAGATATTTTTAGACGCTGTCAGCATGATGGCCTTTAAATAATAAAATGGTATTAGGTGTTGCAATATGCTACTTGCAGGATTGAATTTATTCTAAATTGGTACTCTATCGCTTTGTCATTGGATAAAACTGATACTAATAAAGACGTAAACACCATGTAATTCTTGGATACATTTTGTAGCCACATTGGTGCCAACCTTGTTTTTTATGCTATAAAATATGAATGGCATATATGCTGTAATGCTTAATGTTGTGTTGATTGACAGAGGAACAAAGTTTGGCTTATCAGGATCATCTGGGCGCCCAGTCAGGTTCGGCCAATTTCACGCCAGGAGATAAATGCCAGGTGAGAACTTCTATATAGTGAATAACTTGTGTGCTGTGCGCATTGTTTACTCATCACTTAATTAGTAATTTTGCTGCCAAAAAATGAAATTTCTTAAAAAAATTGTCTGCTTTCTTGCATAATATCCTGTTCAAGCATGCACTTAAAACATGCTACGAATTGCAGTATTAGTTTAGTGTTAGTGGTATTTATTATATTATTTATTTAGGCGCCCCTGTTTTACGGCACCATATAAATTATTATTATGTAATTATGTGCCGTTATATAAGGACAAAGAGGCAACTAGTGCTAAGGAAAAATTTGTACATTTAGTAAATAACTTGCTTGTTGTCTATTACTGAATGTAATGGGTAGGCTAAGATATTCTCTGCAGCATAAATTGAGCACTTATCTAGCAAGACATAGCATCGTAGTAGTTTGTATACCAAAACAGTTTGAAGTTATGGTTGTCAATGCAATTCCGTACATGAAAGTGTGCAGTTTGATCACACTTTACCAACTCTCTTCGATCATAATGTGGTTTTGAAGGAGAATCATATATAGCGTTACATTGTACAGATTGTTATGTGGTGTTAAATAGTGAAGTTTGATGATCATATTATTACTTGATGGCTTGAACTTGTTATCATGCTTTCCACTTTATCCTGTTGCTTACAAGTGCATATCTGAGGAGTTTCTCTTGATAGTAGAAGAATTTTAGTAGAAAAAGATCAATCGACTCAATAAATTTTTACAAGCTAGAGACTTGGCATAGTTGTTAAGTACACCCCACTGATGAAAATACCAAAAGTCCCCATAAATCCGAGCTGTGCTCGAGCCGCCATCTTGGAAAATGGCGGCCAAAATTCGGTGTTTTGTTAATAACTCCAGAACCATCACAGATACAAAGAAATACAAAACAGCAAAAGTGATCCTCATTAAAAGACAAAGAAGTTTTATGTATAACATTTCTTTATAGGAATACAAATAAAAATGTTACGTGGTATAAACTAGTCATTATAATTGTATTTCAATGCGATGTACTAATTTTTCTGGCGGGAAAAACAAATGCTGTGTTGAGAATGATAATTTAAAATCAAATTTATATCAGTGTCTATGCTAGGCTTATGTAACTTAGTGTTCAGTCATTATACTATGATATCCGTGCATTATATTATGATATCTGTGCATTATATTATGATACCTGTGCATTATAGTATGATATCCGTGCATTATTGTATGATATCCGTGCATTATATTATGATCTCAGTGTATTATATTATGATATCCGTGGATTTTATAATGATATCAGTGCATTATATTATGATATTCGTGCTTTGTTATAGTATGATATCCGTGCATTATATTATGATCTCAGTGTATTATATTATGATATCCGTGGATTTTATAATGATATCAGTGCATTATATTATGCTATTCGTGCTTTATTATAGTATGATATCCGTGCATTATATTGTGATATCCGTGCATTATATAGTATGATATCCGTGCATTCATCATCATCATCATCATCATCATCATTATCATCAATATCATTGGGCTCAATGCCCGTAAGAGTCCAACGCCACTCTCTGTCTGAGTCTGTCTCGCGTCATGCTGCCCAGCCTCAACCGGTCCGGTCAGCAGGTCTGCTCCACACCAGTGATGTGGTCTCGAGACCGTGGTCTTGGTCTCGAGACCAGAAAATTGCGGTCTTGGTCTTGGACCACCCGGTCTTGGTCTTGGTCTTGGTCTTGAAGGTCCGGTCTTGGTCTTGGTCTCGGTCTTGATGGTCCGGTCTTGGTCTGGTCTTGGTCTTGAAGGTCCGGTCTTGGTCTTGGTCTTGGACCTCTTGGTCGCATCAAAAGAGACAAGAAAACGTGAATGCTCAGTTATCCTAGTGCCTTAGTAAGTAATTACATCGATGCAATTGCTCGATGTGGCATTTTGTAGTTTTGCAAACATTGAGGAGCAGGCATTTGGACCTCAGTGGTGTGGTCTCGAGACGTGGTCTTGGTCTCGAGACCAGAAAATTGCGGTCTTGGTCTCGGTCTTGGACCACCCGGTCTTGGTCTTGGTCTTGGACCACCCGGTCTTGGTCTT
Source organism: Lumbricus rubellus (assembly GCA_945859605.1). Classification (NCBI taxonomy): domain Eukaryota; kingdom Metazoa; phylum Annelida; class Clitellata; order Crassiclitellata; family Lumbricidae; genus Lumbricus; species Lumbricus rubellus. The sequence continues at coordinate 54,612,203 of OX243812.1, forward strand.
GGTCTTGGACCACTTGGTCTTGGTCTTGGATTTTCGGTCTCGTGCACAACACTGCTCCACACCATAAACATCTTGGAGCAGCTAGACCACCTTGTCTGATTGAAGAGAATATTGGGAGAGAGGCATGAAGGACAACCTGGGACAATGCCTGCGTGTGTCCCATGCTCTCCCCGACTCTCTCCACCGGTCTGTCCTGACTGGCCTGTGCATGTATGCTCCTCATCATGACACCTTGAATCATCTAGGTCGCTCTGTCACTTGTGTCGTGGTTTTTGCGGATTTCAATCGTCTTGGTCTTCTACTGCCAGAGTATCGCCTCCCATCTGGCAAACCTTCCTCTTTTGTCCGGGCTTAGGACCGGCGCAGGGACGTTGTTGGTTCCCTGTGGCGGAGGATGGATGCAGTTTAAGGTCGTGCCCAGGACCAATCCGTGCATTATATTATGATATCTGTGCATTATATTATGATATCCGTGCATTATAGTATGATATCCATGCATCATATTATGACATGCGTGCATTATATTATGACATACCATGGAGTTTGGTTTCTGTTCTTGGGGGGGCTAATGCCTTCTTGGAGGGCTAATCCCGGAAAAGATAGACTCTTTCATGGTCAACAGCTGAATCTGGGCCTTCTTTGGGGGGGGGGGCTTAGCTGCCCCTAGCCCCTGATAAACTCCACTCGTGAGGAGTTGAGAGATGCATTGAGAATATTTCACCAAAAATTATGCCAGTAAAGAAGTTATCAAGTCTGCAGGGAACCTTGATGATGCAGAGCCGTACAGTTTCAACAGGAACCTTTCCCTTCTTATCTTTGACTTTATCTAGAGCATCTGCACACAATCAAACAATATTTTTGGTCATTTTTTGGTCTTTTGACGGTGCAATATTCAATATGAGCCCATATGCAACTTCAACATCGTTATCCCAAAACACAGATTTTAATAGCATCAAGTGGTAAGTACAGATCATGCGGATGTCATAATATAATGCACGGATATCATACTGTAATGCACGGATATCACACTATATTGCACGAATATCATAATTTAATGCTTTGATATCATTAAAAAATCCACGGATATCATAATATAATACACTGAGATCATAATATAATGCACGGATATCATACAATAATGCACGGATATCATACTATAATGCACGGATATCATAATATAATGCACGGATATCATAGTATAATGACTGAACACTAAGTTACATAAGCCTAGCATAGACATTGATATAAATTTGATCTTAAATTATCATTCTCAACACAGCATTTGTTTTTCCCGCCAGAAAAATTAGTACATCGCATTGAAATACAATTATAATGACTAGTTTATCGCACGTAACATTTTTATTTGTATTCCTATAAAGAAATGTTATACATAAAACTTCTTTGTCTTTTAATCAGGATCACTTTTGCTGTTTTGCATTTCTTTGTATCTGTTATAGTTCTGGAGTTATTGACAAAACACCGAATTTCGGCCGCCATTTTCCAAGATGGCGGCTCGAGCACAGCTCGGATTTATGGGGACTTTTGGTATTTTCATCAGTGGGGTGTACCTAACAACTATGCCAAGTCTCTAGCTTGTAAAAATTTATTGAGTCGATTTTCCTAAAATTCTTCCACTATGAAGTTGCGCTGTATAAATCCATGATTACAATTGAGTGATGAATGATGATGTTTTGTTTAATAACAGGTGATTCTCGATGGTCATGGTGACCATCAGTTCAATGCGCACGTGCAGGAGGTCCGATCTGATTCAGAGTCTGCTGTGGTGTTTGTTGAGGAGCTGGGTGAAAGGTCGGTTGGTTGAAGTTCATTCATAATTAGGTCATTGATCCATGACAATTAGGTCATTGATCCATGATGAGTTTCTTGTCCAGTTGCTCAGTAAGGTCATTACATGCATGGATTGGAGTTTCTTGTCCATGTGCTCGGTCAATGTTTTATAATTTGTGATTCAAACAATATAATATCTCCTATAACCCTAAGACCATTTTGCATATTGTTGTGTGATGCCTAGGATAGACAACTGCTTGATACTGCATCATTGATGTATCTGCACACATTTTGAGAAGGAGACTGTCAGACCATAGATTGTTTTATCTGTTGGCTTGATTCCATTCACAAATTGGATACCTTGCTGCACCTTCCAATAGTACTCCAGGTTTCAAACCTGACTAAAACTCTTGTGGTTAAACTCTTGTGTATAAAATAGACAAAACATCTGCCCTGAAATTATATTTATAACTTATTTCTGATGTTTATTAACCTGTTGTTTTATGTTGTGCTGTATAGCCATTGTCTGTTCTCTTACTATTGATGTGCATCAATTGTCATTTTGTTCTGTATACATATGTTGTAGACAAGTTGTGCAATGGAGTAAAATGACACCACTGCCGAAGATAATTTCTATGGGTGAGTTTTATCACAGGTTTCACTCTGTTTAGTTTATAAATTAGTTATGTAAAGGAATATTATTTGACTGTGTGTTGAGCTCGGATTGCAAACTAATATAGCTATAGTTTGAAGGCATTTGTTATGTGCTTTCATGATCTGTTATTCCAATAGTTTAAAAGTGCTTGCAGGTGATTTTCATATTTTTTCGGAAATGGTGTTTTTTAAGCTTTGAATTCAATTTTTTTGCATCTTATTGTATCTGCAAATGGTTATGATAGTTAAACCATTGATGTGCAAACATGTTAATGCCATCTTGTGTAGCATCTGCTTTGGATGATAAACACAAAAAACATGTGCAAGTGCTTTTTATTAGACACATAGCATACATTTTTTGCTTATATTCTAAATATTTTCATAATACCAACTTGAAGTGTGGTATAATGTGTTTCAGAATCTTCATGGAAGAAAAGAGGAAAGAAGAAGGTATTTAAACAAATTGCAATAACTGGTGTGCTTCAAAGCCAAATTTTTTGCTCGGTTAATTTAATCGCTCAGTTGAAGTCATTTTTTACTTCTTCAAACCTCAAGGTTCTACAAACATGTACAATCTAGCTGTTAAAAAATTTATTACATACTGAAGCTGTATAATTATGACAAGGTTGTTAACCTCTCCAAGTTCATTTAACTTGGAGCAGTTTATTTGGCTTCAGAATTTATTTTAAACTGATCTGGTTTGAACTGAATTTAACGGAATGTTTGCCAGACACAATGCTACTTGCTAGGTATTGTTGAACATGACTATTTTGATGCCATCTTATTGGGTCTAAGCTGTATACGTTATCCTGGTTCAGTGGGTCTCCTGTCTCCTTTGATATCCTTCGAGGATGTACTATTTCTTTGTGTGTGATGTCGATTTCGACTCATGTCCTCTGTTCAGTCTATCTGTTAAAATTTTTTTTATTGTACTGAAGCTGTATAATTGCATGACAAGGCTGTTAACGTCTCTAAGTTCACTTAACTTGGAGCAGTACTATTGAGGCTGTACTATTTCTTTGTGTGTGATGTCGATTTCTGTGTCTCTGGATCTTGATTGATTGATTGATGGATTGTTTGATTGATTAGTTGGTTGATTGATTGATGATTAATTGATTGATTGATTGATTGGTGTGCTTGTTTTACGTGTATGCTAGTGTTTTTACCACTGATACATACAGATTACAGACAAATTCATTTTACCCAATTCCGACCCATGTTGTGTCATTGGACAACAAGTGACCAGTGAAGGATCCAACAAATCTGGCTCGTTTTTTCAGATCTGATTTATTATTAGTCAGTTGTTGAGATGACTTGTGAAGGTAGCGTTGTCAAGAAAGCTTTTCTATTGTACTTAACAACCTTCAAAATCACACTACAGTATAATATAGTCGAATTCATTCACCATCTTTTTTCGTACTTAAAATTAAATGTCAAGGTAAATTTAGCACTTTTAAAAATTAAAAACAGATTTGAGTTTATTTCTAAACAGTGGTGTATGTGTGTGCGATTGTGTGTGTGTTGGCATGCCTTCTGATGTACCCGACCTGTGTTGTAGATTTGTGAATGTTCAAGAAGTGTTCTTGTCGATGGTGACAGTTATGTGAGGTGAGGATTCCTTTGTTTTTTGAAAGCTTCAGAAGATGGACAGACTTCCTCACGTGAGGCATAGGAGTAGACTTGGTGAGGGAGAACGGTGGTGAGAGGAGGAAGAATTAGGATATTTTTTAATGGAGAAAGGGCTGGCCAGTTTTGATGCCAATAATGTCAAATTGATATATAATTTTTGGCATTTGATGATATTTTGCACCTGAATTACATAAAGTAGTTGCAGGAAGGTATGGTGCAAGTGAGATTAATTTCGCTTCTATCCATAAAGTGTTCTTAAATACAAATTTCTAAATAATATTGTATTAGTCTTTTGCCTATACACTGAGTTTGATTCTTAATATGTTGCCTGAAATTTAATGAGTTGAATTTATGAGTTTTTTTACACTTGACAATTAAACCTGTTTGACAATGTTATTTGTGTCATTCTGCCGGAAAGCCAAATATTTGCGAGGAGTGCTTTTCTTTTAGTTCAAAGTCCCGTCCATCAGCACATTGCCAGTACATGGGACGTCGACTGCGCATTAACTCCGCTGGTCTTCCCATCAAAGTGCCGGCTCATGATGGGTAAGTGCTGCTGAGTTTCAACCTGCTGTTGGCTTAATTAATTGAAATGTATGCATTGAAGTGGGTCAGTCACTTTTGTCATTATTTGATGTTTCTGTTTAGTAATGTAGATGTGATAGTTACCAAACTTGTGCAGTGCTGGTTAAATCGGCATTCCCAAACAGGATAATTAATTAAAGAACTTTTTATTTATTTATATGTAACTCGTCATTGTGTTAGAAGTGACATTGCATTGTATAGTAAATATGGTATGCAAGATTTACAACTTTAGTGCCTTTCACAGCAGTGGGCACCATTCAGAGTTTTGATTCCACAAAAGCGTTGGTGAAATTATGCTCTTAGCTGATGACCTTGGTTGATCATCAGATGGCTATGTAATGCTTTGACTCCAGCTTTAACTGATCAATGTGTCCATCAGTATTATGAAGCAGGTCTGCTCATTCATGATGTAAATATTAATGTGGAAAGGAGGATGAATTGGGGCTTGAAAGTTTGCCAGGATGCTTTAATTTTCCATGTTCTGTTACAGCGCTGGAAATCTACATGCCCGTCCGTTCGGAAAGACGTCTAATCATGTTAAGGACATGTTTTCTACACTCGGTCCAAGGCTCAAGAACCCGTAAGTGATAATGTTGAACAGGACCTTATGGTCAGATGCGTGAGAGCATACTAGTTGGACGCTAGTTGGTTAGGTTGCTCTTCAGTTAATAAACTACTGGTCTATATATGCCGCTTTGTTGTCTTCATTCACTCATTTTTAGAGCACATAATGTTTCATAGGTTTTATCAATCGTATAAATTTATATAGCACCTCTTCAAGAGTTCTGCTCAGAGGTGCTCCCAATCTGGGTAAATCATATTACATGTGCCAAAAAGGTATTTAATATGATTTCGGGTGCCAACTATATAGCTTTTACTCGGTCATTTTTATGGCACTGACTAATACTATTTAAGTGCTTTTATGTGCCATCAGTGTGTTATAAACACCTTGTATGTTGAACTTGTAGATCTTTCAACTGATAATATTGAGTAGCTTCATGTCGTCTAATTTCAGTGTATGCAGCTTTCTGGTTTTGTCATATTTGGCTGAGAAAATTGTTATTATTCACATGTGAAGCTGCTACCTCACAGGTCTTTCTATTTTTTTTAAATGTGTGTTTGGGGGACAAGGCATGGCTGAGTATGCGAGAGTACTGTTACTTGGTAGCAGCATCTCAGAAGTTGTTTGGAATTTAATTTACTTTTTAAAATGACATTTCAGTCTTCGTCAGCGCTACAACAGTGAAGGTCACTATTCTGATGAAGTTGAGGCAAAGCAGTACGATGATTTAGTCTTCTGTGAACAGCCGGATCAGAAAGATGCCCAGATTCACTCGGAGGTAGGATATACATGTATAATTGTATATGCTTTCATTTACATTCAGCTGCATAATAGGCCTCTCATTTAAACGAGTCTTTGTCACCTCTCATGAGCTTGATGAAACTTAAGCACATGCTTTGCATTGAAATTGCATGAGTTTTTGATCTCCAAAAAAATAAAGTAATAATTTTTCCATTGACCAGCTTCATTGGAATCATGTGGATATACATGTGAAAACCACATTGTAAGGGTTTTTTACTGCTAGCTTGGGAAAATATGTTATAAGGCCATGGTTGTTTTAAACTGCATGTTTATTCGGCGATGTCACTGATTATCTGCGGGACGTATTACATTGGCTCCCTTTCTCACAGAGGGTCACTTAAACCGAATCTCTTCTTTGAATTGGCGCTGTCTTGCGGGTGTGGCCTCTGTTTGTTTGCAGGAGCTCTGCTGCTCTACCCTAAGCATCCAATGCCATGGCTCTTTCCACTTTTCTAAGCAGGCTGAGCTACTTGTCCCCCAGTTGCAAACTTTTATTATGCAGCGCTGTGTCTTTGGCCCTGTGACCTGGAATGGGTTCCCTGTGGAACTACGTTTAATGCCTAGAGCCTTTGAGACAATGTTCTACTCTACTCTTAAGACTGTTCTCTTTAGCTGTGGTTTGGTCGGGAGTGCTTCTGAGTAGATGCTGTTAAAGAGGTGCTATATAAGTGTCTGAAGTGACTGAATGTTTCTTTCAACTTTGCTGTTTACCATTTTGATTAGCTTTTAGAGAGGTGGATGTGTGTGTGTTTTAGGATTCAAACGGTGACCAGCCACTTCAAGAGTGGAATTCCGTTGGATGCAGGGAACCTGAGTATGCTGATACGGCAGGTATGATAAATTTTATGCAATGCAACTGAAATTTTGTTATGCCCCTTACTTAAACCCAGAGGTGCATTCTGCACTAGACTAAAGATGTTGAATGTAATTAAGGACATTTGTCAGTTAGCACACATTGATAGGTAATTAGATGAGTCGCCAACAGTGACAGGCTCTATTACTGATGTGTTACTTGTACCATTAATTTGTACATTTCAGTCAAAATTTTGAGATATGGAGATATATCTTGTTACTTAAGACAAGCAAAATAGATATTTGCCCATTGTTTCTGGAAATTTCTATTGTAGTGTTTGTTTGATTTCAAAAACTATTTTTCTGTTTGTTTCATGTGGTTAATCTTTTACCCGTTTGCCCCGAGAATATCTGCTGAAATCGGGCTTAAAATTTAAAAATGAACGGGTAAAGGGTTAACAGACTCTGGGATTAAACTTGGATTTCTTCCATTAGTTGTAAGAATGAATGAATTATTTTGCACGGAATTCAGTTTGGAATGGATTTGAACTAGAGCTGAACTTGGTGATACAGATAGAGGAGCTATTATTGTGTTTGATAAAATAGGAAAGCAACTTTTATGATTATGTATACACAACTGCAGGCAGAAAGATGTTTGTCAGGGTATTTTTAGAGGACAATAAAAAAAACCTTGGTAGTGAGTTTAGTTTAATGTTTCAGAAGCATGGATATTGATGACTTCTACATATACACACTAGTAGTTAGTCATTTTTATTTTAATATGCTGTAAATCAATTCTGTGTAGTCCTTTGATGCATGGTTACCAGTGTTTTTTTTTATCTTATCATATAATTTAAAGCTTTTGACTGTGAGTTGTGTTGTTTTTGTATTTCAGAGGGCATTACGGCCTATCAGCCATTGCCAGGTAAAAAAATTGATAACAATATATTACATGAACTCTTTAAGTGCTTTACAGTTTCAAGAATATTAGGAATTTTTTTATTTTGATGTCAGCGGTTATTTGATTAGAGAGAGTTAGCTCAATATTGAAAAGTCTCAATTGCCATGGCATGAAAAAGACGGTTAGGTTTGACTCCTATTGAACTTGCTACCATAAGTATACTAAGTACTATAATCGTATTGCCTTACTGTGTACTTGTCGGATCACATGAACATATTATTCTATTATTAATAAATTATTATTATTACTTGTTGAGTGTTATGCTTTGAGTCACTAATTTGATTTCAGTGTTTTCAGATGAGTGTGACCAGGGCGAGATGATCGTATCTGTGCCGATGAAGGTTGTCAACACCACTCCTCATCATCTTCAGATGGACAAGATCCTTCCTCCTCTCCCACCATCTCCTTCGTCTGTCTCCACCATGGTCCAGGCACTGCCAGAGATGGTGTCCTCACCAATGGCACAGCCAATGATGACTCATCAACCTGGATACTTTGTTGTAGTTCCCCATCCTAACTTCATGATTCCCGTTTCGGATAACTTTGCCGGACCGATCAATACGAACGCTTCAATCTCAGCAGAGCCCAACGGACAGGACCTGCCGTTACATGGTAAGACTGTAATTGTGATCAGCAACTCTGAATTTCTGAAGTGCTGCTCTGAAGTTGCGTATAGTTTACCTGCATGCTTATTGATGATGCTTGTAAATTGGTGGGCCATACTGTTTATAAACTCTTTAAGATATCATAGTGCAGCTAATGTGTAAGCCTCTGTTCTTAACCATGCTGTAGAAATACACAGGTGCAGACATACATGTAAGCAGACCAGTCCTTGATTGGAGGCTGCTGTCGCATATCGTCATTTTAAGTTGTCTAGACTTATTATTAATGTATTGCAATCTTGTACAAAAAAGCACATTTTTAAGCTCTAGAATAAATCTGATTAAAAAAAACTTGAGAAGATAGACTATTTTTCAATTCTTCAGATTCTAAACTGAAAGTGATAGTTGTTTGCATTCTTTTCTGTTTTTCAGACATTGCAACACTCAGATTTTTCTTCAACATGGGTTTGCAGGTATTCAAACAATTTCTTGCATTTGGCACAAAGCCATCCATTACTAAGCATCATGCAGAAGTTGACCCAAACCTTTTGGCCCCAAGAAAAAACTGTCCTTGCCCTGCAGCTAAATTAACCCACGTTAAGATGAACCCTTGCTGATGCTGAGTTTTAAACATGTATTTTTCGTTTGTGGGCTTCAGCTTGTCTTGTTTTGTAAGCTACCGGTACGCTTCATCTAAATGTATTTCATTACTAGTTCTAATATAAAGAATTTATGGGCCAATCTCTTGGTTGCCTAATGATATGACTGCAACATAACTTTGTTTGCTAAACAGCCAACCAGTTCAAAAAATGTCAGAATATATATTTAGTATCTAAGAATGCTGTTTAAAACGTGTTGTATATAATGTGACATGGCATTGCATTTTAAACTTAGAGCTCACACCTTCCTCTCATCTTCATAGTCACACCTATTTTAGCAAACAGATGCTCTTACTGTGCCTTCCTTGAACAGATTGTGTGCTCTTGGGATTTCTTGTTGTCTTGTCCAAGGTCAATATTGAAATTCACTGCCCAGCTCTGTGCATTTTTTTAATGCCATGCAGAACTCTGATAAAGACTCGTCTGGTTTTTTTGTGTATCCACTATAACTTTGTCTTTTCATTTGTCTGACATTGGATTTTTGCCAAGCTATTCAATGTATGATGATGTTTTTTCACTTTTAAGTGACCACCAGTCGTTTTGTCCATGCTACAGACCAACTAAAGGTTACATTCTGCTGACTGCCTTGATCTTTTGTACCTTGGTCATGAAACTCATTAACCCAGCATCTGGCTTTTGCTATTGTGATGTGCAGTGACCTTCCCTTAATTCCCTTTGCAATTCATAGGATGATTCTGGTGGGAATTCACCTACATCTCTTCGCTGCTTGAAGACCTTTCTCTTTTCATGGTCCTGTCACGCTGAGAGCACTTGCGAAAAATGCTTTATAAATGTTCATGTGAAATAAAGTTAAACAGAAGATTTTGGTCAAATTCTCTTAATTAAATTATGTTTATGTTTCAGTATTATCGTTCAATGCTGTTGGTCCAGCAGCATTCACCACAGTCTGCGCCTCCTTATTACGGTTACCCAGCCAACAATGGAACTGGTGTGTGCATGCCGCCTGGTCCTTTGGTTGCGCCAGAAATCTATGCTGTTCCAGAAAATGACATGTTTAATGGCGGTGGGTTTCAATTGTCACGATAGATACATTTGTTCATCTGGAAAGTCATAGAATTACACTTTGATCTTTTTGCCAGTAAAGTTTTCTGTTACCGTAGATACTCGCGTATAATGCGAGTTTTTTAGGTCAAATTTCTGAGCAGAAAGTGGGGTAGTCGCGATATATGCGAGACTAGTTGAAACTTAACTTTTATTACACAAGATATTTTACTTGTTGAAGTCATTTGATGCTTTTAAACTGATATTGGATGATCGCTATCGCATACCACCTTAAATATATTAGTTTGTAAACGCGGTAATTTGCATCCCAGTAGCTCCGATACGCTGGTTCCCCACAGTCCTTGTAGTGACATGACCAATGAATGCAACAATTTTAGGCCTAAATGCGCTGACGCATGTGTTGCTGTGCTGTACAGCTTAAATGCATGATGGTAGGCTGACTCCATCGGCTGTGACTCCATCGGCTGTGCCAGCAGACATTAATTTGTAGGCCCTAAGAGACTTGATCTTCGAAACTTTTAGTCTTTGGTACTAGCATTGCATTGAAGGAACTACATTAATTTTCGCTCACATGTTGAAAGAAAGTTTAATTTATTAAAATAAGAACAAACTCGCAATTTGGTTGCATTTTATTTATTTTTAATAAATACAAACAAAATGTCAGATGTGCGTAGATCTATTTTGTAGTATTTAGTTAGGAAGATCGAATTTTGAAGCATTTGGACACGGTTTGGGTCGTATTTTGCATAAGATTTAATAGCAACTACTAAAGTTTGGCCGTCTAATTTCCTGATAATTTCGAAAATGTTAGCCCTCGCGTTATTTGCGGGTCTTGCACTTTTTACCAATATATCTGCCAAAATTCCAAACCTCGCGTTATATGCGGGTGGCGTTATACTCGAGTATCTACGGTATATGAAATTCTATAATTTTTGCCATGCAACACTTAGCATATTTTTTATCATATGAGTAAAGTGAACTAGCTGCTTTAGATTAAAGACCTTTCACCTGGTGCCGTCAGCTCTTGGAGCTCTGGCGACAGTCACGATGTATCCTCTCCAGTGTTTCCTCTCTCTTGTCACCTCTCGTGGTGCCTCCATGCTCATACCAGACTTCGTGTATTTCATCCATCCATTTCTTCCTTGGTCTTCCTCGTCTTTTTCTTCCCTCTCCGCATGCCATCATCAATTCTTTTTCTAAACCGTTTGATCTCATCACGTGGCCGAAGTAGCTTAATTTCCTCCTAGTTGCAGTTTGCAACCTTTACATGCTTGAAAGAAGTTTAGAGTAACCATTTGATGTGGTTGGCAAAAAGGTAAGATGATCCGGAGATGAGTTTGAACTGGATCTGCTGTCTCTTAATGTCACTAAGTACTGCTGAAGTGGAACAAAAATGTTTCAGTCCACTCAAACTGTAATGTTGCATTCTGGTTCATACCAAATCCTGTTATTATTGTGTCGTGTCTAAAAAATTTATATAGCGCCTCTCACTGCGTGGACAATTCATATGTATGTGCTTTCAGCATAGAAGTCTCGTGGGAAGGGAAATGTCTTGAGATAGGTAGCAGATTCGGGGAAGAGCCAGACATGAGCTTAGCCCGTGGAAGTGGGGAAGGCCATTCTATGTGGAGGGCCATATCGCAGAAAATGCTTGACTATATTATAGGATATAATATAAATAGCATATTGGTTACATTTTTATTACACTGCATTTGCTTACACTCATCCACGTGTTATAGATATTTTTTAACATATTTTGGTCTAACATAATATATTTTTCCAAAGGTGATTTGATTGGTTGGTATGTGTATTGTTACCTGTTGTAGGTTCTTTCTGCCAGACTGGTCTGTCTCAGCAGTCAGGTACCATCTACTTCTCATCACCACCACAGTGCCCACTTCCTCCATACTTCCAGTTTGGTACAGCATCTGTCCAGTATCAACAGTGAGATGCCAGATGCCCCCCCCCCCCGCAACAACCAGAACCTAACCTCCTCTGAACAGGTCACACATGACCAACTCTGCAACGCTAGATTAAGAAAGTGGGCAACAGAGGGAGAGAGAAGGGGTGCATTCATCGGAACCACACATGTTTTGAACATTTTGTGCCTACGATTGTTTTAGTTTTGTTTTGTTTAAATACTAACCCAAGTCGCGGTTAGATTTGATGCGTTTTGCGAATTACAACCGTCTGATTTTGTTTGACTTTTCATTGTTTTTCCGTTCATTCCAACTGTTTCTTACTCGCCTTTTATATTCGTGTCATTTTTATATACTGAAGAGATCATGTGTGTATATTTGAAATGACAATCAGGCTGACGTATGAATAGTGAAATTTTAACATCACAATTGATGCCTTAACTTTCTTGTTAGCTAACTATGTCGATGTTTCTTGTGCTGTGTCTGATTGTTGTTAAGCTATGCACTTGTGGGTTGAGAATGAGTAGCTTACAAGTGCAAATTATGGGGTTGATTTTTTGTGGGTGTGTGCCGCTTCATGTTGTAGCTTTGCAAGTAGTAATCATTGTGCTTTGCCTTTCAGCGTGGGGATGAAACTTTGTTCAAGGTTCTCAAATAATTTAGCTGAGACTGTTGTGTGCTTTCTATCCTGTGGGGGTGGGGTGAAGATAATTACCTTGATACTGTGATTCTGAACATTTGAATAGGTTGGGAGACTGCTTTTTGCATGTTGGACAGAGTAAGAGTTGCCAGTGTCTGTCGTAGCTTGATGATTTATAACTGATTTTGTTAAGGACTATAATTGTATTAGCATTCTGTGTTCATGTCTGCTAAATTAAGGATATATGACAATGTTTAGATGTGTTTGCAGTGCCTTTGCTTTGTTGGCCGATGATTTGTTATGCGATGTGGTTGAGGAGTTTCACAGTGAATCTCTCAGTTAAATATTTGTGTTATCTCATGCTAATCCTCATTCTACCAATAATTATTACAAGGGTTTACTGACAGAAGCCTAGGATCAGCTGGAAGGTCGTGAATGTTGGAAGTAGATCATTCATGATTCTTTTTGCAGCTGCCTAGGAACCTTTTTCATTGTACGCATTTACTAACTTATCATGCATTTTTGAAGCAGACAGACTAAAGAAACGTGCAGTAGCTTTCTGTGTGGGGTAACTTGGTGAGACTTTTCTACGGACTTAAGGAAAGTTGCTGAGGTAGTTCCAGTTGAGTCTAGAGATGATGGTATGTACACAAGGTTTCAATTTGAGTTGGCTGTGGTTTGATCCGTGGCTTCTAAACCGGCTTTGTGATAAGTTGAGTGTTCTAACATATGTCTTTTATGAAGGGCTTCTACATGATATATGACAATTTTCTCATCTCATAAAACGTTGGCATTGCAGTTCACGGAGATGGTGTTTGTGCTTGGCAGTTAGTTGGAAGACTTCTCATGCAAGGCCTTGCCTTTATAGCTTTAGCTTGAAAATTAATGTGTGCAGGAATATATGTATCTACTGGGAATAAATACATTGTTCTGGACTAGAGCCTTCAGTGAATTTTTTCTCCAGTCCTGCCAAGGAGCTCGATTATAATATTGATTTTACGAATCAGTATCTTCTATTAACGGCCTTTCCAATAATAAGTATTTAAATTTAATGGTCATTCTTACAACAACGTGTTCACTGAAGCAGAAGGATGGTGATGATGCATCTCGGTTTTCCGCCTTTTAAAAAGTCTGTCTGTCCATCTATATTTTGCTGTTACATTTTATCTTTTAACAGCACCGACCAGAGCCTAAGCTTCTTGTATATTTATAGTTTTTGTGTAGTAATAAGTCGTGTTATTTACATATAAAGATTTATTTTATTTATTTTTGTGATTGCTGTCATTCCTCTTTTCTGATATTTCAGAAATCCTTGTATTTATCTGAGTTGGCTGTATTGCTATTATGGATTCTAACCTGTTTTGTAGAGTACTAGTAGCAATTCTTGTCTGAGGTTTTTTTTGATTTCTTGGAGAAGAAAAACATTTAACCTTAAAGTTGATGGAGATTTTTAGGATGGGTCAGCCAGCCAGGGAGCTCTTGACCTTGGCATGACCTTGGGTTTCAAGGTAGCTTTGCTTTGAAGGAGCTTGTAGAGGCCACTTCTCAGATTCTCAGACTGTTTTAGTCTGCTTTGAACCAATAGAATTGGAGTTGGTTCTGTTAGCTGATGCTATGTGTGGATAATAGACTAAAGCATTGACTAAGTCCTTTCTTTACTTGATCTGATGATTTGCTAGTTTCTGTTGTGATTTTCTAAAGTGCAATAGTGTGTGTGTGTCAGTATTAATTGGAGTTAATTACCGAGTGGCTTTAAAGTGTGAGTTAAATTTTGAGTTGCAACTGAATTTACAAATACTGAGTTATTACTTGGCTAATTCAAGTAACCAATAAGATCTTATTTGTACCTCTCACTTGTTGTTTTGTTTAAACTGTGAAAGTTGACGACAGTGTTATTGTAAAAGATTGTCTATATAACATCCTTCTTTCAAGTGTTTCTGTGCATTTTTAAACCTTTCAAATTTTGTTTCAAAGTCCTTTTGTCCAAGACGTTATGAGGAGGTTTTGCACAGTGACTGTACAGGGTTCAGTGACTCTGTTGAACATGTTTTCGTAATTACCATGTGCTCCACTGTTTCTGTGTTTTCTGTGCCAGTTTGTGCTACAAAACTCTGTAGTAGTTATTAGTTGGATGAGATAACGTGGAGAGCCATTGTTGTCATCTTGTTGCAGGATGAGTTTGTAATCTTTAAGATGTATGCTTCAGTTTGAAATGTTGTTGTGAGTTTTTTTGTGCAAACTCCTCAGCTGGTAATCATTTTGGATGGAGATTACTGTTTAAATATGGTTTAGCTATGGTTTAACATCGCTTAACTTTGGTTAAGCATTGTTTGTTATCATCTAAACTTGGTTTAGCGTTGTTTTTAAGGTTGACTTAGCATTGGTTAAGAACTTGATTTAGGTGTTTGGTTAAATTAGCTTTGGCTAAGCATGGTTTAACTTTGTTAAAACTTGGTTTAACATTGGTTAAATTTGCTTCAGCATCGTTTAAACTGTAAGCATTGTTTTAACATGGTTTAACATTGGTTAAATTTGGCATGGAATAATTGTATGATGCATCATATGTGACTCGTCATGACGAAATGAGTCGTAAGTCGCTCAATGCAGAACGCTGAAAATCGCTTTTAAAGGTGTCCAATCGTCAAATTATTGATTTTTTCATTTTTGGAATATACATTATATAATATCTGAAAATTTTTAAAACCGACTTTATTTTGCTGTTTTTAACATGCTATTTGTGCAGATTAAATGACCAATAAGATTTAAAACATATATAAAAAATTCAGAAAATCGCGTTTTTCCAACATTTTCTGTAAGGACGAAAAGGAAAGGGAGAGATTAAAATTTTATAACTCCACAAGCACTTGGTCGATTTTGATGCGTAATAGCTCATTTTGAAGGTAAATTAACATGGAATAACGTGGAATACATAACTCAAAATACTCAAAAAGGGCCTAACGACTCATTTTGTTATGACGGGTCACATAATTATGTGCTAATGATAATGATGATTGAATATTAATAATTAAAGATAGTAGCAATAGTAAATGATAACATTAGTGGGAATATTAACGAGGTGAGTTGTGATGTTGAGTTTATCTCGGAATTCAGTTTCCTAAGTGTATTGAGTGGTGTTGGAATGTTTTAGTTGGGTTGTTGGTGAAATGTTTTGTAGGTAGGTTTCATTCAGTTGTAAGGTTTAAATCTGTGAATTTCTTAAGTGGAAATTCAGCTGTTATCATATGTTCTGTTAATAAAATGTTTTGTCTTTGCTTTGTTTCCATCCATTGCACTTGCAGGGCTTGAGTTTACAAGTCGGCGTTTGCGTGGAGTTGTTTGCGTGGAGATCTCTATCCCACTGATTCTGTTCCACCTTCTGTACAGGCAACGAGCCGTGTGGCTCTTGATCATGTTGCAAAACATTGGCTTTGAAATCAGTTGTGTTGATAGCATTGTCGTCTTAATTCCAAACGTTCTCATAACTGCTGTTGCTCTCTGTATGCTTGTACCATGTCAAAGACCTTTAAACATTTGTGTTTTACTATATATGTTTCAGATGTTTAGAGGTGTTTTCTATTTTGCTATTGTATTTCGCTAATTAAGATACTTGGCTTATTTAACTCTGGTGATGACGGAGAAGAGAGCTGTGGTGTTTGGTGTGTGTTCACAAAATATTTTCTGTGGTTGATGATTTCCATGTCTGGAAAAACTTTTATTATGCTGATCTACACCTGGCATACAGAATGATTTCAAAATTTGTGCTAAATAAGGATGCGAGTAATCTTTTGTGAGAAGTACAGATTTCACGTGATTTCAAAAGTTATTTATACTCCTAGAATGGTAAACATCATGCAATCTTTTTGGGTGTTAAATTTGGGTTTCCATAAGAAATGTGAAGCAGGTACGTCGGCTTCGTTTCATGTTTTGCAAACTTGTTCGTGTTTTTCGTCTGCTTAAAGCTGTGCTCCTGATATCATGTTTTACTTTTAGTGTAGAGATAAGTTGATGCCTTAAGTCTGCTGCTGATTACTGTTGATGTTCTTGCATTTTGTTTGATTTTCTTGTGTGTAGCTTTTCTGTCGTATTCATTCATTTGAGGCCAAAGGTCACTGCTGGTGCTGCAATTCGTCTAACGTTGAACAGCATTGCTTGCATTGTCTGTAAGAAGTGTTTGCGTTTGCGAGTGGCCATTCCTTGTATGTCTATAGAATTAACGTATTTTCACAGATAGATTGTCGCTGTTATAAAACATTGAAATTTTCGTATAAATATGTAAACACGTTTGTGATTGATCTTGATTTTTTTAGACATGTGAGAGGTTCAGATGAGGTGACTTGCAGTGCTGTGTACAATGTGTACACTGTACATGTCAAACGCTGTGTTAGGTCCAGTTCTCTTTCAGCAATTTACTTGCTATCCTCAGGGGTTTAATCATCACGAAGCCCGAGAAAAGAATTGGGAGATCTGCTGCATTGGTGTACGTTAGTGACATTGGCTGTAGAATAAGTCCTTGAGAGTAGGCTGTTGCTGATGATAGGATGTGCTATGAGATTACCGACCGGCCACCGTGTCTAATTAGGATACATGAAGTCGGTAAACATCGACCCTTTTGACCTACCCTTTCCAGTTACAGTTGATTTCAGGAATTTTGGCCCACTCATCGACTACACATGAGTCATGATTGCCATTGCTCACTTTCTCACCGGTATTTAGTCTTTCATGGTCACTGTAGCGCAGTATACTTATGTGTTTGAGGCAGATCAACCATAGTCTTGGCTCGGGGCAAGATGGATTCTTGTCTTGCCTTATGCTAGTGGCAACATGCATTTTAGGGATAGGTCTGCAATCTGCGGGGCATAGCCAGGACAATTTTGGGGGTTCCATTTTTGTTGTTTTCCATCTTTTATGTTTTCCATTTTGGCGTTTTCCATTTTTGACGTTTTCCATTTTGGGGTTTTCCATTTTTGGTTTTCCATTTTTTTGGGTTTCCATTTTTGGTTTTCCATTTTTGGGGGTTTCCAATGGACAGGGCCAGAAAATTCAGATTTGGCAAAAATACGAAAATTATTTGTGAAGTTGAACTCGGAACCCTCTAAACTTGTAGCATGGCTTTTTTAGCGTGCAGTTGTACACAAATTATGCATTTCTCAATGGATTTGTGCAGTTGTAGCAAAAGTTGATATTGTCCTCCAATTGGAAGTAATTTACCATGGAGGATGTGAAAGGAAAAAATGGGTTGTGCAGTTCTAAAAATTCCTTAAAAACAGCTCTGACTTGTACGCTTTAAAATGGTGAGCTGTAACAAACAATGGCTCATTGTCGAATTTTAATCGACTGATCTTCGTGTTTCGGTATTGATAGAAAAGATCTTTCCATCTCCAGTTTCATCGCTTGATAATAATTGTTGGATGCGTCATGCACCACGTCTCTGTTTCGTTTAGATCAGCTGCAGCCTCTGCTTCTTCGCCTTTGTCCGTTCTCTTTTTCTCCGATTCATCAAACCGTTGTTCATCTGGTGCCGTCTTGTTATCTGATTTTGATTGACAACCAATTCATTCTTCGTGTGAACCTGTCATCCCAGATGTTTGCCCCGTTCTATCTTCTGCATCGTCGTCCTCTGTCCTGCTGCATTCTTTTCAGTTTATTAGTAATACTGTATCGATGATGTTGCAGTCGGTCACCGACTGTCGGTGGTCGGTTTCTACAGCGTTGTTGGCGAACGAATGGATGAAATGATGGATGGATGGAGCGATTGATGAAATGATGGATGGATGGAGCGATTGATGGATGAAGCGGTGGATGCAGCTGACAGAAGTTTGTTGAACGAATGGATTGCGGTTTTTTGGGGGAAGGAGGAAAAACGAATATTGCAAACATCGAAAGTACGCGTATATATACTGTACGTTGGTTCCTACATTATTTCTAATACGTTTTGCTTGAGGGAAGACGAGAGCTTAGAGATGGATTATGATACGGTTTGGAATGAAAGACTTTCTTTTTCCTCTTCCTTCATCCTAATATCCTCTCTGTGACCTACCTCTTCACGTTCCTTTCAGTTCCCCTTCCCTCTCTGCAGCTCTGCCCTGTATACATGTCTCCTTGCACTTCTTCCCATATGATTTCCGTGTTCTTTCCCTCCTATTCCTCTGCTTTGTCTCCATGCCATTCTCTTCCCCTTGAAGCTCTTCATTCTCATTTGACTCATTCTCAACCTACTCTTCCACTTCTTTAATTCTTCTTCCACCTACTCTTCCACCTACTCCCGCTTCCTTCTTCATCTTCCCTCAGTACCCTCAGTATCTTCGTCTAAACTGGATGATAAAGATTTCTATCACTTTGTATTTTCTATAACAAATTCAACAAAGTGTTCAGTGATACAATGACACAATGATAGTGAGCAATGATACAAGTTAAATGATATCTTTGTTCAACCATCTATAGATACAACGGAGTATAGACTACGGTGCTTTGCTTTCTAAGACCTACATGTTGAGTACTAAGCGGGGTTCTAAAGAACACGTGCTTCATAGCGGACCGACAATAAATATTACTCGGCCCTCTACTTGGAATAGGCCTAATGGCATTACTGTATACATAGAAGAATATGTAATTTATGCAGCGCCACTTTACGATGATTCTTCTTAAATGCATGCTTAGGATCTGACACGTGAGAGTCGATGGAGCAGTCTCTTGCAACGAGTTGCCATGTATTTATTATGTAGCTCGTTTAACACTGAGAATTGTGAAAAAATAACTGGGTGGTTGGACTATGATCCAATTGAAATTGGGGCGCGAAAACAGACTACTATGGTGCTTTAAGAAAGATTGGGGGTCCCGAGGTTGAAACCCCAACCCCCGCTGCAATTCTGGCCTTGCCGTTTAAAGCTATTCTTGTGCGCCACTCAGAGGAATAGTGTGTGAATAGATAACTGGATGGGATGATGGCTGGCTCAGCCTAGCTAGCTGGCTCTGCCTGGCTGGCTGGCTGGATATGAGACGCTGTTACAGTGTTACGTAGTGGCTAGCGCTGTGTGGAACGCGGGAACGCCTGGCTCGTGGTTTGCAGTCAAATTAATTCCTTGTTGGATTACCCCAGCGTAGTCTTCTATCTGTCTCAATTTATATGGCGCCGTGACATTTATTTAAGTAGCGCTATACCATGCTCGTCAGTTTTGTGGAGTTGTTTCTTTGGAGGGAATTATTACAGTGTAGCCCGGATGGAGAGAGAGTCGGGGAGGGTCTGTTTTGCTTGAAGGTGGATAAACAGTTACTGTTCGTTGGGGTAAGCACGACTGATTGACAGTCTGATGGGGAGGGTGGGGCCGATGGGGCTGACGGTTCGAGCTCCGTGCGAGGTACCCAGATGTCCATGGGAACGAAGGAGGGCTGAGGGGCCGTCCCAGACACTGATGACGCTGGCCTCGTGAATGCTTTCGGTGGTTGGCTAAAGGAGGTAGGAGGGTTAGTCGCTGAAAGACAAAAACATCAATATTGCTTTAATAATATTTAATACAATGATTAGTATTTTTTTAAAATTCAAATAGGCTACATGATAATGTAAGACATGGCTCAAAAAGACCACGGGCACTGACAACTTTCAGACTGTTTAACTGTCTTTGGCCTTTCATTATAACGTACCGTACAGAGGCGTAGGGGACATTTCAGCGTTGGGGGGGGGGGGGGGCAAAAGTGAGACTTTTGCCCGAAAGTTTTATGTCATCCGGCCGAAATTTTAGGAAATATTCCCATTGCGTTTTCCTGAAACTCTGACGACCTTCTTTAGTCATCCGGCCGCAATCTTCTGAAATTTCCCGTAACTTTTTGCCCGAAAGGTCTGACGACCTTTTTTGTACCGTACCTATATTTTGTTAACCGGGGTGTCCTAATATTATTTCATTTGGACTTAACCTGATAATTATGTAGCCTACCAGTGTATACCGGACTGAAACAGGTAAACCTTCTACCCTAAATTTGTTCAAACCATAGGCTATATTTGCTGTTGAGCCGTGAGGGGGACTCAGAGGACGCTAATAATTAAATCCTACAGTGTCCATATCGACGCCTCTATCCAGGATAACCTTTGTCCACTCCAGCGTGCCGTTCTATTGTATTAGGCCTAGGCCTATGGGACGATTCATTGGATTCAAGATGCTTGATGTTATAATAAAAAATTATAGCCTACACTCAAAATATTATTCGTATACAACGCATGACTCACTAGTAAAGCCATAAAAGTAGTAATTAACCCTCAACAGCTAACGTGTAAAAACTTACGTTACAGCTAACCTGGGGTCCAGCTGGACCCCAATGGTTTTTGCTAATATTTGCATTTGGAAGCACGATATCGATGATGAAAATCAATTCCACACTATTTCTTTTGGTAAATTGGTTATGTATGTGTACTTGTCATAGCGTCCCTTCAAGATTTCTACTCAGAAGCCAGGGGCGGATCCAGGATTTCTGGTTAGGGGGGGCGTAAATACTACCAATCCAAACCCGTAAATATATATATGAGTGGCGGCGCCAGGATCTCAGGTTGGGGGGCTGAAGCCAACTAGGCCTATAGCAAACATTTTATGGAGCGCCGAAGGCGCGAAGCTGCGAGTGCCGAAGGCACGAAGCCCATACCGACTAGGGGGTCTGGGGGAGCGTCGTAAGCTCCCCCAGCGGGGTCTGGGGCGGAGCCCCAGCCACCAACGCATTTTTTTAGCTCTGTTGACCTCAACTAGAGCCATTTTTCGGCTCTTTTTTGCCAGCTATTTCTGAACGATAAAATCACGAAAACTCAAATAAGAAGTCGTTTTGCAGAGTCGCAGACTAGTGTTAAGTGGCAGAGAGAGTCGATGTCCGGTAGTCAAGCCCAGTCGCAATTGATGTCTCACATGTGAGTCGATGTATGACCGTCCGCCGCAGTTGAGGTCCGAAAATAAGATAATAATAATAACTTTTAAGCCGATACATGGACATTCATTGTTTTTTGCTTTGGGATGAGGCTGAGTCACATTTAGGGGCTTAACCCCATGACCACTCCCCTGGTGCCGCCAATGGCATAAGCATCTACACTATAATAATAATTTTTATGGTTGATTTCGTTGCCGTTGGTCATTGTCTAGTTTCCTTATTACGAAGTATACGCCGTTTTAGACATTTTCAGCTTTTTTGGGGGGGGGGATGAGACACGTTTAGGGGGGCTTAGCCCCCCTAGCCCTCTCCTGTCGCCGCCACTGATATGTATGAAATTAGATCATGCAAAACTATAATGATCCTTTTAATAGAAAATGTCGTGGAACTTTAAACAAATATATAGTTTCTCATATAAAACCACTGGTGTCCACTGAAGGTTAACAGTTAAACGATTATAAATCAGTTATCGGTTTTGATCATGCAACCCTTGACCCAAAAAGGAAATAATTAAGTGTCACATGCCAGTGGGTTAACAGTGTCATTCTCCTTGGATGCTTTCTGGCGTAGACATTGAGATTGTCATCAATGTCTAACTTGATGTCCTTGTGGACAAACAATTCATTGTACTTTGGAAACACAACTTCACAAATCGCAGACTAGAATTTGCTCGCTCAACACTGCAAGCCGTGACAGAAGTGAGCAGCAAAATGTGAACTACTGTGGTAATATTTGGATACATAATACAACGGGAGCGGCTGTCAGCGAGGGTGTCCGACAGGGTGCTTGGTGTGCTGTTAGCGTTTCTCCCCATCTGCTGCCAAAGCTTTAACTCTTGACGAAAAGAATTCGGAGAAAGCAGCTCATCATGATAGTAATGAAGTACACCATCAGCAGTGAGTGCGTCGATGTTTTAAACATTAGATGCATGGAATGAGACTTACATGTAGACCACGAATTGCTTGCTTTGCAAGATCTCCAAATCGTAGGCTAAATTGCAATTATTTTAGTTTTATGTCAGTTTAGCTTTAGAACATTTCTGCAGGTTTAGGGGGGGCGTACGCCGGCTCCGCCCCCCTGAATCCGCGCCTGGAAGCACTCCCAACTACAGCGCGGGCACTGAAATGGAGTTTAAGGCTGAGGCACTGACCAATTATTGTGCGTGAAGGACTTACCCAAGGTCCATACTAGGCGGCTTGAGGTGGATTCTATGCCCTACTACAAAATATGCAAATGTCTGCAAGCAGTAGGAGCGCCAGAGGGGCTAGGGGTTTAAGCCCCCTAAAAAGGCCATCCGTTTTTACATGAAAAAATGAAATATTTCCATGTTAAACCCCTCCTATAAAATGTGAAATTTCCATGAAATTTCTACCAAATGACTAAAAAAGGTGATCGTCAGAAAGTTTGGCGAATGAAAATGGAAAATTTCCTCCACGAGGATTCAGCCCCCCCAAAAAAAAAAACCATGGCGCCGCCACTGTTTGCAAGTAAGTTACTCCTTGAGCACGGAAATTAAAGTTTATCTGAGTCTATATCCTATTGTCGTTGTGAACATAAGAGTTAGGGTCAGAGGAAGGGTTAGGGTCTGTCTATCTGACCCTGCCTGACTGTCCGTCTGTCTGTCTGCCTGTCTGTCCGCCTGCTCGTCTGTCTGTCAGACCGTCCATCCATCTGTATGTCTGTCTGCCTGCCTGACTAGGCTTGTCCGTCCGTGTGTCAGTCTGCCTGCCCGCCTGTCTGTTCATTTGCCTCTCTGTCTGCCTGTCTGTCCGCTTGTCTGCCTGTCCGTCCGTCTGTCAGTCTTCTGTCTGCCTGTTTGTCTATCTGTTTGCTGTCCGCCGGTCAGTCTGTCTGTCTACCTCTCTGCCTGTCTGTCTGTCTGTCTATCTGTCTGTCAGCCTTCTGTCTGTCTCTGTGTCCGTCTGTCTATCGGTCAGTCTGTCTGTCTGCCTGTCTGTCTGCCTGCCTGTCTGCCTGTCTGTCCGTTTGTCTGCCTACCTGTCAATATGCTTGTCTGCCCGTTCGTCCGTCCGTCTGTCAGTCTTCTGTCTGCCGGTCTGTCTGTCTATCTCTGTCTGTACGTCTGTCTGTCTGTCTGCCTGTTCGTTCGTCCGTCTGTCAGTCTTCTATCTCCCTGTCTGTCTGGCTCTCTCTTTCTCTCTGTCTCTCTCTTTTTCATTCTCTCCCTCTCTCTATATATATATATATATGTCTCTGTCTCTCTCTCTCTGTCTTCCTCTGCCTCTCTGTGTCTCTCTGTCTGTGTCTGTCTGTCCGTCTGTCAGTCTGTCTGTCTGCCTGCCTGCCTGTTTGTCTGTATGTCTCCATATCTGTCCGTCTTTCTATCCGTCTGTCTGTCAGTCAGTCTGTTTTTACATTTTTGGTATTGAAATACGAAAGAAATCTTATGAAAATCCTATGTAATTTTGGGGGTCCGAATGGACCCCAGAGGAAAAAAATTAATTAAAAAAATTTGCACGGAGTTTTTTAAAAACTTTTTTCACGAAAAGCACCCCAACATACAAGCAAACAATTGCATAAAATATCAAGGTTGCAGTCACTTCACAAATATGAAAAAATATACGATGAACATGCTTGGGGTCCGCTTGGAACCCAGGTTAGCTGTTGAGGGTTAATTGATGCAAGGTGATCGTGCGCTACAAAGCAGTAGTAGTGATAGTGGTAATGGTAGTGGTGGTGGTGGTGGTGGTGGTGGTGGTGGTGGTGGTGGTGGTGGTGGTGGTGGTGGTGGTGGTGGTGGTGGTGGTGGTGGTGGTGGTGGTGGTGGTGGTGGTGGTGGTGGTGGTGGTGGTGGTGGTGGTGGTGGTGGTGGTGGTGGTGGTGGTGGTGGTGGTGGTGGTGGTGGTAAGTGGTAGTTGTAGTGGTAGCGGGGCGGGGCGGTGGCGGTAGCAGTAACAGTAGTAGTAATATTAGTAGGCCTACTTAGCGACATCTTCTGGCTGTTTGTGCATGTAGTGTCTGATACTGTAGTGTCTAATTGGAGCAGATGTTAACGTCTCTGCAACATATATTCTCATTCGAAGACTTCTATAGCGCCTTCAGATAGGAGCATAAGTGTCTGTTCCAATTAGACACGAATGGCATAAACTGAAGCAAGAAGATCCTGTGGTCAGACCTGGTGAATGGTTGATGCTCCCGACGATTTTACTGACGCAATAATTCTGTCCATTACATGCCGACCGCTGCGTGGCGCCAGTCGTCACTGGACACGTCATCGTCGTCGTCGTCGTCATCATCATCGTCGTCGTCGTCGTCGTTGACTGACTGGAATCCGCCGAGTTCATCGGACAATGAACCTGTCAAGGTTAAGAAATAAAAGGAACGCTTATGCAACCTGTGTCCGACTCTATGCCTGTGATCGAAGTCACCACCTAAGTCGCATGCAAAGCTAGTGTGGCTGACTGACTGACTGTAGGGCATAATGATCAACATATTTTACAGTATCTAGCTGTCATCAGATAAAAGTGTCTGGTTTAGAGTACGGTTACTACGGTAGCCGTCACAAAGATATGAAAAGTGACGTCTTGAAGATAACGAGTTCTGCAAGCAGACGCTATATACATATAGCGCAATTGACAATTTCGGATACAACAATATTGGAAAGCGTGCGAATACTTTCTAACGAGAGCGCTCATGGGCATAATATATCATACATGTAGATAAACAAATCATATTTGTTTATTATTTTAAACCGACAAGTAGACTACACCGATGAGGATTGCATGATATTCTGGAATGGCAGGCTCACGCGACCTTACGGAACAGGCGGTATATATACACTATACAACCAGCCTTTGTCTGTTCTCAAAGCAAAGTCCATGTTTGCAAAAAACATAAATCCAGAGACAGCTGGACCTGACTTTTGCCGCGAACAATAAAGTCACCGAGTGTCTGACAGGCGACATAGAACATGAACCAGAATCATTGATATAAATTATATGATCTGCGTTAAAATACTTCCTGGCCACATTATAATTTCCGATAATATCAGTCACTGTGTTGGAAGCGAGCGCGTATAGTGCATTGTTAATGAGCGTCAATAAAATTAGAGGAGGCTAACGATGAGCGATAAAAGGCGCTACATAAAGGGCGCCACTTTTCACCTCTGCCATGCAGTGCCATTATACGTATTCAACAGAGGTCGAAATGACCTCTTTTGGGTATTGACTTGCAACCTGTTTCACTCCTTCTACGCATGTCAATTATGTTTTGATTAGGCACCTACGAATAATAATAATAATAATGGGGTCCGTAACTCAGTTGAGAGAGCGCTGGTCGTTAAACTGAGAGTCATCCACGCGACCCGGGTTCGAGCCTCACGCAGGGCATTAATTTATAAAAGTTTCTGTTAGCTGCCAGTGGCGCTTTCTGTAATTCTGTTGTGTTGCTTGACTCGGGGTCTGCTGAAAATAAGATAGCTCTTCCCATAGGCCTATCTGGCTTTGCCAAACCAGGAGTGATCCAGCACTTACGCCATTAGTGTTAGGCTACCGAATTCACTGCTATAAAGTCTACATGCGTGTCGTGCTATTATAGTGGGCCGTATTTTGTGTAACCTTTACCCATAGGCGTACGGGAGGTTTCAGAAGTGGGGGGGGGGGGGCAAAGATTGAACTTCTGCCCGAAAAATTTATCCGGCCAAAAGTTGACCTTTTTTTAGTCGTCCGCGACTATTTTTGCCCGAAAAACCAGACTTGCCCGAAACTTGACGACCTTTTTTTAGTCGTTTGGGTCTGTTTTGCCCGAAAAAACCACCAAATTTGCCCGAATTTGGGGGGCAATTGCCCCCCTGCACCCCCGCCTCGTACGCCTATGCCTTTACCTGTAATCATTCTGCGGTTTGTCAGATTGAATCATGAAATAATAATAATAATAATAATAATAATAATAATAATAATAATAATAATAATAATAATAATAATAATAAGTAGGGCCGTTCCAGACTTTGATTTTATGTTAGGCGCTAGATAAGTCCCCGAGGGATCCTGTATACCTCGGGGCAAAAAATTAAAAAAAAAAATAAAATAAAAAAATAATAATATGTGGCGGACCGTCCCGTCTCGTCACAAGCGGCACAAGCCCCCTCGCCGCCGGCGCATCGTCCGACGCACGAGGGGTCGCGAACTGGGCCTCTCGACTCGGGCGCACCTCCCTTGCTTCAAATTGATCGGAGCCGCCCGAGTCGCTCTCTCGCCGGTGTCTACTATTGGTGTAACGGGCCGCCAAGGCACCGCCGCTCCCTTCACTATCCGGCCAAGACGGCTCTGAAACGGTCGCTCGTGAGAGGGTATAGAGCTCGGAGGCGTTGGAGTCCGACTCTGCCCCGTCCGCGGCCACCGGGTGGGTAGCAACCTGAGCTCCAGGATGGCCGATGGTGCTCAAATCAGGGTTCGTTCCTCTCCGGGCAGACGACCCTCGCTTGGAGCTCCCCTTCACGGCCACGGGCCTCTTTGTACGCTTGCCCGTCTGTTCAGTCCTCCGTCTTATCATATTACACGCCCCAGCTCGTGTACTGGTGCCACCGACGGGCATCACCGAAGATTGTCTAACCTCCGCAGGCCAAAACGCCCGAAACCACGGCCACTCGAGGGGTCGAAGCCCCAAGCCGCGCCAAAACGCCATTATCAACTTCGAAACCAGGGAATGGAAAAGACGGACAAAATACTAGGTCGTTGCGTCGATTCGCAAACGGCGACCTAACCAGCTGGTACCAGGATCAATTTTACAACGCCCAGTACGACCAGGTAGTTGTGTCGATCGATCGGCGGCCGGAGATCCGGACGACCGCCGTCAATTTGTTTCACTGAGATCGACGCTAGACGGTCGCTCAAAGGAAAGACGAACCGCTAGCTCTCTCCCCGTTCACTGTCTCTTTCGCCCGTAGGCAATGCACTGAATGCGGCTTCGCGCCGACTTCGAGAAAGACCAGAAACCGTTTACCCGTAGGCGATTCACTTCGCGTGGCCAAACCGCCGACTCCGAGGGTGTCCACAAATTCCCTCCTTCAACTCGCTGTCTTCTCGCCCGTAACAAGCCCGCTTCACGCGGCCGAACTGTCGCCTGCAAGAGGGACCTGAAATTCACCGGGGAACCGAGGCGGCTCCCCCTTCGTTCACTGACCGTACTCGCCCGTAGGCGTCGAACCGTATGCGGCTTCACGCCGACTTCGAACCTTGCCTGAAACGTTTGCCCGTAAGCACCGTACTATCACCGGCCAATACCTCGCTCTCGAGAGTGTCCCTGAATTCACTCTGACTCTCGCTCGACACCGCTCAGACCAGCACCGGTCAAAAACTGGCGCGCTTAAAAGGCCTGGGAGCTAGCAATGCAATTAAAGCTAACGCCTAGGACCTAGGGTAACGTATTAGATGCTGGTAACTGACTTAAAGGGACCGTTAACTACCCCGACGGATCGGTTGGCTGCGACCGATGCGTTCGTTGCCGGGCCGCCTTGGATACCAGACCAGCGACGAACCTTACAGGGCCTGTGACAATAATTTCCCTCTTTGCCTCCCTGCTCGATCAAGGCAGGAAAGATGCGGCACGATACAAGGAACACGGCGGTGCAAAGCGTTTGTCGATAGCACACCCCGTCTAAAAGTTACGGACAAATTAAGACCCACGGCGCGTAGCCTCGGGGCACTCTTCCCGGGCCGATACCGATTAGGTCAGGCCTCCAGCGGCGCACCTACTCACAAGTTATCTTCACGATGGATTTCCTGGGCAGAACACGCCCGTCAAACACTCGGACAAGATTCACAACAACCAGGTAACCGGTGACAAGTCGGGCGCGGCGATCGCCCGAGATCGGCGATCGCGGCGCGTAACCACGGGAAAGACCGGGTGGCCTTCCTTCGGAAGCAGATACCGATGAAACCGTAACAGATACGCTCTCCGGGCCTGTGAGATGAAACGAAGAGCCCTTCCCGCTGAGCAGTTTGACACCAACCCCCAGTGGATCGGGTGAAAACCGACCAAGCTATCGTCGATCAAGGACACACACACAACCAACAAGGCAAATGTCTGTTTTAAGCAAGTCACAGATACTCCCGCGTGTTTATCGAATCAATTGACACTCGCTATAGTCGTATTAAGAAATCTATATGTATGCAGCGGTATTCGCGTTTCACGCAGCGGTGACCAGCCTCACGACCGAGAAGATTACGAAGAACAAACGTCTTCCCGACGCGGGCGGTCGGTCCTCTGCCGGTGAGCGAGTCGGGCGGTCGACGTATGGCAGAGCTGAGCAGCGACCGGCCGTCCACCCCAAACAAGCGCGCACCGTGAAGTCTTGCTACCGTTTCAATTTATCTTCAACGATACAATTCGCGCAGGCAAGCTGCTTCACTCGAACAGGATACGATGTACTCGATGCGGGCTAGACCGACCCGGCGCGCCTACCCTTCACTCTCGATGCGCGACGGCCGCCCGGGTGGACGGACGCCGAAGGATACGAGCGGTGTCGCGAGCGCAGCCGCTTCACCGAAGATATGACACTGACTATTCAACCCTGAGGCGATGAAGACCCGGAGGCCAACAATTACTGATACGAGCAACTACCGACTCTTGTGCAGAAAACTTCACCACGCGCGTCGTGCGCTGAATTGGACTCAACCCTTGACTCTCGAACACGCCGGTATGGCTAGCGATCACTCGACGCGGCCCTTCTACTCGGCCGAACAACAGACAAAAGTGTTCAAGGAAAGGTATTCGACAGTGCAAAGAATCGTTGTATCGTATATGTATTAGGCCTAAGCTTATTACGGGAGGCTCGGCGGCCGACAGAGTATGGCCGACCGCCTACACGACGGGGGCTACTCTGTATTATGTATCTTATGTTTTATCCTCTCTCTCCTGCAGACTCGAGGCGCTGCAGCGTCGCCTTCACAGACCTGTGACCACTCAGCCGGGGGCGCGGACGCTTGCCGACCGAGCACACGAACTTCGATTCACCACGCTCCGAAAGCGAGCGACGTATACGCGGTAGCAAATCGAGCAGGGACGGGCCGCATTTAATGAAAATACACATGGAAATTGATACATGGGAGTCCCGCAACCAATCAGACAATGAGCTTGAATTTGCCTAATGAATATTCATGTTAGGCCTCTAGCCAGAAGCAGAGCCTTCTATTGCTGTAATAGAAGGCTCTGGCCAGAAGTAAGAAGGACGAATGAGCCTCGAAACTTCATATTTTTTAGGAATAATTCGCTTCATGAAGCATATAGCTCGGTATGCAAAATCGTAATGCATGCATGTAAGTGCTATTGTGATCTAGTGACATTGCGTGTGTGCAAGTAAATTTGGAACCAAACGTGATTCTTACGAACGAAGCGGTGTTAAGTCAGTATAGGAACTTGATTTCTATTTTTAGGATGGAAAGTCCGTTTTAGAAATTGGATAGATGATTAAGGAACTTTAAACAAGAAAATATGGTGTCTAAGTTCTAACACACCTAAACTTGCAACCAAATTTTGCGACATATCATGCAATCGTCATGTGAATATCGTTAAAAAATTTAATTCGGCGTAAGCCAGCTTAGCCTATATATTTGAAATTGCTACAAATTTTAATGAAGCATTGTTGACACTGAATGCCTTCTATTTTTTAATTATTGTAACATTCAAAATTTTACCAATCTAAATTTGCGATTCTACGTCAAGTACTTTCCACGTCAGCGTATTCGCCAGTGAATTGTGACAACCTGTAGCCTATGTGTACTCTGACGGCAACGTTTTCATAAAATCTGCCATTTCGCAGTTTAATCGAGTTGAACAGAAATCACTTTTACAACAGATTTTCGCTAGGGCCTATTTACCGAACAAACGCAACCAAGATGACCTAATGAATATTAATGATGCAGTAAATGTTGAATATTCATAACGCAGTAAATGTCATTAGCAATTGCTATTGGTTGCGGGACTCCCATGGATCAATTTCCATGTGTATTTTCATTAAATGCGGACGGGCCCAACCCTTGCCCTACCGATATTAATTGCCTGCAACACGGGAACACGGGTCTTCTACGATCGGGGATCGCAGATATATCGAACCGGTATCAGTTTGCCCTCGAACTCGTAACCGAAACAGCTATGACGCAGATTAGCCGGGTTAGCAGCTATCGATACGCCACTGGATACGTTTGGCCGGTAACGACGTCGAATACACAGGGTATTGAGTGGTCGTTAGCGCGCCGTATATGCACCTACAAAGGCAGAATCATACACAGTGTGTTGTCTTGCTACCTCTGTAGACAATAAAGGCAGAGCACCGCTTAGCAGCCTTTATTCCACCGGTGTTTTAACGTTATTTTATAGATGTATGGCTATATATCGTATACATCCGATTTCGCGTGTTTTCAACCCATGATTCGAATAAAATTCATATCTTCCGATCGGTTGTAGCTAGCGCTTAGCTCTTCACGGCAAATCGGCAGCCCGATAATTTATCTTTCGAACGGTGTATTCAGAAATTCGATATCATTATCCGCGGATATTTTATATGCGCCAAAAGTCAAAAGTAGCTGTCTGCACGCTAACTTTGGCTATAACACGAATCGGTCTTCCGTAGGAAGACCTCTTCAACCGGAATTTTGTCGTCTTAGTGCCTCATGGCAAACTTGTAGCCAAACGATTTACCGATCGAATGGTGGATCTCGGAAAATTCTATCGGTCATAGCTCCGGCGCTATAAGGGATCCCGCGACCCTACCTTGGCCGCCTACGTATTGTCAGTTACCAGCTTATGTTTCATATACCGAATTTCGTCTTGTGGAATTTCCGCCACAAATACAATGCAACAATGAATTGGTATTGTCATCCTTCCATCGATGGCACTGCATAACTGTGAGTAGGCTTGCGCACTCGAGGAATCAGTGCTTAATCTAGGAATCTCGGGGTGGGGGAAAGTTACCACCAGGAATGACAACCAAAGAAAAAATCCAGAGCTGTTGTTTGTTATGTAGGCCTAAGCTAAGATAGATGACATTCTCTTCCCCCAATTTGTATGTGCAACATTCTCCCACCCCTTTCTCACACAAAAAAATCGGACAGGTCTAGTTTACTGGTAAATATGAAATTCGTGCGTTTCTGGGGAAAGAGAATGGAATTGCACGAAAGTAAGTCGGTCACCGTAGTAAAGTAATCTAAAACTTTAAACTTCCAAAGCGCCGCTTGAAAGTTGAACTTAGGGCTTCAGCTTAATCACTAGCGCTGCGTCGAGTCAGAAGGGTTGTTCACGTTCACAGACTTCAAACGGAAATGCAGGTCCGGTTTGACGGATGGTACCACTAAGACATTAGTGTTCTTGCATTCAAGGCACATACAAGACACAGCTCGACCTGTGTCCCTGAGAGGGAAATCTTATTCCCCGTTGGTCGAGGGCAGCGAAGGGTATCGTCCACTGAAGATGCGTTCAACTAATGAATTTAGTTTCTTCTCATTGGTCGCAGCACGGTCGTTGCAGCCTCCACCTACAAATCACAGTCCGCATAATAAATGATGCTGATCAAATTAGAACGAAGGAGGTCTTCTCTGTGTCTCTTCTCTGTGTCTCTTCTCTGTGTCTCTTCTCTGTGTCTCTTCTCTGTGTCTCTTCTCTGCTTCTCTGTGTCTCTTCTCTGTGTCTCTCTACCTTCTCAAAATCGATTTATTTATTTATTTAGCGCCGTATAACTTATTGCAGTCAGTAAACGTGAATAATCTTAGGAAGGAGACGTGTGTGAGTGTGACAGAATGGGGCAACAACTTGTCCAGGAGGACTGTTTATTTTTAGCCGCGTGTGTTGAATCGTGTAACCAGCTTCTTGAGAGGGAGACAGACAGACAGACAGACAGACAGAGATAGACAGAGACAAGTAAACAGATACAGATAGAGAAAAAAAGAGTGCTTGTGAGAGAGAAGGAGCGAGGGAGAGAGAAGGAATGAGAGAGAAGCAAAACTATACATAGAGATATATAATTTAGAAACAGGTGGAGAAACAAAGGGTTACAGAGAGAAGCACGTAAAGAGAGCAGAGAGATAGACAGACAGACAGACAGACAGACAGACAGACAGACAGACAGACAGACAGACAGACAGACAGACAGACAGACAGACAGACAGACAGACAGACAGTTAGATAGATAGATAGATAGATAGATAGATAGATAGATAGATAGATAGATAGATAGATAGATAGATAGATAGATAGATAGATAGATAGATAGATAGATAGATAGATAGATAGATAGATAGATAGATAGATAGATAGATAGATAGATAGATAGATAGATAGATAGATAGATAGATAGATAGATAGATAGATAGATAGATAGATAGATAGACATATAGACAGACAGGCAGACATATAGACAGACAGACAGAAGGCTATAATAAAAGATGCAGAGAAAGATAGAGAGAGATAAGAGAGCAATAGACCTACATGGAGAATTACAGAAAAAGATACAGAGAGAGATGCGAAGAGCTGTTACAGTACTGTACAGTACTTGTACTGTTGAACAGTACACTGAGTACAGTAATGCACGTACTGTCACGACTGCCTTTCTGTATATCTCTTTCTCTATCTCTTTATCTCTCTCTATCTCTATCTCTCCGTAACTTTCTATGTATCGCAGATCTTTGTCTGACGGGGGATTTGAAGGCATTCGGTCTGCCATTGTGCCATGACTACAAAAGTACGAGGAAAGCAGGAAAGAAATTCCGAGACTGCGGAGTTCCAAGTGAAACTTGAAGTGCACTTCAAAATAGATTTCAAAGTGTAATTCAAAGTGGAATTCAAGACGGAGTTCAAAGTGGATCGTCAGTTTGGACATTTGCAGTATAGAATTAGGCCTACATGTGCATCGATCAGGTGTAAGATTTGCACAACGGTTTACAAATTACAACCTTCAAATGAACGACAGCCATGGGCGGAGTTTGGTTTCCGTTCTTGGAGGGGCTAATGCCTTCTTAGGGGGGGGGCTAAACCAGGAAAAAGATATCATTTTCATGGTAAAAAAGCTGAATCTGGGCCATCTTGTGGGGGCTTAGCTCCCCCTAGCCCCTGATAAACTCCGCCCATGACGACAGCAGGATAATGTGCTAATTCAATTTCTTTAGTTCGCAGCGTCTTATGAATGCATATAGGCCTATGCATTAGAGCTACGTAGCCTATATATAATTATATATACACTGTGTCCGCGATAAAGTGATACCCAAAATAAAGTGTCATAACTCGGTCAAAACTTGTAGGATTTGTCTGAAATTTTACACACAACAACGGTGGCCATATATACACCAGATCCTAAAGCCGATTTGAAATATTCGTGAGTTTGCCAAATTTATGAGCGTTTGAGATAGAGCACCGGCAAATGCAACTTTCCAACATGCAAACGTTAAAGTAGAACCCTAAACTTTGTGAAATATCTTGGTTAATTGCAGTATTATAAAAAAAATGGTTTTCAGCGCAGAGGACATTTTTTACAACCAGCTAGGCTACTGTTACGTAAAAAAGGTCTCGCAGTGTGTCTGTTTCCGCAAATGTCGCTTATAAACAACATCCTATGTATCCACTGCGCTAACCAGAAAAATTACGTAATGCTATGCGTTTTACTGTTCGGTAACTTGGTTTCTGAACCACCCAATTTCAAAAGAGTATATCTTCGTAACCGTTCAATCAAATGTAATAAAATTTGCAGGGTATGGATGGAACAGACTGAAGATCATGTGCTCCAAATTTGGTACCTATAGTACTGCAATCAACCAAGATATTTCACAAAGTTTAGGGTTCTACTTTAACGTTCGCATGTTGGGAAGTTGCATTTTTTGGTGCTCTATCTCAAACGCTCAAAAATTTGGCAAACTCACGAATATTTCAAATCGGCTTTAGGATCTCGTGTATATATGGCCACCGTTGTTGTGTGTAAAATTTCAGACAAATCCTACAAGTTTTGACCGAGTTATGACACTTTATTTTGGGTATCACTTTATCGCGGACACAGTGTACACAGTATAATGCATATATATATATGTATATGTGTTTATTTGATCTGTCTGTTCTAGACTTCAATTGATGGGTATGGATACGAATAAATGTTCTTCATCGACATCGGTCATTTATTTCCTCATTTGTGCTGTCGTTCAAACGCAATCGGGCAGCAGCGTAAATCACCGAGGCACGCAGAGGTATTCTGCCCCTAAAGATTTGAATGGACCCTCTGCCCCCTACAAATGCAAAATCCCTTCCGTCAAATCTGTCACCCCAAAGTTATGTACTGTAGATATTCGCATCTGCAGTCTTTGTCTTTCCTTGAATCTTGCATGCAGCGCAGTGCGTGAGATTATGCTGCAGCTGCTTTCTCTCTACATGTAAGGACCGTATACTACATTCTTCTTTGGATACATAGCGATTGTCTCTTGCCATCATTATTTTTTTACTTCTGTAGCCCTTGTGTCTCTGCAATTATTATCCACAGCCAACATAATTATTCTCCTGTGAGAATAATTCTTGTATCGTCTTACGTTCTGATCCGCCTTAGAAAGTGGGTTGCAACATCGTCTCGTGTATTTTCTCGTGATTTAACTCCTTAATTCTCTGGTTCTCGGTATGCATACAATCATACATACATACATGTATACATAATGTACATGTATGCCTGCATACATACATACATACATACATACATACATACATACATACATACATACATACATACATACATACATACATACATAAATACATACATACATACACACATACATACATACATACATACGTACATACATACATACATACATACATACATACATACACACATTCATTCATACATACATACATAAATACATACATACATACATACATACATACATATATACATTCATACATACATACATACATACATACATACATACATACATACATACATACATACATACATACATACATACATACATACATACATGCATGTACATACATACATACATGCATACATGCATACATACATACATACATACATACATACATACATACATACATACATACTTACATACATACATACATACATACATACATACATACATACATACATACATACATACATACATACATACATAGATACATACATACATACACACATACAATACATACATACATACATACACACATACAATACATGTAGACAATTGCAAGCACGGTGTCCAGCGATGACTATTATACGAGCGACAGACGACACGAAGATAACCTGCTGCTATTCATCAGCCGTCAAATTGATCCTCGCAAGATTGGCTTTGAAGCGCCAGCGTTGGATGCCTTGTGCATTAAACGCTGCTGGCGCAATACAAATTCCTGGCTACAATTACATTGGAAGAGACCGGAATGTAAATTGACGAATCATTCCAATGAGCGACAGAATCGTCGACGATGGTGAATAACAAGAGAGAAAAAGTGAGAGGAGACTGGAGAATAGAAAGAATGGGATATACGTTTATGGCTTCAACGATACCCCTTCCTCTTCCCCTCCCCTCCTCCTCCCCAATCCGAAGACCGTTGGCACCAGTGAGTGACTGACGTATTTTTACGTAGTCAAGTTTTGGGGAAGAATGTTAGGGAGACAGACAGCGGCGTAGGCAGAAGCAAAATGTAAGCCGGGCAGCATGTGTGCATATATATACATATATAGTATTTATATATATATAATTGTATTGTATGTATGTATGTATGCATGCATGTATGTATGTGTTAGCGCACCCTATATATCGCCCTGTAGGGTCTCACAAAGTCCTTTTTTAATGCATTATAGTCTGTAGGCTATGTATTATTTTGTTGAAGGTGATTTACATTTTTACTGTTACATCAGATGGTAAATGAATGCCCAGTGAATAGGGAAAAGAGTTACCAATGACTGCATGGTCCAAGCATGTGCGTTATTAATACCCGCTATTTATATAATTAATAGGATATGATACCGTTACGAATATTCTTTGATTAACCAATTGCTATCCTCATTTCGGTCTATGCAGACATGATAGACATAACAATTTGTCATCCATGGAACCGATCAAAAGTCAAACATTTTATAATCACACACGCGCAGGGCCTATTCCTAACAACAATAATATGCATATTCCTTGTGATGACCATTGACCATCTATTTATTTATGAAGTAGGCCTACTTCGGTTTGAATGTAGGCCTATGCATATTTATTATTCGGCTATCTGGCCTAGGCTTACTTACATCTGTCGTAGTTTTTCTCTTTTCTGATTTGGTTGTTTTTTCAATAATTTTACACCTTACCCAGGCCAACTGTTTGTCCACCTCCATTCGTCAGATAAAATTTAATTCTCATCGACATGTCCAAGTGATTGCCTTCAAGTCGATTTCGTTGTTTTGAGGCTTTGAGTATAGGCTTAGCCTAGAGGCAACTATTTTCCTCTGCGTTTTACAGTAGGCCTACGAATGGAGAGAGAGGACGAAGCTTACGCTGGACACCTGCGAGTACCGTATACGCTCATGGAGCATGACGATGATGATGATGGTGAGGAGGACAGTGAGGGGTGTAGATTCTGCGGCCCACAAAACCTACAGTGGAGGGATTGGTGAATGAGATTCGGAGTTGGTAATTAATCCCTCGAGCTACTGATAAAGATCAGCGAATTCCAATTAAGGTAATAAATTCCACACATCTTAACACCAAGATTCAAAGAACCCTGTCTTAACGCGGCCAGACAAACCTACAGAGGAGGGTAGGAGAATGCTATTCTGGAGTTTGACTGTCTGAGACCAAGATTCTTACACCAGTGCTGGAATGATCAAAAGCTGAGTCTCAAAGAACATTCACACAGTGACACTTATATATATATATATATATATATAATTATATATATATACATATAAACCATTATATATTAATATATACCATTTCGTGTGAAACAGATGCAAACAGAGAGCAACTCGGGGGTGTCAACTGTCAAGCTCAACGAATGCTTAATAATGTAGCGTTTGCGTATAACTAGACGCTACGGAATTTTAGTTGCAATATTATATTATATATTTTTGGATCCCTTGGTATTTTCGTGGTCTGATATATATATAATATTATTATTTTTGGAGCTGCATTCGGTGACCTAGATAATATTGGTGACCTAGATTTTAATGTTGTTTTCGATTTTGACGCGAATTGGAGCGTTCTCTGACGTAGGCAGGTCGCTGCAGCTGCCGTGGCTAGTTTTATTGATCCGTATTCGTGTGAATCTCTCACGGAATCGGCCTTTGGCGGCTTGCTTGGAGCGACGGCCAAAGGAGGAGGGGAGGCCGATTGAGTCGTCGACCGTGCAGTCGCGCATACACGCAGCGAGGCAGAGGCAGTAGTCGCTGATACATTGACGCAGATAGAGAAGGACAAACGCGAAGGCATGGAGCGACGGC
This sequence comes from Lumbricus rubellus, assembly GCA_945859605.1. NCBI lineage: Eukaryota > Metazoa > Annelida > Clitellata > Crassiclitellata > Lumbricidae > Lumbricus > Lumbricus rubellus. The sequence goes on from OX243812.1 coordinate 54,650,139, forward strand.
CAAAGGAGGAGAGGAGGTCGATTGAATATCACCGACCGATGCAATCGCGCGTACAGGCAGAGATACCGACGCAAACGTCGCTGATACATAGAAACAGACCAAGAAGGACATATGTCTGCGTCTGGTCTGTGTACGTCGATACTAGCACGCGCTGTCGCACGGTTTGACTGCGCATAGGTAGTTTTCCATTAAGGCCTTAGTGTGTTGAACTGAAAGGTCGAATCGGTGCGCTCAGTGTCGACGTGACCTGAGACAGGGAGGCAACACGAGAGCTCGTGTGCGCTTCAGTGCGCATGCGTGTGCGTCACCTAGAGGCGTGGCTAAAAAGGCAGAAACGCGCAGCTCGCAGGCAGATTCACGACGGACTTCGACGAGGATAGACGTGTAGCTCTGGAGAGCAAGTTACAAAATCAGAGTTTGATTATTTTAGAAAGATAATAGTTTATTTAAGTCGGCGTGGATTCGACGTCTGAGTTATTGCGTTGTCACGCTTGTTCTTCACGGATTCTGTACGGAAATTCTAAAAAAAACCGGCAAGGAGCCGATTGCTTTGCGGTTTTGTGTTACGAGCGAATCGTCAGCGCTGTGGTTCTGTTTCGCATCTTCGTAAAGGAGTTAAGTCTTTCGTTCGGGTTTTCGATCTTTCTGTCGTTTGGATCGAAACCGCTCGGGTTTTACGGAATTTCTTCTGTCGTCGATATCTTCTGCGCAATTTGCCTATGGGCGTCAATCTATTATTTAAATATCTTTTCGTGGATTCCCTGTTCTCGACGTGTCAACTCGGCCTTACCGTCCTGTCAGCGTCGATTGTTGCGGATTCCTCTGAGTCACTTATCGTCGACGCACGTCCTGGATTCGACGCTCCATCTGCGCCTTTCCTCGCATAACGTCGGCCTTGTCCTGTGTCTCTAGTAGAAGGTACAGTTTTGCTGGGGTTTTCAATACAAAACTAAATTGATCTTTTGGGCAGAGAAATTAAGATTGGCATCTAAGTACAAAATTGGGGATTCATTTTGTCTGCTCCGATTGAAGTCTGTTTGAATTGTGTTGCATATTATTTTCAGTTGCTTTAAACTGTAAGCTGTTGATTAACATTGCGAATAATTATTGAATGGTTCTGATAATAATAAGATTCATTGATTAAACCTTCGGATTTACTTCTTGCTAGCGTTAGGATTCGACTTAGCTAAAACTTGTATAGCGCCATGGATAGAAGCGGAGCATCAACTCCCTCGCAGCCCTCCAGACCACCATCTGCGCTGGAAATAGGCATTTTGCTAGAGGCCATACAAACGAATTCTAAGTCCTCCCAAGAAGCCATGACTTCTATGCAGACTAATGTGCAGGCAACCATACAGAATAATGCTAGAGATACCCAGGAGGCTATCTCTGTGGTACAAAGCAATGTGGAAGAGGCTATTGCCTCGGTACGGGATAATGTCAGAGAGGAAATCTCTGCAGTACATTATAATGTAAGAGAAGCTCTGACGGAAGTCGTGGCTCGCATTGAACGGTTAGAATCGCCCATACCAACGCAGAAATCTGTTGTGAGTTCGAACCCTGGTACCTTCACCACTGCAATTACTGTAGACGCTCCTTACCACTCGACCATCGGCCTGGAAGAGAGTTCGGGTGCCAGGCCCAAGGACTTTGCCTTACCGCCCAACCCTGGTATATTACGGAGGAGCGAGCGACTGCTGAGTAAAGCTCCTATTTCATATAAAGCGGTAGGAGCCCGAGGGGCTTGGCCGCCTCAGACCGGACGGAGTTCGAACCCGGGAGCCACCGCCTCCCTTCCTCCCTCTATCTCTCTGGACTACGACTCACAACAGTACGCGGTCCCTTCGCGCGTCGGACCGGAAGTGGCGACTCCGGGAGCGTACGCAGGGGCGGGCGTTACAATTGGTCCCAGTCAGTGGGGTCGAATTAGTTCTAGAGATTTTGACGAGGAAGAGGAAACTGAAAATGCCGGAAGAGGAGAAACTGCATTATCTTTTGAAAGAAGGAAGGAAAGGGAATTTTCTGATAATGTAGAGATTATGTCTGATGATGGTAGCATAGATATTGAAGTTAGCAAAATAATGGAATCTAGACCTAAATCTGTGAAAATAATTGATAAGAGAATGCAAGCAGCACAGCAATCGGAGTCTAGAAATTTTGAAATAAATAAACCGATCGCAAATAAATTGTTTCGGGAGGGGGGTGATAAGGTCAACCCAGTCCCGTTGGCCTCTTCTTCGCCCTCTCACGTGGATTATCTTCGACCGGACCCGCAATGGAGAATGCATGAATCGTTCGTGCATGCGGTCCAGCCAAGAACGGAAGTGTTGGCAAATCGGATCGACGCTTTCCAATCAACGTCGGGAATGCCGACTTATCACTCAATGCCCAACTACGATGGTCTGGTTACTTCGGCCATGGTTTGTCGAGACTACGCTCGACCCGATCTTCGACCCGATCTTCGACCTGGTCCAATGGCAACTACAGCGGTCGACTGGATGCCACCGAGCGCTCGTCGTGAGCATCCGTACATGTCATGGACGCCTGCTCCGAACTACGCTCCGAACTACGATCCACACGCGCTCTACAACAGCATTGACAACCGGGTGTGGCTCGACCCGCTTCGCTGTCTCGACCCACCGCGTCCCAGCGACGTCGCTTTTCCTCGGTGGCCAACCGTCGTGGAGTCGGCAAGGATGAATTCATGCCTCGGCGCTCAGAATTTTGGATTTAGTCGTGACGTCGAGCTGCCTCGTCAAACGCTGCTGAAACCGACATATCTGGGGAAAAGCGAAACAACTAGCGACGGTACAGCAACGATGTCTGCGGTTGGGGAAACGAAAGTGCTGGCGCCTGTCAACGCTTCCGTCGGTCCTGCCAAAACCGTCCCCATGACATCCGTTGCGACGCAGACAACCGGCGACTGGGAACTTCCGACGAGTAGCACTGTTGGAACAAACAAGGAATCGGAAACGACCGCGTCTACGACCGTGAAAGCGGCCGAGGTCAAACCGTCGTCGGCTGCGCCTCCTAAACAAAGGCAATACACGAAACGTGGATCGTACAGCGGAAGGACGGATGTGGAAGTCTTTCTGCGCAAATTCACTGTATGCGCTAGGAACAATGAGTGGTCGGACGAAGAGAAATTTAATCAACTGGTCGTTTCCTTAGTCGAACCGGCGACCCATTTGCTGAGCGAGTCGAACTTGGATACATGGACGGCTTTGGTTCGGCGACTTCGGGAACGGTACGGTACCGCTGAGCAGCAGGCCCTGTTTCAAACGCAGCTCAGCACCCGGAAGCAGAAAGCTGAGGAGGATCTGGGAGTTTTGGTTGATGATATCAGGATTCTGTCGTCGCGAGCATATCCTGGTGTGTCGACCGCCCATAGTGAAGCCATTGCTATTTGGGCATTCGTGGATGCCTTGAGAGACCGAAATCTCGCTCTGAAGATCCGCGAGCGGGAACCGAAATCTCTCGACGAAGCGTACAAGGTAGCTATGCGATTGGACGGCTATCAGAAAGCGGAAGTCGGTGGCCATGAGCAACAAGAACGACGACCTGGACGTGTCTATGCAGTTAAAGAAGAGGATACTACAACAAATGATACTATATTAATGAAGGATATATTACGACGACTGGAGCAGGTGGAAAAGCAACAACCGGTGTCGGCGCCTCAATACAGAGACTATAATCGTGGGTCGTGGAGAGATCAGAACGGTTCAAACGGAAATGGTTGGTCGAACGGTAACGGAAATAACTGGCAGAAAAACCAACGCTGTTCAGTCTGTAATAGAACAGGCCATTGGAGCTCCGTCTGCTGGTACCGACAGGCGGCGGAACCGGAAGTTGGACGAAACGAGCGAAGATGTTATGCCTGTAACCGAATTACAAATCATGTCGCGCGGGATTGTCCATTCCGACAACGGCAGCAGAATCCGCCTGGTGATAACCCCGGTCAAGCTGTGGGCGATAATACCGACAATCCTAACGTTGGTCGGAATTCGCCAAGAGAGGGTCGGCGCTGTTTCTACTGCGACTCTAGCTCGCACTTGCTAAGCAGATGTCCACTTCGGCAGCAGCAACAGAATCCACCTGGCGACAATCCCGATCGACCGGTGGGCGATAATCAGGACAACCCCAGCGTTGGTCGTGTGTTCGCCGTACGCGCGGCCACCCCAGATCATCTCCAGGACCGGTTGGATCGGTGGGAACAGTACGCACCACTGGAGGGGCGCCGCTGGGTCAGTATGAGCGACAAAGCTCCTCGGTTGAAGTCTTGTCCGCTACCCGATGGGTAGAACTGACGGTCAACTGACTGACCTTTGTGGTGACCGCTTAATTTGCGGGGATTAACTGAATGCAGGAGCATCTGTAACATAGCTTAGTTCGATTCTGATGGAAATGATTTATTTTTACATGTAATGGTTTTACATGTTGGTTACGGTGTAAAAACTGTAATGTTGCATTGTAGGTTGACTGAACTGTGTGTGACATTGCACGGATTTATATTTGAATTGTATTGCACTGCATATTTCAGCGATGGACAGTTGTAGTATTGTGCTGTAGACAGTTATACAGACTGTTAATATTGTGTGGCGCCAGATAAATTAGTCAGCGCCATATAAATGATTTTCCGACCCAAGGTATATATTAGAATGACTACGGTCGCTCAATTTTAATTAGCTGTGATGGTAATAATAATGATAGGCCTGTTTTCCTGATAGGCTGATGTTGAGATATTGTGAGGCAAGATTTACATTAGGCCTATGTTGCTGCATATATATATATATACCTGTAGTGTGATTAATTAATTTGTTTAAGAATAATATTAACCGATTCATTCATACATAAGATTTTGTGGTCATAGCGTAGCAGATGTAGTCTATAATAATAGGTGATAGGTGCATTAATTAAGATTTAAATTGGCGTTAGATAAATGTTCTAGAGGCCCTTTATGTCTTACTACAACAGCGATAAAATTATAGGTCCTATATATAATTATTTATACATATAGCTTGCATTGATTATATTAAGACATAGGCCTAGAGGATATGCCATTATAATATTAACTTGTAGACTTAAGGAATGAACGATAATAATATGTAATGGTAATATTGATTAACTGTTGCATTTGCGAATAATAAGCCTATTAAGTTTACATTAGATCTACAGCGAGCGAGGCCTATAAGCCTAAGGTAGTGTTGATGATAATATTATATTGTTGAGGGGCCTTAATGATATTTAGATACCTGATTTAATAATAATATTGTACCTGCCATTAATGTACATGGGCCTATATATATATTTGTCGTTCAGAAATAATAATAAGGATTAGCATAGATAAGCTGGAATGGATAGGCTATATATATAATTTTGTGTAGCTGATATAATAATATTATATTAACGGATCGGCCGGAGCCTTACGTAAAAATTGTATTAGCTCAGGTTGATTATAAATATATATTCTCTTTTTGTAGGCCTACCGGTTATAATAATATCTAAGACATAGATGATAATAATATTTAAATATAGGCTTGCTGTAGGTAAATTACCTCACTGTTTAATTACTCCGCCGTGCAATGTTTACATTAATTTTGTAGTTCGGCCTAATGAGATGCACGGCTTAGAATAATAATGATGCGGCCGAAGCATTAGCCTAGTGTTTTATATTATTATTATATTACTAACTGTAGAACTGGTGGCCTATAATATTATTTAGCATTAGTTCTGCAGCAGGCATTTGAGCTGGTTAGTATTATTAGGGCCTATTATTATTTTTCTTTATCTGTTGTGTAAGGTTTTAATCTGTGCAATGAGTGACCCTTTTTCTGATTTGTTTATGTCGTCCTATGATGCACGCGAACCTATGTACACGATATTTAGTGCCTTATCTTCCCCGATATGTGATGTATACACGGGGTGGGGGGAAGGCGACGCGCTTAGCCTAGGTCCAAAGAGAAGCCGCGGACCGTCGCCTGTGACTTTCCCAGCGCTTGTAACGTCATGTGGGTGGCCTGCTGGTGTATACGAATGAGGATGGACAGAAAATAAGAAGACAGCGACAGCTGTGACGTACAATGACCTACATACCATACATTCATGCTAAGCCGAATGTGATTATTTTACAGGTGGACTAAAGATAGACTAACGTGCCCTATAGATTTATGTTTAGTTTGCAGCCGCATTTTAAAAATCGTGATGGACCTGGTATAATTTCTTGCATAGGCCTATGATATTTATAGCCTATAATAATTATATATATTTACGCTATCGCAGTAGCCTATGTTATTTTTACCGTAAGTGTTCTGTGCATTGGCTAATGAAGCCTATTAATTAAAATTAATGTTAGGGCCTACTAGGACCGAAATAGGCCACGCTAAGGATGGGGCCTATGTTTCACTATTATTGGCATAGATTAATACGCGGCCTATTTAAGTTAATGCACCTGTATATGCTTTGCAGTCGCAATTTAATAATTATGGATGCTTGATTGGTAGGCCCATAAATCGCCTATCTTAAGAGATATATATAATCAGTTGCATTTGAATAATTAGGATGCTTATGAGAGCAGGCCTATTCGCTGCCTATTGTTGAGTCCTGCATTTATCGGTTGCCATATAATAATTGAATAAACTATATATTTGAACGGTGAAAGTCAAATACTAGTAGGCCTAATATAAAAAGTCATATTAACCTCAGGTCTGCGCCTAGATTAAATAATATTTCGTTATGCAGCTTTCTGTGGTAAATCTTGACAATTAGCAGACATGTAGCTGTGAAAACTGTGAGTTATTAGCTGTGTGCTATTATAGGCTATGGTGTTAAAGGCCGTTACATTAAGAGAGAATAGAATTGTAATTTGGCGTTACTTAGAGGTTTTGGCGAAATGTTTGGTAATCTTATTTCTGTAGACACAGAATGTACCACATAAGCCTAAGAGATCTAGACTAAGTGTGTATGAAACGCCGTTAAAAGCCTATGGATAGGCTGGTAATAATATTCATGACCTCTGGGGTCAAGATTAAGCTGCTGTCTGTAAATTATGTCTTGGTTTGCCATAGATCTCTCTCTGCATAACACTGAACGAAAGAAATTTGTGATAGATCTAGTCTATATAATCGCATATGGAGCTATATAAATTCAGAACTTTTATTGACACTCTAGACTAAACTATGAATCGGGTGAACCGATTATTGCTCAACGCTTGTGCTGCCGCTGTTACGATTGTGCGTCGCATATTGGTTGATTTATGCATTTAATGTTTGAACTTTTGATGTAACAGTCGGAACAGACATAAATTGTAGCCTTACTTTACAATTTCAGAGGCTGTTTTACCACTTAAACATCGTCTGAAATAAATCTCTTGGGCGGTGAGAGTGTAGCGTTTGCGTATAACTAGACGCTACGGAATTTTAGTTGCAATATTATATTATATATTTTTGGATCCCTTGGTATTTTCGTGGTCTGATATATATATAATATTATTATTTTTGGAGCTGCATTCGGTGACCTAGATAATATTGGTGACCTAGATTTTAATGTTGTTTTCGATTTTGACGCGAATTGGAGCGTTCTCTGACGTAGGCAGGTCGCTGCAGCTGCCGTGGCTAGTTTTATTGATCCGTATTCGTGTGAATCTCTCACGGAATCGGCCTTTGGCGGCTTGCTTGGAGCGACGGCCAAAGGAGGAGGGGAGGCCGATTGAGTCGTCGACCGTGCAGTCGCGCATACACGCAGCGAGGCAGAGGCAGTAGTCGCTGATACATTGACGCAGATAGAGAAGGACAAACGCGAAGGCATGGAGCGACGGCCAAAGGAGGAGAGGAGGTCGATTGAATATCACCGACCGATGCAATCGCGCGTACAGGCAGAGATACCGACGCAAACGTCGCTGATACATAGAAACAGACCAAGAAGGACATATGTCTGCGTCTGGTCTGTGTACGTCGATACTAGCACGCGCTGTCGCACGGTTTGACTGCGCATAGGTAGTTTTCCATTAAGGCCTTAGTGTGTTGAACTGAAAGGTCGAATCGGTGCGCTCAGTGTCGACGTGACCTGAGACAGGGAGGCAACACGAGAGCTCGTGTGCGCTTCAGTGCGCATGCGTGTGCGTCACCTAGAGGCGTGGCTAAAAAGGCAGAAACGCGCAGCTCGCAGGCAGATTCACGACGGACTTCGACGAGGATAGACGTGTAGCTCTGGAGAGCAAGTTACAAAATTAGAGTTTGATTATTTTAGAAAGATAATAGTTTATTTAAGTCGGCGTGGATTCGACGTCTGAGTTATTGCGTTGTCACGCTTGTTCTTCACGGATTCTGTACGGAAATTCTAAAAAAACCCGGCAAGGAGCCGATTGCTTTGCGGTTTTGTGTTACGAGCGAATCGTCAGCGCTGTGGTTCTGTTTCGCATCTTCGTAAAGGAGTTAAGTCTTTCGTTCGGGTTTTCGATCTTTCTGTCGTTTGGATCGAAACCGCTCGGGTTTTACGGAATTTCTTCTGTCGTCGATATCTTCTGCGCAATTTGCCTATGGGCGTCAATCTATTATTTAAATATCTTTTCGTGGATTCCCTGTTCTCGACGTGTCAACTCGGCCTTACCGTCCTGTCAGCGTCGATTGTTGCGGATTCCTCTGAGTCACTTATCGTCGACGCACGTCCTGGATTCGACGCTCCATCTGCGCCTTTCCTCGCATAACGTCGGCCTTGTCCTGTGTCTCTAGTAGAAGGTACAGTTTTGCTGGGGTTTTCAATACAAAACTAAATTGATCTTTTGGGCAGAGAAATTAAGATTGGCATCTAAGTACAAAATTGGGGATTCATTTTGTCTGCTCCGATTGAAGTCTGTTTGAATTGTGTTGCATATTATTTTCAGTTGCTTTAAACTGTAAGCTGTTGATTAACATTGCGAATAATTATTGAATGGTTCTGATAATAATAAGATTCATTGATTAAACCTTCGGATTTACTTCTTGCTAGCGTTAGGATTCGACTTAGCTAAAACTTGTATAGCGCCATGGATAGAAGCGGAGCATCAACTCCCTCGCAGCCCTCCAGACCACCATCTGCGCTGGAAATAGGCATTTTGCTAGAGGCCATACAAACGAATTCTAAGTCCTCCCAAGAAGCCATGACTTCTATGCAGACTAATGTGCAGGCAACCATACAGAATAATGCTAGAGATACCCAGGAGGCTATCTCTGTGGTACAAAGCAATGTGGAAGAGGCTATTGCCTCGGTACGGGATAATGTCAGAGAGGAAATCTCTGCAGTACATTATAATGTAAGAGAAGCTCTGACGGAAGTCGTGGCTCGCATTGAACGGTTAGAATCGCCCATACCAACGCAGAAATCTGTTGTGAGTTCGAACCCTGGTACCTTCACCACTGCAATTACTGTAGACGCTCCTTACCACTCGACCATCGGCCTGGAAGAGAGTTCGGGTGCCAGGCCCAAGGACTTTGCCTTACCGCCCAACCCTGGTATATTACGGAGGAGCGAGCGACTGCTGAGTAAAGCTCCTATTTCATATAAAGCGGTAGGAGCCCGAGGGGCTTGGCCGCCTCAGACCGGACGGAGTTCGAACCCGGGAGCCACCGCCTCCCTTCCTCCCTCTATCTCTCTGGACTACGACTCACAACAGTACGCGGTCCCTTCGCGCGTCGGACCGGAAGTGGCGACTCCGGGAGCGTACGCAGGGGCGGGCGTTACAATAATTATTATGTCGTTAAGCAGGGGAAGAGGAATGCAGAGCATCACTAGGAGGGTTTAATTAGCCTTATTAGTTATGCTCTGCAGTCCTGCATATTATTTTATTGGAGATCGGATACCAAGCATTCAACCACTACTACCTGCTTAGAACTGGGTTTTCGATCTTCGTTGCATTAAGACATTAAGACATGTTCCAGAAGTTAGATATCAAATTTTAATAGCATAAAAATCCATCCAAATACGAAATTAAAATTTATCAATTTCTCGATTCCGCGCAGCCCGGTCAGAACCAATTGCCAACCCGGGCATTGCCCGTAATTGCCCGGGCATGGCTACGCCACTGGAGACAGACAGACAGACAGACAGACAGACAGACAGACAGACAGACAGACAGACAGACAGACAGACAGACAGACAGACAGACAGACAGACAGAAGCCACAAACCACAAACTGCAGCCTGTTGCTTCAGGTAGGTCTAGTAGGTTATCAACAAATAGTCTGTGGTAGAGATTCGCCAACCTCTCCACCGAGTGGTTCTGATGGCCCTCTGTCTAGGCACAAAGTTTCAAATCAATAGCTGCGTTTTACCCCAAAAAAGTCGCCCCCCCCCCCCCAATAATACCCTGCCACCACCCGCGGCCCCTGCGAGGCGAGGTGTGTGTTGGGTGGGCGAGGTGAGCCCGGTAGCATTCGGTCTAGCTGCAACGCAACATTTCAGGCGAATAGCTGTGAAACCATGACGACGGAAAGGATATTGCAAAGTTTGGGCTTCGCTCCCAACCTGGCCCCATGGTGGGGGAGATTCGCCAACCACTCCACTGGGTCGTTCTGATGGCCCTCTGTCTAGGTAGAAAATTTCGGATCAATGGCTGCGTTTTCTTTCGTAAAAAATTTGGGGGTTTCGCCCCCACCCTGTCCACCATGTTGGGAAAGATTCGCCAACCCATCCACGGGGTGTCTCATTCGAGAGCGACAGAACAGCGAAGGCTTGGAATGAAAAACTCAAAAACTGTAGAAATGCATTCCGGTCAAACAGACAGACAGAATCTTCTCTTTATTTGTATAGATTTTTAAACGTAGCAGGTTGGTAGATAGGCTACTCATATCAAGGTATCAATAATTATAAATAACACACTATAGGCTAATTGTATTGCGTTGATGGCTTGATGCACATGGAAGGGATTGAGGGAAGAAAACTATGAACAGTTGCGTATCGTCGGCATGTTTACATTATACAGAGGTGATGATTGACAGAAATGAGTTTGCTGATGGATAAGGAAAAAAGAGAGAAGCACAGAGAATTGTTTGAGAACAATTAATTAGCGAAGAGGAAGAAGTGTGGGAACGGAAGCAAATCGTTTCGAAAGCGTGACGAAAATAATAATAACGGAAGCGAAGATAACATGAGACATAGCGCAGAGAAGCAGAAAGCGTAATGAAAAGTAAAGAGAAGGAAATTGGATTGCTGGTTTTAATGCTATGCAACCGTTTGAAGCGGATAATCAGAATGCAGACAGCGTAAGACGGATGGGAGAAATACCGTTGAAGACTCCATCAAACGGCGTACTAAAGACAGACTAAAGACAGACTAAAGAAAGGATAAAGAGAGGATAAAGAGAGGATAAAGGAGGAATAAACAACGACTAAAGAGAGGCTAAAGCAAGACTATTTAAGACAGACCAAGGAAGGACTACAGGAGGACTAAACAATAACTAAAGATAGATCAAAAGATGGCTAAAGAAGACTAAAGAGAGACTACAGAAAAACTAAACCAAGATTAAAGTCAGACTAAAATTAAAGAAAGACTAAAGAGAGACTAGAGAACCACAAAAGAAAAACCAAGGGATTAAGGACTAGAGAAAGATAAAGAAAGACCAAGTAAAGACTAAAGAGAGACTAAAGAAATACAAAGAAAACTAAAGAAATACTATAGAAGTGTCGAGACCCACCCCTTCGGAAACTGTTCACCAGCTAGAGGCCCCACCCCTTCTTTTTATCTTCCACTTCGCAGGTGGTAGGGATCTGCCTGGCAATTCCGAGCGAGGTGCCGCGCTGTTGGAGCGAAGCTCTCGAATTGAGGGGACCCGAAGGTAATGCAAAATAAGCAGGATCAGCAGTTTCCAGGGTATGCCCCAGGGCAGAGTCAGTTCCTGCATGATTGGCCGTAAGGGAAGGTAGGTTCTACCACTTCAGGCCGGGATTGTCTTCTACAGGTACCAGGGATAGCTCCGGTGGAAGGGACATACATCTCAGCGGCTCTCGGTCTGAGAGAAACGGCTTCAGTTATATGAAGGCCGTCAGGGTTCGAATCCGCTCCAACAGGTTGTCGAATCCCCCAATCCTTTAGTGGTGTTACCACTTCCCTTAGCCGTTCCGAAACTTCCTCACCTTCCTTCGAAGAAGGGATAAACTGACTTGGGCGATCATGCAGATGACTTATCTCGTTATTTAGGTGCTCTATTTGAGAATCATGGCGCTCCATAAATTCCGCTAGGGTGCCTGTGAAGGACTGTAGAAGTTCAACAACTCCTGTTTTACTCATCCCCTCGGGGTTATTATCATCCGTGGCTCCTCCCTCTCCATTCTCTCCAATATTCTCCTCAATCTCGTCATCATAAGAAATCTCGGACATTGCAAAGATTTATCTAAAGTCAATGTTACTCAATACTTGTGTTAGATTATTTAATTAAGCAATCATATCTTAACTACAGTTGACAAACCTTGTCAATAATTAACAGTGATTGTGATTAAAAATAATGTTCTCATACAGAGTTCAATATTCAGTGTCTTTTGATTTCGATTCGACTACACGACTTAATCATTAAACGTTTCCAATACACATTCCATCTTTACTATAATTATTTAAGTAAAACTCTTTAGACTTAATACTGGTGAGACCTTGCAACAGATTTACAGGCACGATTTCCTTCTGGAAGAATTGCACGTTATTATCTAATCAATTTATAATCAATTAATTATCTAATTAATTACTGCACACGAACCATTTGCTTCTGCTTAACTGTCAACGTTACACACACTGAAAGTATTATTCACAGACATCAAGCTTATTTTATCTTCTCGGTTACAATATCACAAAAGAAACCCAAGGGGGATACTTCTCTGCCTTTCCAGAAGTTTGTTATCACAGCAATCGACAATGACGCGAATGTCGGTCCCCAAAATTCGTCTACCAGAGAATCGGCAACGGAAGAATTTCGTTTCCAAATCGTCCGGAAATATATAATAAAACTTCCTCCAGACACTGCGGTCTTAACCGGAAGTATGTTCAAAATCTTGATCACCCGATGAATTCTTACTAATTTGTTTTAATATAATTTTATCCGCAATTCTTTCGATTGTTATCAACAATTTTCAGTCACTCGAGCACGGAGCTCTAACGTCGTCGAGAACTCTCCTCCGTCTGCTGATCTAGCTGCTTCCAGCCAATCACAGACTACATCCGGGACTCGCTCGAGTCACGTGACCGCGGAGGTCCAATCAAAAGCTGTTGCGTTGCCGCCGATCTAAAAATAGAGTGTCGCAATGCGGCACTCACCGCTAAAAAGGGATTACTGCACCGGAGGTCGGTTCCAAAGTGGCTAAATCCGGAGGCCGGTCGCAGATCTACCAAGGCCGTAAATTTATCTAGGCCGCAAATTTATCTAGGCCGCAAATTTATCTAGGCCGCAAGAATATAATAATTAATAATTAACGATCGCAATTTCACGATCGTTACAGAAGTGCCAAAGAATGACTAAGAAGAGACTAAAAAGAGACTAAAGAAATACAAAGAAAACTAAAGAAATACTATAGAAGTGCCAAAGAATGACTAAGAAGAGACTAAAAAGAGACTAAAGAAATACAAAGAAAACTAAAGAAATACTATAGAAGTAGACTACCAAATAATGACTAAGAAGAGACTAAAAAGAGACTAAAGAAATATAAAGAAAACTAAAGAAATACTATAGAAGTAGACTACCAAATAATGACTAAGAAGAGACTAAAGAGAGACTAACGAAAGACTAAACGGAGACGAATGAAGACTTCAATCGACTGAAAGAAACGAGGAGATATAGACTGATGATGATGTTTATTACCAGAGGGCAGATGTTTATACTTTATACGCAATGATTGATGACCACCCTCTCCTCCTCCTCCTCCTTCTATGATTTAATGCACTTGGATTCTTGCGTGCAAGCCACAGAAGCCATCGTCCGTCCTTATATATAATAATGTTGTTCTTAGGACGGCCTTAAGCCAGGAGGAGGAAGACGCCACTGCGATGTCCTCTGGTTTGATGTCCGCTTTCAATGGCCCCCTGGTGACCGATTCATTCAGTGGAAACATGTGCATCGACATGCGCAAACACACGTCGACCGAAATCCCATCTTAGCAAAGTACATAGCAATACATGGATGATTTATCGACCTCGGAAGTCGGAAAGTATGTAAGTAAGTGAGGAGTGAGTGAATAAGTAAGTACCTACTTTGATTCTCAGTTGCAGACCGCATTCGGAGTTACAAACGTATACACAGCATTTACATTTTTCAAAGACAAGATTAATAATCTTATCTTATCTTTTTATCCGACCATTTATAAAGCGCTTCTTGCAGCAAGTGTTAGATTGAAAGTTCAACTTACTAGAAAGCAAGACTCTGCTGACAATAAAACGTATATTAACGTTATTCAGACACGTTGAAAAGACGATTTTTACACTTGTAGAAAACAAAAACGGCAGTCCGTAAGAACCAGAAACAAGAAGACTAAACAACAAAACACTAGTTGCCCTACACTGCAGACAAACCCGTTATAACACTTAATTGAGTTCCAACAGCAAGAGCCTTTCAGAAGCGTTCCCAGTGCGTTCAACCCCGAGAAAAAATGCAAGTTTTTAGACGAGAGAAAGACGAGGATACACTACCAGAGAGGATGGCAGAGCGAACTGATGGGGGGGGGGGCCTCATTCCATAGGGAGGGACCAATGCAGCCAAATGATCTGGATTGCACCGTGGTGGTCCTGACTCGGGGGACAAAGAAGTCAAGCCGATCAGAGGACCTAAGACAGCGGTTCTCAACCTGTGGGTCGCGACCCCCTCGGGGGTCGCCTGACAATTTGCCAGGGGTCGCCTGGTCCCTTCATAAATTTGCAAAAGATATCGGCCAAATAGCAATTTAAACAAACTAAAATTAGGCTAATTGTTATTCATAATTTTGCTATGATTCATCAGTTAGGTCTAGATTGCGGCAGCTAATTTAATTTTTTCCATTTTAGTTTTCAAATGTATATTCTGCTATTCTTCTAAAGAAACACATGGAGGAATTTTTTGAAGTCTAGACCACCTCTCTGAGCACTGAAATTATGAGTAGGCCTAATATTTTTATATGTTGGCTTAGAACGTTACGGTGCAAAAATCCAAAATATTGTTAACAACTGGGGGCCGAAATTCTGAATTCTTAAACCATGACTCTCAGCATTGACAAATTCAGATGACAGTTTAAAATAGGCTACTGATTGGAAATTCAGAGAGAAAAAATAAGAATGGAAAAAGGACATTTATTGAAGTCATAAACCACCATGCCTTCAGCCCCGAAATTATGATTTTTTTTATTGAGATGAAAAGTTCAAAGCAATGGGAGGAGACACTTTGAAGTCGTAAACTACGACTATCAACACTGAAATGATGAAGAGTTTCGTTAAAACGACAGCCTAAAATGATACCATTGCAGCGTGGAAAATTGTCGACAATGGGGAATGGCACGTACGTCCATTCCCCAAACTCCTTCTTTGCTCGGTGCATTCATAAGAACACAAGTTGTTGAAATTGCTAGCATCGCAAAACGAATTAGTAAGGTGAAATGAGTGTTAAGAAAAGAAGAACTATTGACCAATTCTCAGAGTAGCCTATTGCTTAATAGTTGCAGCATGAATAGAGAAATTAGAATTAGGTCTTTGTTATGATATTTTATCGGTAGAATCAATGAAACCCAACAAATAAACCGCAGAGCACTATTCAGATAGGCTATTCTAACCATCTAGTAGCTAGGCCTATGTATATGAAAGCATGACCAGTATTTTTAAGAACAAAGCTGATGATGCCAAGAAGGCACACTTTAGGCCTAATTGAGACAGCGGGTTTGAAGAATTCCAGTTCTAAGGAAGACGCCGCCGCTTTTTAAGCTGCATCACAAGCCGAATATAGGCTTAAGCCTGTATAACTTCGACTACGTCAAACTAAAAGAAACCTCATACAACTGCCAAAAACAGTTTTCGTAATATGTGGGTGAAAATGCATAATAATGGACAATAGTAACAAAAATGAGGTGAAACGGAGGTTGTTACACAATCAATTTTGTCGTTGGGGGTCGTCACAACTTTTGAAATGTTAAAAAGGGGTCGCCGGACTAAAAAGGTTGAGAACCGCTGACCTAAGAGGACGCAGCGAAGTGGCAGAAAGTGGGCGAAGTAGGCCTATATAGACAATTCGGGCCGGACAATTCGGACCGGACAATTATTAGCACCCAAATTCGTGATGGGACTTCCACTTTAGGTCAAATTTTCCTAGTCTACCCATCTCCATCGCCCAATATTAATATTAATCTGACACCTGACTATATAGGCCTATCGGGCAAAAAAGCTATGGGCCTATATAGGCATGAAACTTACATTGATCTGAATGAGATGCCTATAAGTTGGTAATTTACTGCATTTAACTACTAATTTCAGTTTCTTATTTCTGTTAGTGGATCAATTTTAGAAGATCAGACAATATTTGCTTGGTGCTATATAATTATATTTCATACCATTGATAAACAAAGGTTTCATAGCCGTAAGAGCAATATTTTTACATGCACTCCGAATTGTCCGGGTCCGAATTGTCCGGTCCGAATTGTCCGGTCCGAATTGTCCGGGTCCGAATTGTCCGGACACCAAGTAGATGATCACACAGATACTTCGGAGCAAGACCTATTTGAGAATTGAGACTTGATGACCTAAATTAGGACTTTAAATTGTATACGGGTCGAGAGTGGAATCAGAATACATGTAGGTCTATAGCTGCTATATCATCTTATACGAATAAGAAACGTTCGTCGCATTTGATCGTCATGAACCCCTGGTAGAACTTTATCGTGTGTCCTTGGTCGAAAGGAGCGCTCTGAATTCTTTATTGAGGGAGAGGAATGAGACAGCACGTGATCTTCAGGGTTGAGCTGCTTGAGCATAATCGATGCAAAATGTGCCTTGTGTTCCACTAAATACAGCTACTGAAAAGATGAAGCATCCTCGAGACATAATATCCCATCCAACAAAGTAGGTTTAATTAATACAGCCTACAGCTTTCTTCGATCACCAGTATCAACAAATTCCAACATGAAGATTATGAGTAAAGCAAATCAGCCACATGTGCAATGAACCTCACCACATAATGCAATCTTAATCCATGCAATCCATGAAATGATAAAACCCTAACAGCACATTGAGCCTGCCGCTCTCGTGAGCAGATAATATCAATGTGTTTATCGAAGGTGAACGATCTATAGAAATAGGCCTAGTAGGCCTAATTCCCAATATTTTTATAGATCTATGGTCTACACGAGTTAAACCCGGCGTTAGCGGAACAATTTGCCTGTGTGTTGGACCGCGTAAATTGTTATCACTTGAACTTTGCAAAAGTATATTTTAGGTTGCCTCCATCGTCAATGGATGGGTCAGTGGGCGTGTGCCATCTCTGATTCTTTAGAAGAGGCGCTTGATGCGGGTACAATCAAGTATCCATCAACAGCATATTTAAATAGACCGTTGGTCAGTTTTTAATCTACTCCTCCTTCTCTGGGGTGACGGAATCA
>OX243812.1:54670198-54742698 GCA_945859605.1 Lumbricus rubellus
TGTAGTTGAAGTTTAACGTCACTGTGTGGTATCAAAGACCATTAGCGACTCCCTCCTCCTTTATCCAGGCTTGGGACTGACACTGGCAGGGTGCGACCAGTGGCGGAGTTTAGATGTCCGCGCTTTTTGGAGCTGCTTGAAATACGCAGTGTAAATGCTTGCAATAGGCCTACATGTAGGCTACGTAACATGTGTGCATGTCTCTATGTGTGCATGTAGCCTATAATGTGGTTTCGCGCGTTTCTGTGTCTTTATTATTATTATGCATTAAACTATTAATTTATATAGCCTACATCAGGGGTTCTCAAACTGTGGTACGCGTACCCCAAGGGGTACGCCAGGCGCCGGTAAGGGGTACGCGAAAATTTCCAGAAATATAAATTTTCTTTGAGTTTATGGACTTTGTGTCCATTTTTCCTTGAATAGCAATGACTTTTTATGTTACTTCATGTAACAGCATCGTCATTTCTTTCTTTCACAACATGTGATTAAACTCACATACTAAGCTTAAGCTTATATATAATATATTATAGTGCATGCAACATGTTTCTGTTTAGGCTTCTCACTATAAATTTGAAACAAAATAATGTATAATTGGTTGAAAGAACTAAGGTCAGAAATTCTCAGCGCATGCATTGAGCGCAACAAGGATAGCTGAATTGTTCTAAGGATTAATTTCTGGTAGAGCTTTAAAATTTGTGATTCCTTTCAGCACGCCATATAATTATATATCTGCTTGAAACTAGTTTTTAACTGTATATTCTTGCTATAAAAAATAAATATGGGCTAAATTTGAATTTTAAATTGACAAATATTAAACCAGGTAATTTTTTTAAAATCTGTGCTAGTCAAAACAAGCACACAGCAACATATTAACACTATAGGTTAGCAGCCAACTCTTTCTTACAGGGATTATAGACCAATTCCCTTTTTGTTGATATGATTGCATTATTTGCATGATTAAAACTTTGCATATTTTCAAGTTTGCTCCCTGTAAGGGCCTGTATGTATAGGCTATACGACTCTAATGGGCCACACCATACAATGATTAAAAGGACTTTTTAGTTGTCACTGCAATGGTGACTATAGGCAATGGAATTTTGTTTCTGATCTGACTTTTCTGGGGGTACGCCACCATTCGATTTTTTTACTTGGGGGTACAATAAAAATAAAGTTTGAGAACCCCTGGCCTACATGTATGTTTGAATGCATTTTTTTCATATGAGTGCTGTGTTCTAACGTATCCAAATGTACAACTGCTCTACTGATTCGTGTCCATACAGATACATGTATTTATGTTTGCACGTTTGTATGTTTGAATGTATGTGTGCATGCGTACATTCACACAACTATAGGCTAATGTGGCTTTATGTGGGTGTTTTTGAGGCGTCGTATACCATAGAATATTCAATCGTTTATGAGTGCTTTGGCCACACTGCAGCGTGACTTTCGAATCGGATTCATAGACCGACGTTCATGGAATGGAAAGTCAACGACTCGTGAGGCAAACGCAAAATAAACGGCGAAGGCAGAGGAAATTATTGCCGAGGGGGAAAATGATTGAAAAAGAGAACGAAAAAAGAGATGGTGGCATAATGCAAGAACTCTATTCTGGAGCTCATCTGGCGATTAGACCATAACATGGAACCAGCTGTCAAACAAATAACGCCAGAGAACCAGATTGCGTTTGCGCCGCCGGAGCAATCATAGACGTAATGTAATTTAGTGCAATTGGATTGAGCGCTTACATTATTGCGCTGCAGTGTAATTTAGTGTAACTGGACATTTATATTGCGCCAGAAATTCTCAGAACGATGGCCATTCTATACCTGAAATATTATAGTTCAGAGACGGTTTACGACTTTTAAGTTACCAACAAAGGATGGTCAGAACTTCATACATAGGGTACCAGACCTTTTAAAGGAATTTTTATTAGGCCTACTGCAGGCCTAGTTTTCTTTCCCTTTCCGTCTTTCATGGTAAACTTTCCATTTGCGATTTTTCTGATGATTTTCCCAGTAGGGGGCCTATATGATTATATGATGTTTATTCCTCCCATGAAGATCATAGACTAAGCTTATATAATGTGTCAATAATACCACGGTTGATAATTACCTTTGAGATGACTTTGTAAAACTATTTTTAGCTGTAGGTCCACAGATATGTTTTTTATTCCTCCTATGAAGAACACTGTACTTAGTTGTTCACCATTGTATCAACAGAGTTGAATATGTGCAATAGACAATAAATAAGGAAACACGGTGTCCCTCCATATCTCTAAGATTGCACATAATATAACATAATATAACAGAGACTCCGAAACATTGTCTCTCAAGTGGTTGCAACAGCACAAAAAACCATTTATATAGCTCACACATAATAATAATTATTACAATGGGAATTCAAATGCAGCTTCTGCGTCTCACACGCTTCCTGCCAAACGAGCTATTCACGCTTTCGCATTTGCAATTCGTCTGCGCCAGGCGGCGCCATGGTCGCAACAGTCGAAGACCTACTTACTTACTACTGTCTGTTGAATACTTATAGCGCCATCTAGTTGCGGGAATGCCAGAGGAATGTCGTTAGCCATCAGACGTGATGGCGTGTCGAGGAGCCGAGTGGCTATTTAGACGAAGGGAGGAGGACGGAGGACAGCCCCTACTGTAATTCTCGTTCGCCTTATTTTGCTGATTATATGGGGTCGCATTTCCTATGGTAGTTGTGTGTGTATGTGTGTTTGTGTGTGTGGGTGTTTGTGCGTGTGTGGGTGTATATGTTTGTGTGCGTGTGTGTTTGTGTGTGGGTGTGTAATGTGTATGTGTATGTATGTGGGTGTATGTGTGCGTGTGTGTGTTTGGCTACCTGGATCTCTAGATAACTCTCTGTCAGATTCATAGTCTGCCTGTCACCCTGTGTACGTTTCATCGGATTGATTTCTCTCTCAACTTTGTATATGACTATCTATGGCGTCTGTCTATCTATGTGTGTCTGAAGATGTCTGTCTGCTTGACTGCCTATATCTGGCGTTGTCCGTTTGTCTGGCTTTCGCTTTGGATCCATCCTTGTTTCCGTGCGTATGCGTGCACATGTCTGTCTTTCCGCATGTACTTCTTCATTTACGTCCACTTTAATAACTATATTGCTGTACTTGGAAAGTATTCAGACGCATCTGTCCACTTGTATATATGTGCGAATCCGTCTCTATTTCTCTCTCTGTCTTGCTCTGTCTCCATCGTTGTCCCTCCGCGTCATGTTCTCAACATTTCCCATCAGACGACCATCTCCCCAAGACGCAATTTGGGGGTGTGGGAGGGGAGTGGGGTCAACGATGCTCCACAGAATAGGAGTCGTCGTGGGGGAGTGGGGGGGGGGGGCAAACGATGCCCTGGGCACAGAACAGGAGTCGAGGAGGACCAGATGGATTTCTTGACATAAAACGAACGCCGATCGAGCAACGTCCGCCATAAAATTCGCCCAAATTCGTAATCCGAACAATAGCATTATCATAAACCATTACTCTAATCGTGACACTTTCATAGTTTACCACTGTCCCCCCGCTCTTCCGGTTCCATCGCTTTAGTCTAAGGCAGTGCTGTCCAACCTTTTTGGCACCACGGGCCGCATTAGCCATATTTTGTAGCCCGAGGGCCGCAAAAGCCAAAATTTATTGATAATTAGTAACTGTACTGGAAATTTTCCTGATTGATTAAATGAATAGGCTAAGAATAAAAATTGAATAATAGCACGTAGGCCTATAGCTTACACATACCTTTGTTTGACATGCTTTATGATGCGTCAGCACCAAAAAGCATAAAATAGCGTTTATTCCTGCCGTTCACTCAATTCGTTTCCAGTTCGTCGCCTAGACACAGTTTGACTAACTCGGCTCTTCATTTCGACGCCCTGATAAGTTTTGTTGGCTCAGCTCCACCCTGTGGCTGAGCGGGAATTCTATCATCCTCTGGCCATTAAAAATAGTACCTGAAACCAGAGTCTTCAGTCTAATGAGCAGCCACAGTTGTCAGTCGAGAAAGAGCCCAAGACATCGCCATTCGTCGGCACTGAGGACTCATCGATTGTTTCCTCTCGAAAAGAATGGTCGCAGACTCGCAGCCACTTAGAGACGTGCAATAGGCCTACACTTCTTATGAACTGACTAGAAGTGAAAGGTCTTGGACGGTTTGCGAGGTCATTTAGTGGAGTATATAAAAAACGCTGCTTACACCAGACGTCATGTGTCTATCGCCTGCCAGAATACGAGAACTTAACTCTGTGGTAGAAAGAAAAATTAGTTGTCGGGTTGGCCTTTTTGTTAGTAGTCCAAACCTCGGCAAACGCTATAACAGCAATTAAAAAATCAAGTCGGTCAGTGACTATGTCATTTACTAATTTTACTTCATTTTACAAAAGTGCATAAATTCAGTGAGTTCCCACGGGCCACTTGAAATCACTCCGCGGGCCGCATGCGGCCCGCGGGCCGCACGTTGGACAGCACTGGTCTAAGGCGTTCATCTTAATCGAACCACGGAGCACGAAGCATTTATATATATATATATATATATACACTGTAGCGGTAGCCTTTACAGTAATACGACTCCAGCCACCATTCCATATATATATATATACACATTACAATATATATACCTTACAATATATTTATATATACACACATAAATCATACATATATTATATATACATACATATATTAGCCTATATGTATTTTATATATGGATCTAATACATATTTTGTGGGGCGCGGTGGTGTAGTGGTGGCGTCGTTGCCTTGGGGCTGGAAGGTTCAAGGTTCGAATCCACCTCGCCGCGTAAGGACCTTGGACAAGTCCTTCATTTACAATTGCTCAGCGCCTCGGCGTGAAACTCCAATGCAGTGTCCGCTCTGCATTTGGCAGCGCCTCTGAGTAGAGAGAGCTCGAAGAGGCGCTATAACAAGTGCACATACAAACAAACAAACAAATATATATATATTATATATATACATACATAAATTATATGTATTTTATATATACATGTAGATCTAATATATATTTTATGTACAGTATACAACTGTTGAATATACATACAAATATCAAAAAAATATATTATATATATATATAATTATATATATATGTATATACACCGTGATTCAATAAAAACTAAGCCAAATTGTTTTGCATATATCTCTAATACCTGGTGACATAGCAAGCTAATATTTTCCAAATATCTAGAGAAGTGGACCAAGAATATGCGCCCAAAATTTCATGAGAAAAAGTTGAACGGATAAAAAGATATAAATATTTAAACTTCATATGCCGAAATTGCAGTTTACAAGAAATTTTCTGTCATATTCAATAAAATGTTTCCTTATTATTTCTAATGCCTGACGATTAATCATTCTAAAAATTTCCAGATATGCAGAGAATTGAAGTAAAAACATGACCCCAACAGCATGGTTTCGTTATTTAATTTAAAAACATGCTCAAAATGTCCTCCTCCTGCTTGCACGCAAACCTGCAGGCGCTGGCGCCATGCATTGGGAAACGGCATCGTCGATTATCCTCGGGTCCAGGGCCCCAGGCCATCTCACACTTCCAACAAGCGTTTCTTCATATCGTTTATATCATGGATTGTTGCCTGCTAGACTCGGTCTTGCGTCATGCACGCTCTACACTTTTAGTCGGGGCTGTTCGGAGGCCTTAATGTGGGAGAAATGAAGTCTCTCTTGTCAGCATTTCGATGGCTTCCTTGGCTCTGTGGGCTGGCGCTATTCTGTTGAAAAAGAAAACAGCCTTCTGGGGCTATATATTTGTGATAACAGGTGGAAGATGTTGTGACAGCAGAACATTGCGATAATATACTCCGTTAATTTTACCCAGGATCCCTGAAGACAAAAATTGGGAACTATCAAGCAACGAAACCGCAACGAACACCATAACAGACTTGCTGAAAACTGAAATTTCTGGAGATGACGTTTAAATATTCATATCTTTCTATTCGTTCAAATATATGACATGATATTTTGGAATCCTATTCTTGGTTCCATTATCTAAATATCTGGAAAATTTTAGCATGATTAATTATTAGGTATTGAAGATATAAGAAAAACAGTTTAGCTTGCTTTTTATTGAATCTGACAGAAAATTGCTTGTAAACTGCAATTTCTGCATATAAAGTTTAAATATTCATTTCTTGTTACCCGTTCAACTTTTTCTCATGAAATTTTGGAATCTTATTCTTGGTCCACTTCTCTAGATATTTGGAAAATTTTAGCATGATAATGTTATCAGGCATTGGAGATATATGAAAAACAATTTGGCTTAGTTTTTATTGAATCACGGTGTATACAGGGTGGGCCAGTGGAAATGCAACTTTTTTGACGCCTTATAACTTGAAAAGTTTTTATCTGAGCGTCTAGTCAAATATATCAGATTGAACATAATTATCCATTCTATCATTCTGAAAAATATCTAAGAGATACTATTACGACTTTTTGAGATACTGCTATTTATATTCGAAGTCCCATTTTCGTGCCGTAAAACAGCAAGAAAAACAAAATTCTGGAACTGAATATGTCAAAAAGCTAGCCTTTGCATACACATGGTCGTTCTAAGACTAGTGTTGGTTGACGTCTGAATCGTGAAGATCTTCTTGTCTGTGAACCATGTTCTGTCGATCTTTTCATCTGTCATTCGCTTTTGAGTCATTTGTTAGCTTTAAGCGTCTTGTTGCGCCCGCTCGGCTTCTGAAGGCAGGAAACACTTTTCACAAAGTGTGATGGTGTCGTTGGCTGTTTCAAAACTTGCAAAAACTTTGTCACTCCAAAAGCTAAGGTGAACAGTGTTTATTACTGTGATGAAGTACTCGCAAGAGGACTGCTACATTCGCCAACAGTACTGTCTGGAATTGATGGTTAGGCTACCTTTTTCAGCAAGATGGAGCGCCGGCGCATCGTTCACGTCACACGGTTGAGTATCTGAACGCTAACGTGACAGAGTTTATTGAACAGGAGAACTGGCCACCGAACAGTCCGGATTTAAATCCGGTTGACTATTCGATCTGGGGTTGTCTTCAGCAACTGGTCTACCATGAACCGTTACGTGACGTTGAACATTTGAAAGAAGTGATTCTTTGGTGCTGGGCTGAAATAACCCGAGCACTGGTGGCCTCAGCCATTGATCAATGGTCGCTTCGTGTTGATGCACAGTCATTAAAGTACGTGGTGGACATATTTAATATTTTTTTAACTGATGGTAAATCTACTCAAGATAATAATTGTTATTAAATGTTAGTACTAAGTTATTGTTTAGAATTGACATATTCAGTTTCAGAATTTTGTTTTTCTTGCTGTTTTACGGCACAAAAATGGGACTTCGAATATAAATAGCAGTATCTCAAAAAGTCGTAAAAGTATCTCTTAGATATTTTCCAGAATGATAGAATGGATAATTATGTTCAATCTGATATATTTGACTAGACGCTCAGATAAAAACTTTTCAAGTTATAAGACGTCAAAAAAGTTGCATTTCCACTGGCCCACCCTGTATATGAGTGCTTGGCCATTCCATTTCATTGTCGCTGTCGTCTTAAAGCTTTATCGTTGCTGTCTTCGTAGTATGCCAAACGTTACGAGAGAGAGAGAGAGAGAGAGAGAGAGAGAGAGAGAGAGAGAGAGAGAGAGAGAGAGAGAGAGAGAGAGAGAGAGAGAGAGAGAGAGAGAGAGAGAGAGAGAGAGAGAGAGAGAGAGAGAGAGAGAGAGAGAGAGAGAGAGAGAAAGAGAGAGAGAAAGAGAGAGAGAGAGAGAGAGAGAGAGAGAAGAGAGAGGGAGGGAGGGAGGGAGGGAGGGAGGGAGGAGGGAGGGAGGGAGGGAGGGAGGAGAGAGAGAGAGAGAGAGAGATGGGTCATTTAAGTCTTATATCAACCGTTCTGCGGCGACCTTCTGACCCCACGGTCAGTTCGTGTGTGCATTAAATATCTGACAGTAACTGTTGTGCACTGCATTAATTGAGCGTTGGTGCTGAGTTAATCAGCCATTGTGGACCTCACATCAACTCAATCAGTCATATATATGTATATATATATATATCTCTCTCTCTCTCTCTCTCTCTCTCTCTCTCTCTCTCTCTCTCTCTCTCTCTCTCTCTCTCTCTCTCTCTCTCTCTCTCTCTCTCTCTCTCTCTCTCTGGGCAAGGAAAGAACAGTTAAGACGACTTGAGCCTGGACAGGGTGCGATTTGTACTTCCCGGCGACGTGGCATAAAGACCGAGGGGTGGACAAAGGCACGCAGTGCCTGTCTTTAACGGTTGACAGCCAATGGGAGACGGTGACAGTTGCCACCATCGGTGGTAAAAATCGCATACGGTCGTCTGGGATTTGTTTAATGGATGAGCCGTGTTCCGAGGATTTTCTACCGAATCTGGATATCGTGACTACCGAAAAAAAAACTGGTTTCCAATTTTTAGCACTCATTCTGTTTTGCAGCATTGTTCATTGGCAAACTCTCCGAAATTAAAAGACCATTCGACCGGCGACCGCTTTTTCTAGGGTTATAACGCCTCTGCGTGACCTGGGTAAGGACATCAATAGAATTATTTTTGCACCGCCTTACTGCACTTGATGCGGTTGTACATCGTCTGCTTGTGATGAAGCCATTATGGCTTCAATTAGAAAGCGGATTTCGTTGGTCGCTGGTGCCCTGCTGACCGGAATCCGGAAACGACGCTGGTTCCATGAACCCGCGCTCCATAATTCGCGTCTGTCTCGACTTTTCCATCAGCGTTCGCGGACGCCACTTCCGCCACAATGATCGGCATGGATCTGGAAAGGTGGAAGAGTGGAAGAAGGAACGTGATGGAGCGACGGTCTGCAATATCACGTTCTTAGAATTACGTGAATCCATTAGAACGAGTCGTTAGAATAATGTGATTATTGTGGTGGTAAGCAATGCGTAGAATAATTAAGAATCGAGGTCTATACATTAGAATAGCAAAGTAGACCGAAGGAGGTCACTCGAATCTCCACTAGATCAGAATAAAACTGTTTCTTACAGTTGGAGTTGAGAGCCAGGGGCCCAGGGCAAAGTAAGAAACTCCAATGTGTGCCATATATGTTCATATGTGTGTCAGTCTTAAGGCAGAATAAAGGAGGAGGAGGAAGAAGACACGAAGGCAGGGCGCAGAGACATTACCGGTCGTAAATCAAACACTTCCGTCAGAAATCGATCGTAGGAAACATCCTGAAAGGGCGCTACATAAATCTTATATATATTTATATATAAATCCTACATATATTTATATATAAATCCTACATATATTTATATATAAATCCTATATATATATGTAGGCCTATATATATATATAGGCCTAATATTATGTATCTTGTAAAAATAAATGGCACACGGTTATTAACGGCGCCGTTGTGTGTGCCGATATCGATGGATAACTTAATGCTCCATACTTGGACTGTGACGCCATTAATGTGAGTAGTATAGTTCGGGTATACTTGAGACGAATGCAACTTTCGAATGAACGCTATACTTCACGAGAGGCTTTCCTATAGGTCACGCATGCATGTCCTGGTCAAATGAATACGACGTCCACGCCATAGTCTACAGGGTGCGCCAAAAAAAGAAATCCCCTACGGGTTTTAGCCCATAACTTGGCCAAAAATACTAATTTTTAAATTACATTCTACAGTCTTAAAGGCAATTCATATTTACGTACAATGGTTCAAATTTCATCAAAATATTGCAAACGGAACAAAAGTTATGCCACTTTTAGGGAGGCCACCCACCGTTTTTTGACGATTGAAAAACGAAACGCAACAAAAACTAGGTTTTCCCCAATATCTTGGCCAAAAGTAAGACTTTAGATATGAAATTTTACAGGCGTAAGAACACTTCATATTTACACATGATGACCAGATTTAATTAAAATATTTCGAACACAACAAAAGTTATACAACTTTTAGTGAGGCCACCCCCCGATTTTTGACGATTCAAAGTCAATGCAAGACAAGTTAATGCAAGACAAGTTAATGCAAGACAAGTCAATGCAAGACAAGTCAATGCAAAGCAGGTTAATGCAAGACAAGTTAATGCAAGGTAAGTCAATGCAAGACAAGTTAATGCAAGACATGTCAATGCAAGACAAGTTAATGCAAGACAAGTTAATGCAAGACATGTTAATGCAAGACAAGTTAATGCAAGACAAGTTAATGCACGACAAGTTAATGCAAGACAAGTCAATGCAAGACAAGTTAATGCAAGACAAGTTAATGCAAGACATGTCAATGCAAGACATGTCAATGCAAGACATGTTAATGCAGAACAAGTTAATGCAAGACAAGTTAATGCAAGACAAGTTAATGCACGACAAGTTAATGCAAGACAAGTCAATGCAAGACAAGTTAATGCAAGACAAGTTAATGCAAGACAAGTTAATGCAGAACAAGTCAATGCAAGACAAGTTAATGCAAGACAAGTTAATGCAAGACAAGTTAATGCAAGACAAGTTAATGCAAGACATGTTAATGCAAGACAAGTTAATGCAAGACAAGTTAATGCAAGACATGTTAATGCAAGACAAGTTAATGCAAGTCAAGTTAATGCAAGACAAGTTAATGCAAGACATGTTAATGCAAGTCAAGTTAATGCAAGTCAAGTCAATGCAGAACAAGTTAATGCAAGGTAAGTCAATGCAAGGTAAGTCAATGCAGAACAAGTTAATGCAAGACAAGTTAATGCAAGACAAGTTAATGCAAGACATGTTAATGCAGAACAAGTTAATGCAAGTCAAGTCAATGCAGAACAAGTTAATGCAAGGTAAGTCAATGCAAGGTAAGTCAATGCAGAACAAGTTAATGCAAGACAAGTTAATGCAAGACAAGTTAATGCAAGACATGTTAATGCAAGACAAGTTAATGCAAGACAAGTTAATGCAAGACAAGTCAATGCAAGACATGTTAATGCAAGACATGTTAATGCAAGACAAGTTAATGCAAGACATGTTAATGCAGAACAAGTTAATGCAAGACATGTTAATGCAGAACAAGTTAATGCAAGACAAGTCAATGCAAGGCAGGTCAATGCAAGACAAGTTAATGCAAGACAAGTTAATGCAAGTCAAGTTAATGCAAGACATGTTAATGCAAGACATGTTAATGCAAGACAAGTTAATGCAAGGCAGGTCAATGCAAGACAAGTTAATGCAAGACATGCTAATGCAAGTCAAGTCAATGCAGAACAAGTTAATGCAAGACATGTTAATGCAAGACAAGTTAATGCAAGTCAAGTTAATGCAAGTCAAGTTAATGCAAGACATGTTAATGCAAGACATGTTAATGCAAGACAAGTTAATGCAAGGCAGGTCAATGCAAGACAAGTTAATGCAAGACATGCTAATGCAAGTCAAGTCAATGCAGAACAAGTCAATGCAAGGCAGGTCAATGCAAGACAAGTTAATGCAAGTCAAGTTAATGCAAGTCAAGTTAATGCAAGACATGTTAATGCAAGACATGTTAATGCAAGACAAGTTAATGCAAGGCAGGTCAATGCAAGACAAGTTAATGCAAGACATGCTAATGCAAGTCAAGTCAATGCAGAACAAGTTAATGCAAGACATGTTAATGCAAGACAAGTTAATGCAAGACAAGTTAATGCAAGACAAGTCAATGCAAGACATGTTAATGCAAGACAAGTTAATGCAAGACAAGTTAATGCAAGACAAGTCAATGCAAGACAAGTCAATGCAAAGCAGGTTAATGCAAGACAAGTTAATGCAAGGTAAGTCAATGCAAGACAAGTTAATGCAAGACATGTCAATGCAAGACAAGTTAATGCAAGACAAGTTAATGCAAGACATGTCAATGCAGAACAAGTCAATGCAGAACAAGTTAATGCAAGACATGTTAATGCAAGACAAGTTAATGCAAGACAAGTTAATGCACGACAAGTTAATGCAAGACAAGTCAATGCAAGACAAGTTAATGCAAGACAAGTTAATGCAAGACATGTCAATGCAAGACATGTCAATGCAAGACATGTTAATGCAGAACAAGTTAATGCAAGACAAGTTAATGCAAGACAAGTTAATGCACGACAAGTTAATGCAAGACAAGTCAATGCAAGACAAGTTAATGCAAGACAAGTTAATGCAAGACAAGTTAATGCAGAACAAGTCAATGCAAGACAAGTTAATGCAAGACAAGTTAATGCAAGACAAGTTAATGCAAGACAAGTTAATGCAAGACATGTTAATGCAAGACAAGTTAATGCAAGACAAGTTAATGCAAGACATGTTAATGCAAGACAAGTTAATGCAAGTCAAGTTAATGCAAGACAAGTTAATGCAAGACATGTTAATGCAAGTCAAGTTAATGCAAGTCAAGTCAATGCAGAACAAGTTAATGCAAGGTAAGTCAATGCAAGGTAAGTCAATGCAGAACAAGTTAATGCAAGACAAGTTAATGCAAGACAAGTTAATGCAAGACATGTTAATGCAGAACAAGTTAATGCAAGTCAAGTCAATGCAGAACAAGTTAATGCAAGGTAAGTCAATGCAAGGTAAGTCAATGCAGAACAAGTTAATGCAAGACAAGTTAATGCAAGACAAGTTAATGCAAGACATGTTAATGCAAGACAAGTTAATGCAAGACAAGTTAATGCAAGACAAGTCAATGCAAGACATGTTAATGCAAGACATGTTAATGCAAGACAAGTTAATGCAAGACATGTTAATGCAGAACAAGTTAATGCAAGACATGTTAATGCAGAACAAGTTAATGCAAGACAAGTCAATGCAAGGCAGGTCAATGCAAGACAAGTTAATGCAAGGCAGGTCAATGCAAGACAAGTTAATGCAAGACATGCTAATGCAAGTCAAGTCAATGCAGAACAAGTTAATGCAAGACATGTTAATGCAAGACAAGTTAATGCAAGACAAGTTAATGCAAGACAAGTCAATGCAAGACATGTTAATGCAAGACAAGTTAATGCAAGACAAGTTAATGCACGACATGTTAATGCAAGACAAGTTAATGCAAGACAAGTTAATGCAAGACAAGTTAATGCAAGACAAGTTAATGCAAGACATGTCAATGCAAGACAAGTTAATGCAAGACAAGTTAATGCAAGACATGTCAATGCAGAACAAGTCAATGCAGAACAAGTTAATGCAAGGTAAGTCAATGCAAGGTAAGTCAATGCAAGGCAGGTCAATGCAAGACAAGTCAATGCAGAACAAGTTAATGCAAGACATGTTAATGCAAGACAAGTTAATGCAAGACAAGTTAATGCAAGACAAGTCAATGCAAGACAAGTTAATGCAAGACATGTCAATGCAAGACAAGTTAATGCAAGACATGTCAATGCAAGACAAGTTAATGCAAGACAAGTTAATGCAAGACAAGTTAATGCAAGACATGTTAATGCAAGACAAGTTAATGCAAGACAAGTTAATGCAAGGTAAGTCAATGCAAGACAAGTCAATGCAAGACAAGTTAATGCAAGACATGTCAATTCAAGACATGTTAATGCAGAACAAGTTAATGCAAGACAAGTTAATGCAAGACAAGTTAATGCAAGACATGTTAATGCAAGTCAAGTTAATGCAAGACAAGTTAATGCAAGGTAAGTCAATGCAAGACAAGTCAATGCAAGACAAGTCAATGCAAGACAAGTCAATGCAAGTCAAGTCAATGCAGAACAAGTTAATGCAAGACAAGTTAATGCAAGACAAGTCAATGCAAGACAAGTTAATGCAAGACATGTTAATGCAAGGCAGGTTAATGCAAGACAAGTCAATGCAAGACAAGTTAATGCAAGACAAGTTAATGCAAGACAAGTTAATGCAAGACAAGTCAATGCAAGACAAGTTAATGCAAGACAAGTTAATGCACGACATGTTAATGCACGACATGTTAATGCACGACATGTTAATGCAAGACAAGTTAATGCAAGACAAGTTAATGCAAGTCAAGTCAATGCAGAACAAGTTAATGCAAGACAAGTCAATGCAAGGTAAGTCAATGCAGAACAAGTTAATGCAAGACAAGTTAATGCAAGTCAAGTCAATGCAGAACAAGTTAATGCAAGACAAGTCAATGCAAGTCAAGTCAATGCAGAACAAGTTAATGCAAGGTAAGTCAATGCAAGGTAAGTCAATGCAAGGCAGGTCAATGCAAGACAAGTTAATGCAAGTCAAGTTAATGCAAGACAAGTTAATGCAAGACATGTTAATGCAAGACAAGTTAATGCAAGACAAGTTAATGCAAGACAAGTTAATGCAAGACAAGTTAATGCACGACAAGTTAATGCAAGACAAGTTAATGCAAGTCAAGTCAATGCAAGACAAGTTAATGCACGACATGTTAATGCAGAACAAGTTAATGCAAGACATGTTAATGCAAGACAAGTTAATGCAAGACAAGTTAATGCAAGACAAGTTAATGCAAGACAAGTTAATGCAAGACATGTTAATGCAAGACAAGTTAATGCAAGTCAAGTCAATGCAAGACAAGTTAATGCAAGACAAGTCAATGCAGAACAAGTTAATGCAAGACAAGTTAATGCAAGACAAGTTAATGCAAGACAAGTCAATGCAAGACAAGTTAATGCAAGACAAGTTAATGCAAGACAAGTCAATGCAAGACAAGTTAATGCAAGACATGTTAATGCAAGACAAGTTAATGCAAGTCAAGTCAATGCAAGACAAGTTAATGCAAGACAAGTCAATGCAAGACAAGTTAATGCAAGACAAGTTAATGCAAGACAAGTTAATGCAAGACAAGTCAATGCAAGACAAGTTAATGCAAGACAAGTTAATGCAAGACAAGTTAATGCAAGACATGTTAATGCAAGACAAGTTAATGCAAGTCAAGTCAATGCAAGACAAGTTAATGCAAGACAAGTCAATGCAAGTCAAGTTAATGCAAGACAAGTTAATGCAAGACATGTTAATGCAGAACAAGTTAATGCAAGACAAGTTAATGCAAGACAAGTCAATGCAGAACAAGTTAATGCAAGACAAGTCAATGCAAGACAAGTTAATGCAAGGTAAGTCAATGCAGAACAAGTTAATGCAAGACAAGTTAATGCAAGACAAGTCAATGCAAGACAAGTTAATGCAAGACAAGTCAATGCAAGTCAAGTCAATGCAGAACAAGTTAATGCAAGACAAGTTAATGCAAGACAAGTTAATGCAGAACAAGTTAATGCAAGACAAGTTAATGCAAGACAAGTTAATGCAAGACAAGTTAATGCAAGACAAGTCAATGCAAGACAAGTTAATGCAAGACAAGTTAATGCAAGACAAGTTAATGCAAGGTAAGTCAATGCAAGACAAGTTAATGCAAGACAAGTCAATGCAAGACAAGTCAATGCAGAACAAGTTAATGCAAGACAAGTTAATGCAAGTCAAGTTAATGCAAGTCAAGTTAATGCAAGTCAAGTTAATGCAAGACAAGTTAATGCAAGACAAGTTAATGCAAGACAAGTTAATGCAAGACAAGTTAATGCAAGTCAAGTTAATGCAAGACAAGTTAATGCAAGACAAGTTAATGCAAGACAAGTTAATGCAGAACAAGTTAATGCAAGACAAGTTAATGCAAGACATGTTAATGCAGAACAAGTTAATGCAAGACAAGTTAATGCAAGACAAGTCAATGCAGAACAAGTTAATGCAAGACAAGTTAATGCAAGACAAGTTAATGCAAGACAAGTTAATGCAAGACAAGTCAATGCAGAACAAGTTAATGCAAGACAAGTTAATGCAAGTCAAGTTAATGCAAGTCAAGTTAATGCAAGACAAGTCAATGCAAGTCAAGTCAATGCAAGACAAGTTAATGCAAGACAAGTTAATGCAAGACATGTTAATGCAAGACAAGTTAATGCAAGACAAGTTAATGCAAGACAAGTCAATGCAAGACATGTTAATGCAAGACATGTTAATGCAAGACAAGTTAATGCAAGACATGTTAATGCAGAACAAGTTAATGCAAGACATGTTAATGCAGAACAAGTTAATGCAAGACAAGTCAATGCAAGGCAGGTCAATGCAAGACAAGTTAATGCAAGGCAGGTCAATGCAAGACAAGTTAATGCAAGACATGCTAATGCAAGTCAAGTCAATGCAGAACAAGTTAATGCAAGACATGTTAATGCAAGACAAGTTAATGCAAGACAAGTTAATGCAAGACAAGTCAATGCAAGACATGTTAATGCAAGACAAGTTAATGCAAGACAAGTTAATGCACGACATGTTAATGCAAGACAAGTTAATGCAAGACAAGTTAATGCAAGACAAGTTAATGCAAGACAAGTTAATGCAAGACATGTCAATGCAAGACAAGTTAATGCAAGACAAGTTAATGCAAGACATGTCAATGCAGAACAAGTCAATGCAGAACAAGTTAATGCAAGGTAAGTCAATGCAAGGTAAGTCAATGCAAGGCAGGTCAATGCAAGACAAGTCAATGCAGAACAAGTTAATGCAAGACATGTTAATGCAAGACAAGTTAATGCAAGACAAGTTAATGCAAGACAAGTTAATGCAAGACAAGTCAATGCAAGACATGTCAATGCAAGACAAGTTAATGCAAGACATGTCAATGCAAGACAAGTTAATGCAAGACATGTCAATGCAAGACAAGTTAATGCAAGACAAGTTAATGCAAGACAAGTTAATGCAAGACATGTTAATGCAAGACAAGTTAATGCAAGACAAGTTAATGCAAGGTAAGTCAATGCAAGACAAGTCAATGCAAGACAAGTTAATGCAAGACATGTCAATTCAAGACATGTTAATGCAGAACAAGTTAATGCAAGACAAGTTAATGCAAGACAAGTTAATGCAAGACATGTTAATGCAAGTCAAGTTAATGCAAGACAAGTTAATGCAAGGTAAGTCAATGCAAGACAAGTCAATGCAAGACAAGTCAATGCAAGACAAGTCAATGCAAGTCAAGTCAATGCAGAACAAGTTAATGCAAGACAAGTTAATGCAAGACAAGTCAATGCAAGACAAGTTAATGCAAGACATGTTAATGCAAGGCAGGTTAATGCAAGACAAGTCAATGCAAGACAAGTTAATGCAAGACAAGTTAATGCAAGACAAGTTAATGCAAGACAAGTCAATGCAAGACAAGTTAATGCAAGACAAGTTAATGCACGACATGTTAATGCACGACATGTTAATGCACGACATGTTAATGCAAGACAAGTTAATGCAAGACAAGTTAATGCAAGTCAAGTCAATGCAGAACAAGTTAATGCAAGACAAGTCAATGCAAGGTAAGTCAATGCAGAACAAGTTAATGCAAGACAAGTTAATGCAAGTCAAGTCAATGCAGAACAAGTTAATGCAAGACAAGTCAATGCAAGTCAAGTCAATGCAGAACAAGTTAATGCAAGGTAAGTCAATGCAAGGTAAGTCAATGCAAGGCAGGTCAATGCAAGACAAGTTAATGCAAGTCAAGTTAATGCAAGACAAGTTAATGCAAGACATGTTAATGCAAGACAAGTTAATGCAAGACAAGTTAATGCAAGACAAGTTAATGCAAGACAAGTTAATGCACGACAAGTTAATGCAAGACAAGTTAATGCAAGTCAAGTCAATGCAAGACAAGTTAATGCACGACATGTTAATGCAGAACAAGTTAATGCAAGACATGTTAATGCAAGACAAGTTAATGCAAGACAAGTTAATGCAAGACAAGTTAATGCAAGACAAGTTAATGCAAGACATGTTAATGCAAGACAAGTTAATGCAAGACAAGTCAATGCAAGACAAGTTAATGCAAGACAAGTCAATGCAGAACAAGTTAATGCAAGACAAGTTAATGCAAGACAAGTTAATGCAAGACAAGTCAATGCAAGACAAGTTAATGCAAGACAAGTTAATGCAAGACAAGTCAATGCAAGACAAGTTAATGCAAGACATGTTAATGCAAGACAAGTTAATGCAAGTCAAGTCAATGCAAGACAAGTTAATGCAAGACAAGTCAATGCAAGACAAGTTAATGCAAGACAAGTTAATGCAAGACAAGTTAATGCAAGACAAGTCAATGCAAGACAAGTTAATGCAAGACAAGTTAATGCAAGACAAGTTAATGCAAGACATGTTAATGCAAGACAAGTTAATGCAAGTCAAGTCAATGCAAGACAAGTTAATGCAAGACAAGTCAATGCAAGTCAAGTTAATGCAAGACAAGTTAATGCAAGACATGTTAATGCAGAACAAGTTAATGCAAGACAAGTTAATGCAAGACAAGTCAATGCAGAACAAGTTAATGCAAGACAAGTCAATGCAAGACAAGTTAATGCAAGGTAAGTCAATGCAGAACAAGTTAATGCAAGACAAGTTAATGCAAGACAAGTCAATGCAAGACAAGTTAATGCAAGACAAGTCAATGCAAGTCAAGTCAATGCAGAACAAGTTAATGCAAGACAAGTCAATGCAAGACAAGTTAATGCAGAACAAGTTAATGCAAGACAAGTTAATGCAAGACAAGTTAATGCAAGACAAGTTAATGCAAGACAAGTCAATGCAAGACAAGTTAATGCAAGACAAGTTAATGCAAGACAAGTTAATGCAAGGTAAGTCAATGCAAGACAAGTTAATGCAAGACAAGTCAATGCAAGACAAGTCAATGCAGAACAAGTTAATGCAAGACAAGTTAATGCAAGTCAAGTTAATGCAAGTCAAGTTAATGCAAGTCAAGTTAATGCAAGACAAGTTAATGCAAGACAAGTTAATGCAAGACAAGTTAATGCAAGACAAGTTAATGCAAGTCAAGTTAATGCAAGACAAGTTAATGCAAGACAAGTTAATGCAAGACAAGTTAATGCAGAACAAGTTAATGCAAGACAAGTTAATGCAAGACATGTTAATGCAGAACAAGTTAATGCAAGACATGTCAATGCAAGACAAGTTAATGCAAGACAAGTTAATGCAAGACATGTCAATGCAAGACAAGTTAATGCAAGACAAGTTAATGCAAGACAAGTTAATGCAAGACAAGTCAATGCAAGACAAGTCAATGCAAGACATGTTAATGCAAGACAAGTTAATGCAAGACAAGTTAATGCAAGACAAGTCAATGCAGAACAAGTTAATGCAAGACAAGTTAATGCAAGACAAGTCAATGCAGAACAAGTTAATGCAAGACAAGTTAATGCAAGTCAAGTTAATGCAAGTCAAGTTAATGCAAGTCAAGTTAATGCAAGTCAAGTCAATGCAAGACAAGTTAATGCAAGACATGTCAATACAATGCAATAAGACGATGTATGTGGTGATTCAAAGCGACACATGCAGTGTTGAGCAGCTACACGCAAGACATTGAAAAACAATGGATAGCAAGAGAATACAACGCCAGACAATGCAAGACAATACAGAGAAAAACAATGGATAGCAAGACAATACAACGCCAGACAATGCAAGACAAGACATTGAAAAACAATGGATAGCAAGACAATACAACGCAGGACAATGCAAGACAAGACAGAGAAAAACAATGGATAGCAAGATAATACAACGCAGGACAATGCAAGACAAGACAGAGACAGTCTCAATTTCAAGAGTATGCAACTCGGGAGACATCCGTGATCCAAGCGTGACAGACACTTGTCGTCATTGGTCAAGTATGCAAACAAGCAAGAGGAGAGGCAGCTCTTGCTTTTATGTGGCTCGGCTTTGATGACGAAAGTGCAAAGCAAAATAATACAATGAAGGAGAGACATAGAGACAGTTTAGAAC
This sequence comes from Lumbricus rubellus, assembly GCA_945859605.1. Lineage (NCBI taxonomy): Eukaryota > Metazoa > Annelida > Clitellata > Crassiclitellata > Lumbricidae > Lumbricus > Lumbricus rubellus. The sequence continues at coordinate 54,689,943 of OX243812.1, forward strand.
AACGCTTCATGACAAAAGGTCATCCCTCCTCACCTGGTTTCTGCCACCTCGATGCGTCACGATATCACAGTCGACCGACGTCACAACCTCGTCATCTTTCTCGACGTCATTGTTCACCTCATCATCATCGTCATCATCATCATCGTCATCACGTGACTTCCGTCCCACACCCACAGAATCGTCGCAATGCCTTCCTTCCGGTCGGAGTCGCCTCGGCGACCGACTGAGGATATCCGGTTTGACACACACCATGACCTCATGATCATCCATGGTTCCCTTGAGAAGAAGAGCCTGACCACAGAGGTCATGATCTCTTACTCGTTCCGACAGTGGAGTAGTGTCTTCGCCGGACAGTTTCAGTTCCTCAGAGAGTGTGAGGGCCTTCACTGCTCGGTCCTTGCGGTCGGTGTAGCGCCGTTTCCGACGGTGGCGACGCCAGACGAGCAGAAGGCCGATGCTGAAGGCAGTCAGTACGGCCAGCAGGGCGAATGACCCAACGAATGCTGCGATGACCAGCTGTGTGTTGAGCAGGCCCTGAGAAGATGGAGAAGAGGAGGAGGAGGAGGAGGAGGGAGGGGCGGCGGTGTTGTGAAGGCTGAGAGGTATTTCTGTTGATCGGTTGATGATGATGTTGAGATCGACGACGGATGAGAGACGAGGGATGCCACGGTCAAACGCCATCACCCTCAACACGATTAGCTATACAAGTAGAACAGGAAGAAGGCATTTGACTCATTTGACCAGTACAGCCTTGACCTTCGCCCATTTGACCAGTACAGCCTTGACCTTCGCCCATTTGACCAATACAGCCTTAAAAAAGTAAAAAAAGTAAAAAAAGTAAAAAAAGTAAAAAAGTAAAAAAGTAAAAAAGTAAAAAAATTTTCTCCGGCGTATACAAAATGGACTACTCGAAGAAAACTGTTACTGAATTACGAAAAATCGCCGAGCGCAGCGGCAAGCATGCATATTTTACAAGACGGTGGATAGCGAAGTTCATTGCTAAAATTGACGCCCACACCCGCGAATGCTACGACGATGAATGCCCATGCAAGAATCCACAGCCGGATCGACAACAAGGGCCAGGCACGATTACCGTCGTTCGTCGTCGGCGCGATGGCAACTCGCCCCCCGTGTGATGCAGGGGCGTGAGTGGACTACGACGTAGATATGGGATTACAATATCGCAAACGATTTTACACCGTTGGTTTATAATCGTCTTTGGATCAATCGAATATTATTATTTTTTTCTCTGGCGTATATAAAATGACTGAAAAAATGGAATATACGACTCGGCCTAAAGACAAGAGATTCCAATATAAAATGGACTACTCATCGTATAATCTGAAAGAATTACGACAAATTCCTAAACAGAGAGGACAAAGAGGATACTCGAGTTTGCGAAAAGCGGAACTCATAGCGTTCATATCGCAGGGAGATCGACTAGGCGCTCGGGCTCAGGTCAACAAAGCACAAGCGCATACTCCCGTCACTGTGCGAGAATTGCGAGAAATTGCGAAAAAGAGAGGTGTGCGAGGATACTCGAGATTAGCAAAAGCGGAACTTACGGCATTCTTGACTACTACTTGGAAATTTTTGCATCCGGGGAAAAATAAAATAGTTTTTTCGGATTGGCTGACTCGCGAGATTAGTCAGTTACCCCCGCAAATAAAACCACCCATTCATAGGTTCAAACTTCGAGAGACTGCGACGGCCATCAAAGGGTTTACAAAAAGATACACGATCGATGGCAACAACAGGATCGATGTTGCAACTTTTCTCAAGGCAGTAAGACCGCAGGTAGTTAGGCTGCTAGGGAAAAATCGCGGGGTAAAAGTTCAATTCGATCTCATGTGCGTAATGGAGAAAGTAGATATGAAAACCGGCGAAGTAGTAACAGCCGAGCCTAATTTCAAATCAAAGAGTGATATTATTTTAGAAGCAACCGATGTGAGGGAAATATATACCAACGCAGCGGATAAAATTAAGGAGAGCATGGCAAGTTTTCAGATGCGGGGGAGTAATTGGAGATTCAAAACCGTTTTGAAGTTGGATATCGATACAGTGGTATACAAACCATTGAAAGGAAGTTCTTATATTCCACTTCCAGATTATTTAGCGAATAAAAAGGCTATTATTAATATGAAGAACGAAGACGATGAATGCTTCAAGTGGTGTGTAACGAGGGCTGTAAACCCAGTCGACAAAAATACAGAAAGAATTACGAAAGAATTAATTAGACAGTCTGAGGAACTCAATTGGTCTGGTATCGAATTCCCCGTAGCAGCGGATGCTAATGTGATAGGTAAGTTTGAGAGAAATAATAATATTAGTGTTAATGTTTTTGGTTACGAGAAAGATGTGAATGTATTCCCACTATATATATCAAAGCATGAGAATGATCGGTGTGTAGATCTATTACTCATTTCTGATGGGGAAAAGAAGCATTATTGCTGGATCAAGAATTTTAACAGATTGCTGGCACTACGAACAGAAAAATCCCATAATTCAATGCACTATTGCAGAAGATGTTTAATCGGTTACAGAAAAGTAGAATCGCTTCACAAACATACTGAGTACTGTTCGCAGCAGGACGCCCAACGAATAGAACTTCCAGAACCTGGGACTATGCTAAGTTTTACACATCACTATAGAAAGATGCGTGTACCGTTTGTGTACTTTGCCGACTTTGAGTCGTTCATCAAACCTATCGGTACATGCCAGCCCGTTCCTAGCACGTCTTACACCAACAAGTATCAAAAACATACGCCCAGCTCGTTTTGTTATCATTTGAAATGCTTCGACGACGATGTTTATTCTCAAGAGCCGGTGAGGTTTACAGCTGAAAACGAAGACGATGATGTCGCTCAGAAATTCATAGACAGTCTCGAAGAAAATGTGAAACGAATATATAACCAGTTCAAATTCCCAAAGAAAATGATATTCGGCAAGAAAGAGCAGGGGCTCTTCGACTCGGCTACTGTTTGCCATATATGCGAACGAGAATTTATAGGCGAAGAAAAACCGGTACGAGATCACTGTCATTTGACTGGAAAATTTAGAGGTGCCGCTCACAACCTTTGTAATCTGAAATACAAAGTCCCCAAGTTCTTCCCCGTCATATTTCACAATTTGACAGGTTATGACAGCCATTTATTTATCAAGAAATTACGAGGTGAACACGGTGAGAAAATCAAATGCATTCCCTGCAACGAAGAAAAGTATATCTCATTCAGCAGAGAGGTCGTCGTCGATAAGTTTGTAGACGCAGATGGAAAAGAGAGAGAAGTCAAGCGCGAATTACGTTTCATCGATAGTTTAAGATTCATGCCCCAGAGTCTCGACGCGTTATCGAAAAATCTTCAGAAAGATCAGTGCAAGAATTTAGGGAAATTTTTTGAAGGTGAGAAGCTGGATCTTTTACTCAGAAAAGGTGTTTACCCGTATGATTACGTCGACGGTGTTGAAAGATTAAACGAAACCGAGTTGCCATCGAAACATGCCTTCTATTCAAAACTAACCGATTCGGGCATTAGTGAAAAAGATTACGCGCACGCGAAAACGGTATGGGACAAATTTGAATGCAAAACATTACGCCAATATCACGACTTGTACAATTTATCGGATGTTCTATTATTAGCGGATGTGTTCGAAAACTTCAGAGACGTCTGTATGAAGCACTACAACCTAGATCCTGCGTGGTACTACACTAGCCCCGGACTTGCATGGGATGCGGCGTTGAAGACGACTGGTGTAGAGTTGGAGTTGTTGAGTGACTACGATATGTTACTGATGATCAAGCAGGGAATACGGGGAGGTGTCAGCACGATTTCCCATCGATACGCGAAAGCGAACAACGAGTACATGGGAGAAGCTTTCAATCCCACCCAACATTCAGTATTCATCCCATACTTGGACGCGAATAACTTGTACGGATGGGCGATGAGCAAGCCGCTACCGACTCACGGGTTTGAATGGATGAACGATGACGAATTGAATGATTGGAGAAACATTAGCGAACGAGATGGAGTGGGATGTGTGTTGGAAGTCGACTTAGAATATCCGAAAGAATTGCACGACCTGCATAATGATTATCCACTAGCTCCAGAGAGTGTAAAACCTGCGGGATCAGATGTAGCGAAACTCATTCCAAACTTGAATGACAAAGTAAAGTACGTCGTTCATTACGGAAATTTAAAATTGTACGAAAGGCTCGGATTGAAAATCATAAAAATACATCGGGGAATAAAATTCGTGGAAAGTGCCTGGCTGAAAAAGTATATCGATCTGAATACCAACCTGAGAACGAAAGCTACGAACGATTTTGAGAAAGACTTTTTCAAGCTGATGAACAATAGCGTTTTCGGTAAAACAATGGAAGCTATCGAGAATCGAGTTGACATACGATTGGTGAGTGATGAGAAGGAAGCTATCAAGCTAGTCGCGAAAACTAATTACGACAGACGAACGATTTTCGATGAAAACCTCATCGCCGTTCACATGAAAAAGACCAAGTTGTTTTACAACAAGCCGATATATCTAGGGATGTGTATATTGGACGTTAGTAAGACGCTCATGTATGAGTTTCATTATAATTACATCAAGGCCAAGTATGGAGATAGGGCCAAGCTATTATTCACCGATACTGATTCTTTGGCGTATGAAATTAAAACGGAAGACTTCTACAAAGATATTTCCCGCGACGTCCAAAGTATGTTCGATACTTCAGACTATCCGAGCGATCACCCGTCGGGTATAGAATCCGGCGTTAATAAAAAAGTGGTTGGTATGTTCAAAGACGAGGCCGCGGGAAAACAGATTGAAGAATTTGTCGGTCTGCGATCCAAGTTGTACTCTTACAAGATGGCGGGTGAAGACTACAAGAAATGTAAGGGCGTGAAAAAGAACGTCGTCAAGAAATCAATCACTCACGCAGATTACAAAGACTGCGTGTTTACGAAAAGACAACAGTCGAGAGCGATGAACGTCATTCGATCCTATCGTCATGAAATTTACACCGAAGAAGTAAATAAAATAGCTCTGTCTGCCGACGACGACAAAAGAGTAATAATGGACGACGGGATCCACACCCTAGCCTATGGGCACTACACGCTGAAAACTAAACAAAATAAAGAATCATTTACACTAATATAAAATGGATGCGGCAAAAAAAGTGTGTACCAAATGCAAAAAAGAAAAAAGCTCGGACGAATTTCACAAAGATAACTCACAGAAGAGCGGGTATTACCCCAGCTGTAAAATTTGTAAAAATGCCAAAGTGAAAGAGCTTGCACACAAATACGCAAGACAGGAAATTAGGGAGACAAAAGACACAAAAGTTTGCAGCCGGTGTAAGGTAAATCAGAACATATCGGAATACGTCAACAATCGATTTCAAAAAGATGGAAAGGCGAATGAATGCAAAAATTGTAGGCGAAAATATTATCTCGCCTGCGTAGAAGCTCGAAAGCTCATTAGTTTGTGAAACATCTAGATGAAATATTAAAATGAGCTATACAACTGTGAAAAACATAAATGTCGAAGGTGTTATTCTCCCAAATCATCCGTTGACGAATTTTGAACTACTAGATGCCGCGAAAAAGCTCAATATCCCTAATTTCCGGGGAGTATTTCTCAGAGACGAGCTGCCGAAGAAACCTGGTCGGACTGAATGCGGGATATTGAATCTAGACGATTCTAATGGAACCGGCTCGCACTGGGTCGCTTTTTCAAAAAACGGCAAGGACAAAATATATTTCGACAGCTATGGCCTGCCCCCTCCTACAGAACTGGTAGAGTATGTACAGAGTCCCGTGTACTACAATAGCGAGCGCGTGCAGCCCGACAACGAAGTGTTTTGCGGTCATCTATGCCTGCACGTCCTGAAAAAAACATGCAAAGATGGAGTGAGTTTTCAAGAAGTTATAAACAGCCTGCATTGAAAATTATATTCAGATGTAAAAAATGCCTGTCGATAAATTTGGACATACAGATTCAGGATCTACGCAAAGAGTAATTGCTGGGGGAGTTACGCTGTCCCAAGTAAATAGTACTTTTCTACGGCTAGATGGAGCAAACCCGGCGACTGGCGACCTAAATATGAGTGGTCATACTATTAGAGGTCTGCCTACAACGAATACAGCGAATACAGCGAATACTCCGGAAGCGGGAATAGATGAGGCTGTGAGTCGGGGGCAAGTAATAGATTTACTGCAGAATCACGACGACGTCCCGACCGACAATAATCATTTGACGAATAAGAAATACGTCGATGAACAACTTACTTCGAAAGTGGCGACGGTGGTAGGGCCCGCGGTTAGCGCTTACAGTTCAACTCAACAGGCTATACTCGCTAGAACTCACACTGCAGTTAATTTTGACGTAATAAGATGCGGTACCGAAAGACACGGTATTGAACAGGGTATCGGAGCGACTTCTTTCTTCCCCAGTAAAGCCGGGTACTATATCGTTTCGGCGTACATAGAATTTTGCAACAATAGTAATACCGCGTATGGCACCGTCCACCTGTATAAAAATGGGACGTCGTACATGCAAATTGCGGGCGGAGGGAGCACGAATGGTTCGCAAAACCATTCAATCGGTAGTAACATAGTTTTTCTAAACGGGTTCGATTACCTCAGAATATACGCTTTTTCATCCATCGCTACGAACATTTTGTGTAGGGACTTTTCGGCGGCATTCTTACGACCCTAAATAATAAAAATTATTATATTCAAAATGCCTGTTGATAAATTTGGACATACGGATTCAGGATCTACGCAAAGAATAATTGCAGGGGGCGTTACGCTGTCCCAAGTAAACAGTACTTTTCTAAGGGTAGATGGAGCAAATCCGGCGACTGGGAATCTAAATATGAATGGCCATCATCTCGTAGGGTTACCGACTGATTACCCTTTTACAGGTAACGGGGGTGACGCTATTAGTTCAGCCCAGGCTACTGCCCTAGTCGTTGATAAAACAGCGGATATCGCCCCTAGAGATTACGTTTCGGGTATGAGGGTATCCCCGGGCAATCTAGTGAGAAATACGACGAGCGGTATTACATATAGGTTCGAAGGAACGGCTGGAGCTATAACAGCGGCACCAGCATTGTCCCCGAATTGGAGACCTACAACCGGACCGGCTATTTGTGTGTTGAGAGAGGGTGACGGAGGAGCATCCGCAATCGTAAGTGGTGGCGGCGCATTCTCGGGCACATATGCAACGCATGGTGGAGCATTCTCAGGCGCATATGTAATGCACCATCAATTAACGGTCGTTGCTATCAATACGGATTCGGCGTATACGACGTCCTTGGGCTTAATAACTATTCCTTGTACAGGCGTATATCGACTTAGTGGATACGCGAAATTCTTGATAGGAAATGACAGTCCGAGCGTAAAAACAATCAGGGTTGCGTATGTCAAAGACGAGATACATAATAACGAACTTTTTGAATACACGGTGGGCGGGCAAACAGCCGACATCATAGTATCGCTCGTATTACCAACCGTCGCCATATTTTTCAACGCCAACGATAAGCTCGGTATGAAGGTATATTCTGCCACATCCGGAAACACTCCAACAGCCGGTCGCCTTCTTCTCAGGGCCGGAGCCGGATTGCAGGTCGAGTTTTTGTACTAGGTAACCGTAGATACCTATCGTTCATATACGCGCGATAGGTATCTGTAAGTCTCATTATTCTTCAGCGTTATCTTTCTTCAATATACCACGCTCATTTTCTGCCCGTCCGATTGAAACCTCAGTAACTTATCTGAAATCACCACTGCGTACGCTTCCGTATTAGCTGGCGGCGCCGTATTGAACGTGCCTTTGATCTGGATATCGACCACCGATGACTTCAGACGCTCGGATTGCTTGCTCACGTCAAACACCATAATCGGAAACAGATCTTTGAAGTCCGAAGGGGTGATATTGCATTGCGTCATTAGTTCGTCCATTCCATAGTATTTTTCACTGAACGCGGCTGCTGCTCGGTACGCCCGCGCGAATTGTTGATTCGGAAATGATAGGTTGTAGTCGACAACTGGGTATCGGTCCTGGTTCATCATCACGAACATGTTCTTCAGATCGCAATGATTGAAAATGGATGGATTTTGTTCTTGATCGCCGCTTTTGTCGGTTTGAAAACCCAAGATGATGTACCTAGGTTTCTCAGGTAATGTCTTGACGCTAAGTCTCCAGCTAAAATTAGTCGACTGTGCGACGGAGGTGGTATCGCATTGACGGGCTCTGTACGCAACTGGCAGCGACGCTTTCGATTCGATCGTTTTGTACAATTGCATCTTCTCCATATCCGCGGGAATAACGTGCGGCATGAACCATGAGATTTTGTCCAGCCTAACTTTCCCTGCATCCGCTGCGCCCGCGCCGGCGGTTCTAAAAATTGCGTCATCATCGGCTTTACGAACCAGAGTTAGCGTATGTTTCACACCAAAAACAACCTTGTCGTAATCATCGCAAAATCCGAAAATATGCTTCAATGGAACTACAAAGCTGAAAGTACCTTTGGCATTTGGTTTTTGAATTATATACGACTGTCTCACGGCGAAACCTTGATTATTCGCGCTAGCAGCCGTCGCTCCGCTGTCCTTGTACCACAACTGATTCAGACCTTGAGCTAGTTGAAAATCATTCGGGTATTTGAGTAATCCGAGCATCGTCGTTGCTTGACCCGGGTAAAATAACGATTCAATTTCCTGATTCGATAGGGCATACGAAATTTGACTGAAAAGATGCATGAGCCCATTATTCGTAAGAGTTGCTTCATCGGCATCAGCGTAGGAGGTGTTGTTGTTGTCCGCCTTCGTCAATCTACCCTCGAACAACAGGTAAGATTCTGCTGGATGACAGAATAAATCTTGAAGTTCGATGTTTATTCTAATCTCGCCGGAGGTGTTTAGATTCGCCCCCGATATCGGCTCATACTCATACCATTCGTAGCGTTCGACGCTTTCATCGCTCAATGGTTGTTCGGTAAATTTTAGAATATCGGATGATTGCATTTTTACTATTACGCGATAATATTTTTTTACGCGACCTTCATTCCGGCGCCGTTTAGCGAGCGTACTAAATCTTGTATCGACATGGCGCCGTTCTTCTTCAGACCATCCCCCATCATCAGATTATTAATATTCGGGATATTCGAGATCGACCCGACGCTGCCGACGCCACTCAGCCGCTCTAAAATTTGTCTAGTTTCTGGCGTAATTTTCTTGGAGGTGGGAGTAGGAGCAGGAGTAAACAGTTTGGTCACTGCTTTGTCCACTAATCGTTTGCCGGCGTCGATTGCGGTTGTTTTCCCAACATCGATGGCCTTTTTCCCAATTTCTTTCGCCACGTCTTTACTCGCGCTGAGAGCGGTCGTTGCTAATTGTTTGGCGGCGTTCGACGTAACTAGTCGTTTGAAAAATCCCGAAATTGTTTCGAATATTCCCGATCCTCCGATAACGTATTGTTTTCTATACCTCCTTCTATTAATGACTTGCATTTTTCCTGCATTTTACAATGTCATCATTATATTTTTGTACGCATCTTTACTCAGCACTTCCTGCCTCAATAACGCGTCGCACATCGCCACGATCTCGTTTCTCACGCCGGTATTGCCTGCTTTGAAGCTTTGAAATCGTAGTTCTAGCTGTTTCGCTAATACGTTTGGATCTTCGGAAATAACGATTACACCACCCACGCCTTTACCCACCGCATTACGAGTCCTCTTTTCCCATATCGGCTTGATAATTTCTCTATATTTGACGCTCGAAGATGCTTTCGGTTTGTTGGGATTTTTTGGCTGTCTGATAGCATCCGACGCGAGTAGAATCTCGGCGTAATCGTCTCTATCATTATTATCGTATATCGACGTGTTCGGCTGTTTCATCGTCAACAACTCCCAAAGCCCCGGTGTTCCGCTATACGTCTTATTTCCAACCGTCACATCATCTCCTTGAATAAAAATCGGAGTGTCGCCGATGTAGAATTGACCATTTTTTGATCTTATTCCGAACGTCGTGTCTACAATTTTTCTATCGGAGGCGTATTGATGAAGGTACTTGGTAGCTACATCGCCTAATTCTAAAGTTCTAATATCCTCGGTCGGATCGTCGCTATACGCTTCTATCGAGGGATACTGAGGAAATTGAATCTTCAACGAAGCGGGTAGCGTCTGTAGTGCGTTTGTAGTAGCTACCGAGTTTTCTTTGATGGCGGATAGTAAGACATTTTGCTCTTTGGAAATTGCGGATTGCGAATCGACGATAGGCTTGTACAGCTTGGTTAATTCTTGTTGCAGCCCCGAATCCCCCAATCTCTCCGATAAAAAGTTCTGTTGAATATTCTTCTTGGACTTCAGAAACTCTTCGACTATGAAATTTCTTTTCGCCGGGTCATCTATCTTTAGAAACGACATTTTTAATAAAAAATTTAATGTTTTTCGACATGTTTTCCGGCGTGTTTCTAGACGTGTTTTTCTACATGTTTTTCGACATGTGTAAAAACACAAGTTAGACGTATTTTCAGACATAGCGACATAGGTCTACATAGGTCTACAAAACTCTACATGATTTCGTACATGTTCACGTTAGTCGTCTTTCGAGCAGATTCGGTATTTTTCTCAAACATGCTTTGAAAGGACTGCCTGACTTCCTCTCTTCCCCGATCGATGAGTGATTGTTTCGTTTCCTCATCCATCGCGTCTATCGCAACTTTCGACTTACTTTTGATTTCTTCTTTCATGCCATTGAATTTTTCAATCTCACTTAGAATCAGAGAATATTCCTCGTCTGAAATGTGATCATCCACGAGTGCTTTTGAAATATGGTCGCTGATCGTGTTGAGCTTCGCATCAGCTAGCGTTTTGATCTTTTCGTGCTTCTCCGCCTTCAGGGCGAGCTTTTTACAGATTCGGCTGCCGATTATACTCAATAGCCCCGCACCTAGCGCCGTCCCTTCCATAGCGATGGCGATGGGGGTTGCAATTATAGTGGCTAGTACGCCGATTCCCGAAATTCCGAGCCCCATCGTGACGGCCATGAGGAAGTTGTCTACTACGCCGATCACGCTCACACTTCTATGGTACTTTTTACTCAACGTTGCTCTTTTGTCTCGTTCTTGCTCGATCTCCTTTTTGATTTCGCTAATCTTCTGAAGTCGATACGTTTGTGCGGACCCTGCGGCTATTTGTATTTCACCTTCCGGCGCAGAGGGCGTTATATTTGTTAGGTTTGGATAGAGTTTGATGCCTTCGTATTCCATTCTTTTATTTATTAGCAATATATATATTTTTTACCGTTGATAGTTTACACAGCATAGCGAATCTCCTTCGTTTATCGTTACCGCCGAATCGGAGTTGTTTTGAATGGAAACTATGATATCATCAATCACATCTTCTGAAATCACCCCGTCTAGTAGGCTGCATCGTCGTTCTTTGATACTCTGTCTGAGGGAAACGAGACAAAGACCTGCCGCCATTTCTACACCCAGTCCAAGCCTTAGCGTATTTGCCGCCTTTGGTTGTATCGTAATATCATTTTGCGCAAAAATCTCCCATCGCAGACCCCCTAGTTGTCTTACTGGGGTGCGAGTAACACCGCTCGTAATCTTCCAAAAGACTGAAAGGGGCTGCGTTCTAACCTCTACCGGTCTAGTTGGTTTAGTTCCAAATTTGTGTATTGGTCTCGACATTTTACATATGATAATTTATAATATCATGCCGAGAATCGGAATGTTTCGAAACGGCGAGTTGGGGCCGAGCAAAAGTCCTTCGCCACTCACATAGCCCGACCCTGTTTTCATGTAAAGCCCGGATCCCATTATCGATGCGCCTTTTTGCCACGGAGACAAGTACAACCCGGATCCGGCCGCTCTTATTTTGCACGCTATGTCACCTTTCTTGACATACATTACGCCCGAACCGCTGATTTTATCGACAAGTTTCGATCCAGCCGCAGCACCTAACCCACCTAATGCGCCCTGTGCTAAACTTGGCAGTACGCTACCAAGAAGGAACCGTCCCGCCGTCGCTAGTAACGGAAGTATAGCGCCTATGAATCCACCTTCGACTTTCTTGTTGTTCTCCAATTGCGTTTTACTCATTTTAATAATCATGCCAGTTCCTTTTTGGTAGGCAGCCGCCATTTTATTGATTTGCGCCTGGGTGAGAGCCAAAACGTGTTCGCCATTCAAATCATCGTGCGATAGTTTGATACTCACGCCGCTCCCCGCTTGAAGTGATCTTTTAATTTTGTCTTGCTGCGCTTCTGAAATATTAACTTTTACGCCCGTGTAACGATTCATTTTATTAATAAATTACAAAAACTTTCAAACTTCTCTGATGTGAAATCGAATCGCCAATTCCTCACCTCGAAGATTTAGTAGGTTCCCGTGTTGGTCTGTGAGCCTCGTTTCCATCGTTGAAATTGTAGATAGCAAAATCGGGAGATATATCAAATTATGCGGCACTTCGATAATTTTGTAACCCGGGCCTACGTTTGGGAAAAAAGAATATATCACGTTTTCCGATGTCCCGTTAGTGTACGAAGACCCGATAATGTCGCTGGTCACTCTCAGGCTGCTTACACTCATTATATTTACCAAGTCCTCCGATTCATTGTATCCGCCCGAATAGATCCATCTGTTGAAACCTAGAACCTTTCCTATCGAATTCTTTGGCGTAAAGTCAACCATATACTCTGCTTCTATATTTACCACAGACCTCAGAGTATTGGTGTTTGGCGCTATTGAGATACAGTAATTTCCATTTACTCCGTCGTAATGTCCATTCCCCTTCATGACCCTCTGTATATATTCGTTGATATCCGTTATTTCATAGCAACCCTCTGGAACTTCAATGTTTACCCAATCTGTGCTGGAATTCGGCGAATACCTGAAGCCGTTGTTTGTCGCGTCGATATTAGGAAAAGAATAGTACGTCTCGAGGGCAACTAAGGCCATTTCATATTTCTTATTCTTCTCCAGTTCGAGTAGTGGATTAAACTTCGTTCTGATTCGCGTGCTCTTTTCGCTGAGAAAAATGGAAAATGATGTTTTTGGTTCCGTGTTGCAGGCCGTCTTTTCCGTGTTTTCCGATATCTGTTTGAGAAGCGATGATTCCATTTTTACTATACAATACAATTTTACAATGGCGGATCCTCGATTATATAAAATTCGTCGAGTCCGCTTCGGTATTTACCATTGTACTTGTCGCTAGTCAGGTCTAAAACCACGAATCCATGAGGCTGCTCCCATACTGTTTTGCATAGTTTTCTAAATTCATCTTTCGACATGTCTGTACTCACATGATCGTTGTAAATATGATTACAATTTTTCAGGTCTTGTTTGAACAGGCAAATAAAGTTCGCATTTTCTCTGATTGTTTGGCGCGGTAGTTTGAAATAATTCTGGGCGAGGTAAAAACAATCTACATTACTATGCCTCCCCCGATTATAATACGTTTCACATTTGTTTTGTTTTTCCAATTGAAGATCATCGAATATCATCAGGTTCTTCTTTTCGGCGCTCAGATCTCTCGGGTCTGGTACATCGTCGGCGCTCTCAAAGAACTTGGCAATTATATCGGATTTAGCGTCTATGTTTTTTGCTATTTCTTCCATTACAAGGTCTGGTGACGCATTTAGACCCACGATTTCATCTCGGTGCTCGAACAACCAAACGATCGCTTCTTTCGGCAATTTTTCTTCGTATGCTTTTTTAATAATGCGATATTCCGGTTGGAACAGAGAAGTGCCGAATACCTGCAAGTTATTATAATCCAACCAGTCCGGCCTGAGTAAAAGATTGATAAGAAGCGTTGTTTTTCCACACGCCGATTTCCCAACTATCAAACCGCGTATGCTTTTGGGTAACAACGGATTATTGAATCTTTTCGAGAGCGCTGTGCCCCAACTCATATCTCTAATCTCCATTTTTAAAAATATATATTATTAAAAAACGAAATGTATTGCGTAAAATGTAAACAACAGACCCAGACGAGAGATGTGCAGAACGCCGTGGCTAATAATGGGAGATCGTTGCTCAGAGGTGTTTGCGTCGTATGCGGGAAAACAAAAACTCAATTCGTGAAGGCGCCCGCTGTTGCGCAAGGTGGGGATCTAGTTAGTTCGCTGAACGCTGCCACTAGCAACATTAAATTACCTTGGGCTAAATTCCCGGGCGAATTACATCTGCCAGGCCATCAGTTTACTGGTCCCGGTACTAGACTAGATTTGCGTCTGAATCCCAACGAAACCCCCAAAGATTGGAGCAAGCCTATAAACAGGGTAGATAGTGCGGCATACGTTCATGACCTGGCGTACAATCAACACACTGATACGGCTTCTAGGAATGTCGCTGATAGAGCAATGATAAACCAGCTGAATAATATACCTAATCCAAGCGTGCGGGAACGAATAGAGAGGGCGATAGTCAAACCTATTTTGTCCGCTAAAACGAGTCTCGGGCTAGGTTTAAAAAAAGCCCAGAATTACAGCAGGACCTGAAATGGACTAATCAATTAGCGAATGAATTACACAAACCAGTAGTGAGAAATTTTAGGACGAGGCGGGTCCGTGTTGGCGGGATTGACCAGATTTGGGCGGCTGATCTAATCGACATGCAGGCTTTCGCTAGAGATAATGATGGCGTGAAATTTCTATTGACCGTCATAGATGTGTTTTCCAAGTACGGATGGATCGTTCCATTACGTGACAAGAGTGGGAAGTCTACAGCCGATGGGTTCGTGAAGATACTCGGGGGTGGTCGACAGCCAGTCAAAGTTTGGTGCGACAAAGGGAAATAATTTTATAATAAAAATGTGAAGAATTTAGTCGAGTTGTATTCTACCGAAAACGAGGGGAAAAGTTGTATCGTAGAAAGATGGGTGCGTACGATGAAAGAGAAGATGTTCAAGTACTTCACAGCTAATTCAACTAGAAGATATATCGATGTATTAGATGAGATGGTTAGTAATTATAATGACACGAGACATTCTTCGATCAAAATGACCCCCGCGAAGGCTAGTATGAAAGTGAACGAAAAGACTGTATTTATGAATTTATACGGCGATGAGATTTCAGGGCCTATTACACCAAAGTTTTCAGTCGGCGATCGAGTCAGAATAACTAGGAAGAAGAGCATTTTTGACAAGGGTTACTTGCCGAGATGGACGGAGGAGGTTTTTGTAGTATCTCAGGTTCAATATACAGATCCGCCAACTTACAAGATTACTGATTCTGCTGGTGAGGAAATACAAGGCTCTTTTTACGAGCAGGAGCTACAGAAAACAACTCAAGAAATATTTAGAATCGAAAAAGTGATTAGGAAACGCGGGAAGAAATCACTCGTGAAGTGGTTAGGCTACCCAGACTCGTTCAATTCTTGGATTAATAACGAAAACTTGATGACATTGTGAGACGATTATGAAAAAATATGTCGTGTTTGGAGAAAAAATAATAATATTCGATTGATCCAAAGACGATTATAAACCAACGGTGTAAAATCGTTTGCGATATTGTAATCCCATATCTACGTCGTAGTCCGCTCACGCCCCTGCATCACACGGGGGTGGGTTGCCATTGCGCCGACGACGAACGACGATGGTCTCGCATAGCCCTTGTTGTCGATCCGGCCGTGGATTCTTGCATGGGCATTCATCGTCGCAGCATTCGCGGATGTGCGCGTCAATTTTAGCAATGAACGCCGCTTTCCACCGTCTTGTAAAATATCCATCCCGGCCGCTCGGCTCGGCGATTTTTCGTAATTCTGTAACTTTTTTCGAGTAGTCCATTTTGTATGCGCCGGAGAAAATTTTTTTACGCCAGAGAAATTTTTTTTTTTACGACAGACGCCGAATTTGAAAAAGTAAGGCTATATTGGTCAAACTGCGCGGGCACTCAGTTTTTTAGGCTGGTATTGGTCAAATTGTCCGAAAATCAAGGCTGTACTGGTCAAATTGTCCGAAGGTCAAGGCTGTACTGGTCAAATTGGCGAAAGTCAAGGCTGTACTGGTCAAATGAGTCAAATGCCTTCTTCCTGTTCTACTTATACAGACAAATAAAATAACGAGCAAAGGACTTTATCAATTAGATCCATACGCGTTAACCGTTCCAAGTGAGACTCGAACCCGTGTTGTCTGCGCTACAAGGCGATCACTCTAAAGTCTGATCAATTAGCTACATGTATATGATCTGTATAATTCTAAACGAATTTGGAGAGAAGACTTACTAATAAATCAGTGCATTCAAAGAACTCTTTCATAAGACCTATGCTGTAACCTAACAGAAACGAGGACATCATGGGCGCCCGCAGAAATTTTTGCAGGAGGGGGCAAAAATTTTACGGTAGTCACGGTTAAATTTTTCAGTGGCGAAAGCATGAAAAATACAGCGCTGGAAATTAAGAAAAACGGGTATTTTTTCAAAGAGGTTTCTTAATGCAAAATTTTCAGTTTCATTTTGTGTATTATTTTTAATATAAATAGTTTTCTGAGTGCGAAATTTAAAAAAAATCCAAAAGTAGATGTTAAAAGTAGGTTCATGAAGGGCACTATATATATTTTTTTCTATAGAAATTTTTAAACTTTAATTTCTGACTTTCACTGTGTTTTTCATTCGTATCGTTAGTGTTTTAACGCAAAGAAAATTGTCAAGAGCCCGAAAGTAGTAGTTAGAAAAATAAGTTTCACTTGTCAGGGGGGGCAAGTGCCCCCCTTGCCCCTATGTGCGGGCGCCCAAGGAGGACATGACATGTGTTGAAGCAGAGGACAGGCCAGAGTGCTTTTTGCTGTTAAATGACGACGATGTGCCATATCAAGAATGATTAATTAGTGCCGCCCTCCTCCTTTCTCCAGGCTTGTGACTGGCACTGTGGCGGCGGAGCTGGCACAGCAGAGGACAATAACATTGCATTGGCACCGCATGTAAACGACCGCGTGCATAGAGACGCCGATCATGTATCAGCGAATGAGGGTTAAGTCGGCTGTGAGAGAGATAAGAGAGAGAGAGAGAGAGAGAGAGAGAGAGAGAGAGAGAGAGAGAGAGAGAGAGAGAGAGAGGCCTCTCTTCTACCGCAGTACACATACATGTAATGGTTTCAAGGCAACGACGTCGTTCTTATAAATAATTAGGCTATGGGATGTGGGAGACGGTCATTTGCCCAAAGCCGCCACTGGTTGTTTTCTGCCAGTGCCAGTCCCAAGCCTGGATAAAGGAGGAGGGCGACACATCTTTGATATGTCAGTGTCGTTAAGCATGTAATAAAGAAGTCATTTGCATCCTCGAATGTCTTGTGTCTGGTGTCATAATTATAACTATTGCCATCATGGACGATGCATGCATACCTATCATTAATTAATACTAGTCAGCTCTGTGTCTTCATCATCACCTTCGTGAAATCACTGCTGCCAGGCCCAAGCCTGAAGATGGGAGGAGGGCGACATAAATCATTCTTGAGGACGTTGATAATTATGACACAGTGTCGGTATACTTAATAATTACTTATACAGCTGCAGCAAGCAATCTGCATAGCTCTTCATTCCGCCCCTCTAGAATAGATCGGTCTGCGTTAAGAGATGAGAGAATCCTTTTGATGAAGAACTGCAAGAGTGAAGGAATGAAAGAAGAATATACATAACAACAAAGAACGAAAGAACGATTAAGTAAAGAGACTGAAGAACGAGAGTTTTACTTCAAGACGCAACCAATGATCATAAGTGAAAGAATAAGTAGGCTATACTATTGTTTCTATTGTTTCTGATAGCGCTCAAAAAGAGATTGCCAATGTGTTGAATATCCAATTAAACCGAAATTACCGCCCACATGCAAGTAAATACTTAGCAGACTGGATAGCGCTGGTACTTCGTTTAAATTGAAGAAAAAATAATAATAATCATCACACGAGAGTTTCCTCGGAAATCGACGACCCCACCATGGCATACATGCAGAGAGGCAGCATTATGTAGGCTATTGTTTATGGTTGATGGTTACAATAAATGGATTGATTGATTGATTGATTGAAGCGTCTTTATGGAACTTCATTTTGTTAGTAGGCCAACAGACCGGCGAGGGCGTGTCGGTTGGGAAAGTCCACACCGATGTTTGGTTGTTTGTAAGTCCACTTGCTATAGCGTCCCTTCTAGCTCTCTACTCAGAGGCGCTCCCGAATGCAGAGTGGGCACTACATCGGAGATTCACGCCGAAGCGCTGAGCAATTGCGAGTGAAGGACTTTCCCAAGGTCTTTACGCGGCGAGGTGGATTCAAACCTCGAACCTTCCGGCTCCAAGGCAACGACGCCACCACTACACCACCGCGCCTCTCAAATGATAGGAGAACACTTCCATGACCTCAGGAAGATAGGTTTGACGCCATTCAGGTCTCTGGAAAGACGGTTTGTGATTCTGTGGCTTCCTTTCCAGCAGCGTCTAGTGGAGGTCCAGATGGCTTCAACATCCAAAAGACCTTCTGTCTAATACACAGATCACACCAATCAATCTATTTCTGAGATGCGGCCAACCGAAACACGTGGCAGAGATTCTCTTCGGTGGTATACATTAATCAATGAATCATGCTGGGTAAGAATACTAAGAAAGATGGCGGATTCAGACCAATCAAAATGTAGGATGCACCTGATGGATTATTTTAACCTCGGGCGAAAAAATAATAATAGCCTAAAGCAATGATGGTTCGCCTCTGAAATAATCATAGTTCGAGATTGGAATTAATTTCCGAGTTTCTTTATGAAAGTTTCAATTTATAATCTAACCATCGAAGAAATACTGCTCTAAGGCTTCTTCATGGAAAGGAGAAGAGACTATTATGTTTAGATTTGGTTTTCGGCATATTTATATACAGGGTGTGGCAAAAAAAGAGACCCCCCATAAGATTTTTGCCAATATCTTGACCAAAAGTGAGAATTTTGAAATGAAATTTTACAGTCTTAAAGACAATTCATATTTACACCAGATGGCCAGATTTCATTAAAATATTTCGAACACAACAAAAGTTACACCACTTATAGTAAGGTCACCCACCGTTTTTTGACGATTCAAAAACGCGACGCAACAAAAAGTAAAAATAAAACAATCTAATTATTTTGGCCAATATCTTGGCCAAAAGTAAGAATATCGAAATGAAATTTTACAGGCTTAATGACAATTCATATCTGCACATGATGGTCAGATTTCATCAAAATATTTCAAAGAGAATAAAAGTTATACCACTTTTAGGGAGGCCACCCACCGTATTCTGACGATTCAAAGGCGAAATGCAACAAAAGGTAACAAAAAACACGATTTTTTCTCATTTCAAATAATATTGTTATCAAATAGCCTTAATGTTCCCAGATAATCATTATAAGTACTATTTTAAAAAATAAACAGGGTACCAGCGTAGCTGCGCGTCACTGAGAAGTCACTTAGAAAGATGACAATCAAATTGGTAAATAAAGAATCTGTCAGATTAATCAACACGTCCATCAAGAACTTTGCAAAGAGACTCAAAAGAAGTGTTTGCACTGGTGGTGGGCACATTGCACACAAGTTGTGAAGCACTACCAAGTTCATTTGACAACAGTTATTTGAGATGAGATCGTGAGACTTAATAAAATCGTGTTTTTGTTACTTTTTGTTGCGTTTCGTTTCTGAATCGTCAAAAAACGGTGGGTGGTCTTACTAAAAGTGGTATAACCTTTGTTGTGTATGACCTATTTTGATTAAATCTGGCCATCATGTGTAAATATGAATTGTCTTTAGGCCTGTAAAATTTCATTTTGAAATTCTTACTTTTCGCCAAGATATTGGCCAAAAACCTAGTTTTTTATGCGCTTCGTTTTTGAATCGTCAAAAAACGATGGGTGATCTCCCTAAAAGTGGCATAACTTTTGTTCAGTTTGAAATATTTTGATCAAATCTGCCCATCACGTGTAAATATGAATTGTCTTTAAGACTGTAAAATTTCATCTGTAAATTCTTACTTTTGGCCAAGATATTTCCAAAAAACCTAGGGGGGGGTCTTTTTTTGCCGCACCCTGTATAATCGCAGGTAGGCCTATTATTTTATGTTTTTTATTCTCGGATTTCTCATGAACTGAGAGACTGTAATTATAGTCCAACTGAAGATAATAATTCACGAAATTGAAAAACATGGAAGCAGACAAACCCAGTCGGCCACCAGACAGACTTACAGATGGACAACGAGACAAGCAGACAGATTGGTAGAAACTCTGAAAAACAAATCAGGAGAAGGAAAGATAAGACGCAGACAGACAAACAAAGACGGAGGCAGAAAGACGAATAGACGGACAAACACTTAGAAATGTAGCCAGAGAGAGATGAGAGATTCTAGATGAAATGCGACAAGTTACTTGGTCTTCTTGTGATAGATATTGATGATGGTGGACCGCTGCAGTATGGTCTGAACTTCATCGGAACAGTGAAACAAAGCAGAAGGAAGGAAGGAAGTTGGATTGAGGAAATTCATCATAAGCGGACGCTGTAGACGGTAACCATGGAAACGCGTTCGTGCGAAATCAGTTTTCCTGAGTGGCGACGACTTCCTTGATATCAGGATTTATGATTCTTTTCAATCTCGGAAATTATCTTCACACTGACAACCACAGAGACAAAGACAGAGACACAGAGACAAAGACAGAGACACAGAGATAAAGACAGAGACACAGAGACAAAGACAGAGACACAGAGACAAAGACAGAGACACAGAGACAAAGACAGAGACACAGAGACAAAGACAGAGACACAGAGATAAAGACAGAGACACAGAGACAAAGACAGAGACACAGAGACAAATACAGAGACACAGAGACAAATACAGAGACACAGAGACAAAGACAGAGACACAGAGACAAAGACAGAGACACAGAGACAAAGACAGAGACACAGAGACAAAGACAGAGACACAGAGACAAATACAGAGACACAGAGACAAATACAGAGACACAGAGACAAAGACAGAGACACAGAAACAAAGACAGAGACACAGAGATAAAGACAGAGACACAGAGACACAGAGACAAAGACAGAGACACAGAGACAAAGACAGAGAGACGCAGAGTGATCGACAGTCTGTCAAGCAGACGAAGACACGTATAGGAAGAGGAAGAGGTAGGGTAGAAGATGCAAGGACAGACACGCGGACAGGGAACGACAAACTGGACAGTTACAGATGCAACGACGTAGATAGCTTTCTGCAGATCTCATGCGAAGATTTGTGAAGGCATTCTTTGTGCTTCAACATAATATTGTGCAATCAAAGAAAATATGCTCGAACAAAATGGATGCATACGTCCAATGGTCGTCCGTCCGTCCGTCCGTCCGTCCGTCCGTCCGTACGTCCGTACGTCCATACGTACTACGTACGTACATACATATATACATACATACATACATACATACATACATACGCACGCATGCATGTATGCATGCATGCATAAATACATATATATGCATACATAGATTGCACATACATACATACATACATACATACATACATACATACATACATACATACATACATACATACATACATACATACGCGAGAGAGAGAGAGAGAGAGAGAGAGAGAGAAAGAGAGAGAGAGAGAGAGAAACAGAGAGAAACAGAGATAGAGACAGAGACAGACAGAGACAAAGATAGAGACAGAAAAACAGGACATAGCGACCATAATAAAAAAATCAGTCTGAGGAGATGGATGAGGAGACCGCAAAGACATCCAACATCCGTAAACGATCTCAAAACCATTTTTCCAAACATCATTTCCCTATCCGCCTGCAGCAGATTTTCCGATCGCTCTGTATCCTAGTCACACAACGCCCCAGCTACACAGTCAGCCGACGGCGCAACCGAAGCACGAGACCCAAATCTACACGGCGCTCATAAAAACGCAACAACGACGAACCTGGTTATCTAGATCGCCCCGCAGATCCACATCGAGACTTATAACCCCGGATGTGGAATTGATTCGGAACATCGCCCGGTCATCGTCGTCGCTGTTCCCCCTCTCGATCGAGTACATCACGTGACCGTTCTTTCCCGCGTCTCGGTCCGTCGCCCTGAGTCGCATGACCACGTGACCCTTGACTGCGCGGTTGAAGATGGCGACGGAGGACAGGTTGGCGTCGGTGGCGGCGGCGACGGAGGGATGCGCGAACACCGGCGGATTATCGTTAACGTCCTGGACGACGATCGTTACCGTTGCCGTCGAGCTGAGGGTTCGATTACCGTCGTCCGTTACCGTCGTCGTAAGGTAATAACCGTCACGTTCCTCTCGGTCGAGTATTCGAGTCGTGACGATCCTTCCTGATCTGGGATCGACGGTGAAGGGAGGAGGAGGAGGATGGGGGGCGTCCACGCTCCCTGGGGGAGACGACGGTGAGGGGAGAAGACCGAAGGAGAAGGCGTTGAACGGGTGGGAGTCGGCATCGACGGCCCTCAACGTCCCAACGGAAGTCCCACTCGGCTGGTTCTCACGGACGTTCATCGTTAAGGTCCCGGGAAGGAACTCCGGACGTTCGTCGTTGACGTCCACGACGTCCACCTTCAGCACGGCGGTCCCCGTCCGGGCAGGGACCCCTCGGTCGACGGCCATCAGGGTGACCCGGTGGCGGACCTTGAGCTCGTGGTTGAGGGAGACGGCGGCCCGTACGACGCCCTGCTTCGGGTGGATGTCGAAGGAAGGAGAGGATGAGGATGAGGCGGGGACGCCGTCCGGGTCGAAGAGGGAGTAGACGATGTCCGCGTTGTCGTCTGAGTCCGGGTCCGTGGCCGTGATCCGGATGACAATCGATCCGATGGGATTGTTCTCTCGGATCTCTGCCGAGTAGAACGGACGAGAGAACGACGGAGCGTTGTCGTTGATGTCCGTGACGTCGATGATCACGTGACGCGATGACGTCATCTGCGGACGGCCGCCATCTTTGCACAGTATCTTCAGATCGTAGCTGAAAGAGATTGGATAAGAGCTACAACAACTAATAATAATAATATAATAATAATATTATAAATTTATAATAATAATAACAACTGTGCTTTAACCCTTTCGATTCTACTCGCTGCGTGTATAAGCTTGCTAATATAGCTCAAACTGATTAATTATTATGCAGTTTTAGACTAGAGAAGTAGCCTACTATTGCCTTTGAGCAAAGACGAAGTCATGATATGACGCAGTGTCTGCGGAATATATGTAGTGTTTATTTCCCACGTTTTACAGGTGTCCAACGAGATATTTTAAGCTACCTTATACAGTGGAAACCAGGAACTTTGACATCGAACTTTGACCTTACACCCTTTGAATGATGTTAGTCGAATTTTCCTGCGTTATTTTCTGTTAAACATAGCTCTTCTATAACGAAGATTATTAGCGTCGCCCTCCTTCTTTATTATTCAAGCTTAAGACTGGCACCATTCAACTTACTTCAGCAACGCAGTTAAGTTAATTTATTTATTTATTTATTTTATTTCGGAAATTTATATAGCGCCTCTTCAAGGTAGGCTACTCAGAAGCGCTCCCGGCCCAACCACGGCTAAATAAAACAGTCTTTAGGTTCTTAAGGAACAGAGCGGAGTGACCTCTGGGAATTAGGCGCAATGCAACAGGAAGACCATTCCAGGTGATAGGACCAGCAACTGAGAATGAACGACGCTGTCGCATAGCAGTCCGCGCGCGGGGAACCAGAAGCTCAATTTG
Organism: Lumbricus rubellus; assembly: GCA_945859605.1. Taxonomy (NCBI): domain Eukaryota; kingdom Metazoa; phylum Annelida; class Clitellata; order Crassiclitellata; family Lumbricidae; genus Lumbricus; species Lumbricus rubellus. The sequence goes on from OX243812.1 coordinate 54,713,649, forward strand.
GTTCGCCGATCGAAGGGTGGATCGACGCAGAACTCCTAAGGTGGAACAGCAGAGTTCTCGAAGATATGCTGGAGCTAGTCCTTCAATGCACCGCCTAACCAAGGCACAGACCCTGTATGCAATCCGCTGTTTAGAAGGGAGCCAGTGTAGATATCCCGCATATAAGATGAGACATGGCCATATTTTGGGATATGACCAACAAGTCGCGCCGCAGAGCGGAGGACTCGTTCCAGGCAGTCAATCCGGCCAGCCGGTAGTCCATAATAGAGGGTGCTACAGTAGTCAAGGCGAGAAACTACGAAAGAGTGAACAAGAGTAGAGGCAGCACTAAAAGACAGAGAGCGTGAGACCACCTTAAGTTGACGCAACTGGTAGTAACAGCTTCGGCATAGAAGGTTTATATGTCGAGTGAAAGTCAGCTCTTGATCTAAAATAATACCAAGGTCCCGCACAAAAGGTGAGAATGTAATCAAAGGAAACTCTAATGCTAAGGCGTCCATGTCTATTTTTGCCAGTTGTTGACGCGTTTAGGCTATAGTATACATTTTTCAGAATCTTGCTAAGAAATTCAACCCGCGTAAGGACCTTGAAGGCTTGAACCCTGGCCGCTATGTTTTCTCCTCTCCTGCAAAAATGTCTGCGGGCTCCCATGGAGATAATTATGCCAGTGGACAGACCTCAGACTGTCTAAGTCCATATTTCATGTGATGTGATAATAATTATGTAATAGGCTACCGTGTCATTAACGATTCACGGACCAATTTATACAGCGGAAAAGAAATAAGACTGAATAGCTAGAGGAGAAGAAGACGAAGGAAGAGGAAAAGGAGGAGGAGGAGGAAGAGGAGGAGGAGGAGGAGGAGGAGGAGGAGGAGGAAAAAGAAGACGAAGAAGAGGAAGAGGAGAAGGAGGAGGAGGAGGAGGAGGAGGAGGAGGAGAAGAAGGAGGAGGAGAAAGAGGAAAAGGAGGAGGAGGATGAGGATAGGAGATGGATGGGAAGTATGATTGCAATCTATATTTTTATATATATATATAAATGTATTATAGGCCTAGCGACCTTGGAGAAGTTTTTCACGACTGTTTATAATTTTATTGTCTGTGATTAAGGTAGCGGGAAATCACTACAGTCCTTTTGTGGCGTGAAACCAATGGAAAGTTAAAACTCCTCCGCCTCCTCTCCTTCTCCTTCTACTTCTTCTCCTCACCCCTCCTTCTCCTGCTGCTACTCCTTTTATTCTTCCTCGTCCTCGTCTTCCTCCTCTTCCTCCTCTTTCTCCTCTTCAATACTATAGCGTAAAAATAATATATGGGATTTATACACTATATATTTATATGTATTTAACCTGTGCAATGTGCATATAAATTAATTCACATTGTCCACAGTCTTCATCTGGTCCGACTGCCTCTCATTTTGTCTGTCTGTCTACTCGCTGATTGTACGCTTCTCCGTCTGCCTATGATATAGCATGTGTGTGTGTGCGTGTGTGTGTGCGTGCGTGCGTGCGTGCGTGTGTGTGTGTGTGTGTGTGTGTGGATTGATGGGTAGATGGGAACTAAATACGCGCCTAGCGAAACATGTGAATGTATTGAGCTGGATGAAGCCAGGATTATACATTTGTTGTGGTCACTGCATGTAAATAGGGCTTTGGAGGCTCTTGGTTTCGCAGCATGCACGGAGACCACAACGGTGGTACAGAGAGAGGTCCAAAGGGATTCAGCTGCAGTAATATACAAGGATTGGCTGACGGTTTAAGGGTACTACTAATGCTTCAAAATGTTTTCGCAATGAGTACAAATTAATAATGGATTTGAATTGGAGCTATAATATTATGCCTACTTGGCTTGCTTTACTCAACTAACTCTAGTTAAGCCTTTGTGGCACATTTATTTCATTTAAGACACGTAGAACTGCTTATCAACAGAGGTTTATGCTGCAATTACATAATGCGCTGAGTAGAGACCTTGAAGAAGCGCAATTTAACCCTCGGGCTACCAGGGGGGGGGGTGGTATCCACCCCCCCCCCCTAGGTTTTTCCCAAATCATTTTTTTTTCGTTAGGAATAAAATTTTGACGTTTTAGGTAGCTGTAGAGGATTCATTCGCACACATTCTGAGCTAAAATGTGTGATGATATACCATACCATTCAAAAGTTATACCCGATATACCCGAGGCACCAGGGGGGGAGTGGATACCACCCCCCCCTTAGATTATCGGCTGTATCTTATCCGTCCTTTGACATGAAGAGACACCAATTACACCATTCTGTAGAGGGAATGTGGGGCTACATTTTGGTGGTCACGGAGTTGTCTTTTGACAACCGGAAGTGCTCAAAATAAATTAAAATATAAATAAAGGTGTTTTATTTTCATAAAATTTTCATGTTTTTCCTTTTAAAAATTATTCATAATTTATTTTTTAAGAGAAATAAATTATGTCATTCTATAGAGTGCATTTAGGGCTATTTTGTATACCAATTAATTTGACATTTGATGACCGGAAGTGCTCAAAATAAATTTAAATGTGTGAAAATGTTGGGGTTTTTTTACAACGCAAACCGATAAGTCTGCGTAAACGTTTTTCAGCATGTTTTACATGTTTTTTCTCTTTTTATTGTAACTAAAACTAACTTATTACTAGTTTTTATAGTTGAATATTGGACTTTATTATATGTAAACTATTTTTAATTAAATAAATTATGTTAAAACACACAGAATCTAATATTTTGCTTATGCGAAAGTATACATTTTGTGGAATCGACGGGTGCCTACGGTAAAAAATTCATAACTTCGGGGTGCTTTCATATAATTTAAACCTAAATATACCATTTTGTGCAGAAATGAATGCTGAATCCATAGGTGTATTACAAGTTATGATATCTCAAACCAAACCCAAAATCCAGGGGGGGGGGGGTGGTAACCACCCCCCCTTGGTAGTCAGTGTTACAAAAATAGCGTGGTAGCCTGAGGGATAAATTTCCATAGATGCTCAATAAAGGACAAATATACGATCTTCATGCCTGTAGTCAAAATTAACCACGTTAGCCATGAAATAATTAATAACCCCAGCGCTATTCACTTAATTGACAGCCGCAGCTCTGCAATGCAATAGGCCTACTGCATAACAGAACGTCAGACATTGATAATATTATTTTAAAAATGAATATTTCAGCAGGAAATCTTATTTAGAGGTTGTCGACGTTATCGCTATATATATAGGCCTTAATGTGCCTTTCTAGTATAGACGGCATATTTAATGAAAAACTTGTTTATAGCCTAAGGTTCGAGTGGACAAACAATATCTAACATTGTTGCTTGAATTGTATGAGCTATGGTATACGGACTCACTTGGGAAAGTATAGGCCACCTCTGCGTTGGTTTGATACAAATGTATCCAAGCTTTTATTTTCTCATAATAAAGGCCTATTATACCCTAAAAAGATAGGCGATATTTTATTATAGTTCCCTTGATTGCCCATGTATACATGCATGTATAACATAAATTATTAACATTGCATAGTCTATTATGCTATAAGACTTTTTGGACTATGGACAATTTAGGCTTTTTAAATCTAAAACTCATATAACTCACATAATATTTTCAGTCGTTGGTCTCAATTGTAAGTAGAGCGTAGGCCCTATACGTGTTGTACTCACAAAGCCTGTGGATCCTCATCTAACTAGCCTATGATGCAAGGAAAATCCAGGAACACAAATCTCATTAGGCCTAACTGCTAGGACATACGACTTACGATTAATGAAGAGTCATAAAAGGTCGTACAATCGTAAAATTTGGATAAAATTTTGAATGTTAGAATAATTAGAAAATAGAGAGCATTCAGTAGGCCTATCAACATTCATTTATTAAAATGTGTAGAAATTTCAAATATAGGCCTATAGGTACGCTGACTTAGGCCTGATTTAATTTTTTTAACGATATTCACATGACAATTGCATGGTGTGTCGCGAAATTTGGTTGCAAGTTTAGGTGTGTCGCGCGCCAAAAAAGGTTGAGAACCTCTGCTATAAGTAGGCCTTTAAATTTTTTATCGAGATGTATGAACTTGTTCAGACCATGCAGTGATGGGCGAAGATTATTAGTTGAATTGTTAATCGATTAGAATCATACAAGTGTAACGATCGTGGAAATTGCGATCGTTAATTATAAATTTACGGCCTAAATAAATTGCGGCCTAGATAAATTAGCGGCCTTCCTAGATTGCAAGCGGTTTTCGGAGTTTAGCCCCTTTTTGGAACTGACCTCCGGAGCAGTAACCCCTTTTTAGCGGAGAGTGCCGCATTGCGACACTCTATTTTTAGATCGGCGGCAACGCAACAGCTTTTGATTGGACCTCCTCGGTCACCTGACTCGAGCGAGTCCCGGATGTAGTCTGTGATTGGCTGGAAGCAGCTAGATCGGCAGACGGAGGAGAGTTTTCGATGACGTTAGAGCTCCGTGCTCGAGTGACTGAAAATTGTTGATAACAATCGAAAGATTTGCGGCTAAAATTATATTAAAATTAGTTTAAGAATTCATCGGGTGATCAAGATTTCGAACATACTTCTGGTTAAGACCGCAGTGTCTGGAGGAAGTTTTATTATATATTTCCGGACGATTTGGAAACGAAATTCTTCCGTTGCCGATTCTCTTGGTAGACGAATTTTGGGGACCGACATTCGCGTCATTGTCGATTGCTGTGATAACAAACTTCTGGAAAGGCAGAGAAGTATCCCCCTTGGGTTTCTTTTGTGATATTGTAACCGAGAAGATAAAATAAGCTTGATGTCTGTGAATAATACTTTCACTGTGTGTAACGTTGACAGTTAAGCAGAAGCAAATGGTTCGTGTGCAGTAATTAATTAGTGAATTAATTGATTATAAATTGATTAGATAATAACGTGCAATTCTTTCAGAAGGAAATCGTGCCTGTAATTCTATTGCAAGGTCTCACCAGTATTAAGTCTAAAGAGTTATACTTAACTAATTATAGTAAAGTTGGAATGTGTATTAGAAACGTTTAATGATTAAGTCGTGTAGTCAAATCGAAATCAAAAGACACTGAATATTGAACACTATATGAGAACGGTGTCACGACAACTCGTCTAACGACAATTCGTCTAACGACAAGTGGTCTCCGGACAATTCGTCTACGACAACTGGTCTACTGACAACTTATCCAGCGCTTGAGAAATGGAAGCTGGATGATAGTTTTTAGAGGTGAAATGGAGGTTGGATTGATGAAAAAACGCAAGAGAAATGGAATCTGGATGATGGTTCTCTTACAGGTGAAATAGAAGCTGGATTGACGAAAATAGCGCATGATAAAAAAAGCTGGATGAAGGTATTTCTAGATCTGAAATGGAAGCAGGATTGATAAGAAAACCGCTTAAGTAATGGAAGCTGGATGAGGATATTTTTATATATGAAATATAAGCTGGATTGACTAAAATAAGAGGCGAGAAATAGAAGCTGGAAGAAGGTATTTTTAGATTTGACGTAGAAATGGGTGCATGTTGGAATACGTGAATGAAAATCATCAATCCAGCTTCCATTTAAGCAAAAAAAACATTTTCGTAAATCCAGCTTCTATGTCATCAATACTATACGCCAGTAGACCAGTTGTCGTTAGACCAATTGTCCGGAGACGAGTTGTCGTTAGACGAGTTGTCGGTAGACCAGTTGTCGTGGAACCTATGAGAACATTGTCTTTAATTACAATTACTGTTAATTATTGACAAGGTTTGTCAACTGTAGTTAAGATATGATTGCTTAATTAAATAATCTAAAGCGAGTATTGAGTAATATTGACTTAAGATAAATCTTTGCAATGTCCGAGATTTCTTATGATGACGAGATTGAGGAGAATATTGAAGAGAATGAAGAGGGGGGAGCCACGGATGATAATAATTCAGAGGGGATGAGAAAAACAGGAGTTGTTGAACTTCTACAGTCCTTCGCAGGCACCCTAGCGGAATTTATGGAGCGCCATGATTCTCAGATAGAGCACCTAAATAACGAGATAAGTCACCTGCATGATCGCCCAAGTCAGTTTATCCCTTCTTCGAAGGAAGGTGAGGTAGTTTCGGAACGGCTAAGGGAAGTGGTAACACCACTAAAGGATTGGGGGATTCGCAAACCTGTTGGAGCGGATTCGAACCCTGACGACCTTCATGTAAATGAAGTCGTTGCTCTCAGACCGAGAGCCGCTGAGATGTATGTCCCTTCCACTCGAGCTATCCCTGGTACCTGTAGAAGACAATCCCGGCCTGAAGTGGTGGAAGCTACCTTCCCTTACGGCCAATCAGGAACTGACTCCGCCCTGGGGCATACCTTAGAAACTGCTGACCCTGCTTATTTTGCATTATCTTCGGTTCCCCTCAATTCGAGAGTTTCGCTCCAACAGTGCGGCACCTCGCTCGGAATTGCCAGGCAGATCCCTACCACCTGTGAAGTGGAAGAGAAGAAGAAGAGGTGGGGGCCTCTGCTTGGTGAACAGTTTCCGAAGAGGCGGGTCGCGACAAGTGATACCAGAGTAAGTGGGGTCGAATTGAGTCCGGATACCGAGGGTCCTGTTAAGATAAGTTCAGGTGTAGCAAGTGATTCCAGAATTAATGGGACGAAGCTAAGTGCAGGTGCTGATGGAAAGAGAATTTTTCTTGGAGGAATAGATGAACTAAATGACCCAGAAAATCTCTATGGCGCTCGACCAAAAGTGATATTTAGCACTCGAGGTACAACTGATGATGCTAATGTAGACATTCGAAGGATAGATGATCATGATATGAACGCTGCATATGAAGGTTTTGATTTCGATTATTACATGCGAAGTAAACAAATGCAATTACGAAACCGATTAAATGAAAAATGTCTATCTGATGGCGAGCATTCTGAAATAAAAGATAGGCGACCTTTACATAATCTCGCACTCGACCCCCATACGATAGCGTTAGGGCTAAATGATGTTAAAGCATGTACTAACTCACGACTGTTAGTTTCAGATAATGGGGATCCATCATCGCTGAGGGAAAATCATCTGGTGCTTCGAGGTGCACATCCCAGTCAAACAACGACAACCATCTCGTGGGCTGCCACCTTTTCCCCTTCGTCGCTCAACGTCATGGCTTCCGAAAAACCTTTCCTGCCCTCTGGCGTCGCTCCACGAATGTCTACGCTCACCCCTTCCTTCCGGTCAGCCGCTCATGTCGACACCGAACCTGTCGTCAGAAACCCACGTGACACAAAGCTGCGAATATCTACGGTGGAAGGCAAGTCAACCTTCGTACATGCCTTACACGCCATATCAGCATCTGGTCGCTGATCCAACCGCTCATGATGAACGGATCTCAACGCTGAATAAATCCGTGCAACCGTCAGCGACACAAACAGTGCCGATAAACTCTGTGGTGAAACTGAACTGTGCAACTGCTGTCGGAAACGAAACCGAACCCGACGAGCATCGTAAGAACTTGAATCAAGAAGAACTGATCCAGCTTTTGCTGCAGACACTCAGAGAAACTCCAGAGAATCCATCTACAACTACCGACAACACAGTCCAAGAAATTGCTAGTGAAAAGAAATAACCTGCTGGGAAACTACGACCTGAATCTTCAAATTTTCCAGGTAGAAGAATGACATCGCAAGTGAAATTGGACCTACTTCATGAACAATCTCGACAGTGGCAACCGCCACAAACATTTCAGAAAAAGGGAAACAATGGTTCCAGCAATCGACAGGGGAATCGTCGTTCGGACAACCGCTTCCATAGGGTAATCCGAAATGATCGCCATTGCTATGGGTGCGATCAGCTCGGGTACATTTCTCGGGTTGGCTCTGGTCGTTCAGCCAACGCATCGCAGGGAGAACAAGAAGGAGAACAAAAATCGAGCGAGTTTTCAGTCTATCGTGAACCTCGCTCTGGACTGTGCAGAAGAATCGTGGTGCCTCGTGAAACCCTGGCTGCATCGAAGGACGAAAAGAAGAAAAGAAACTTCGAACGAATTCATCGCCTGGAAGATGTGGAGCAGCGACCGAAACCTGCCACGCCAGAAACTTCTCCTCCGACGGAATCTTCGCCCCAAGTCTCTGCTGCCAAGGTGGTAGCCCAGAATCAACGAGATTGGGATGTGCATCCTCCATTCGTTTTCTCCGCTTATCGAGCCGGCGAGAGCGAAAGCACCGGAGTCATTCAGAATCATCAGCCAATCCGTCTAGCTTTAGAAGATGTGCAAATTGCTGATGTTCTGTTGACTAAAGATGATTGTGTGGCTGTGCAGATTAAACATGTGCAAGATAATTGTGAATTTGCAAGAAGGTTTATACAGCGCTCGAGCCCCAATAGGAACCATGGGTATGGGCCCGTGTATAGGAGGTAATGTGATGTAATGTGATGGGCTGTTAGTTAAGTTGTTTGTGTTGTGTATTTGAATTTTTATGTAGCGCTCACATTAGTAGTTATTGTAAATGAAGTATGGCTGTGGAAATACTGATGTGAGTCGCGTAATGGCGACGGGGTAGTAGCTCAGAGGTTGGAGTCCCCTCTTCCTTAGTTGTTGTATGATGATGCACTGTGGTTCAGTATAGTTACGTTCATTGGTATGTATATGATAGTCGCATAATGGCGACGGGGTAGTAGCTCAGAGGGTAGAGTTCCCTCTTCCTTAGTTGTTGTATGATGAAACACTGTGGTTCAGTATTACTTCTGTTTATTGATATGCATATGATAGTCGCGTATTAGAGATAAGATTGTTTACTTGTGTGTTTCATTGCATTTTGTTGTGTTGCCACAGAAAGAAAGGCAAATGTTCTGTATGTATTTTAAAGTTGAATTTGCATAATCATAAAAATTAATAAGGTGATATTCAGTATTGTAGATTGTGGGTAGCTTGAGCTCTGTAGCAGTTAGTGAAAACAGTCTTTGAATGTTGACTAGTGAGTTGTATTAGTTGGGTGTGTGAAAGGAACTTGTATGTCTGTGTGATATGTGTAAGCTCCGAGTAATTTGTGTGTAAGTCAGATTGTAGACTTGTGTGTAGTCTAATGTCTCCGCAGTCAGTTTAGATTATATGAGAGGTGAGACAGATGACCTGGTGTTTAGAGTTGTGAGCTGTAGACGGCCTAGTTTCTTTGGTATGCTTTACTAAGCAGTAAATCCTTTTGTTTACTAGTTAGCGTTACTGTTCTGCTCTGTTGCACTCCGTCTCGTAAGGTGGACGTGGAGAGGTCATAGCTTAGGTCAGAGAGAAACCCGTTAGTTTCTTGGGTATGTTTTACTAAACAGTAAATCCCTTTGTTTACTAGTCTCGTGTGGTCTGCTCTGTTGTAACTCCGTCATGTAAGGTGGACGTGGAGATATTATTGCATAGGTCGAGGAGAATGCCGTCCTAGTGCGTATTAAGAATGCTTAGCTAAACAGAAAGCCTTTGTTTAGTAGTCTCAGCCTAAGTGTAATGTGTTCTGTCTGTGATGATGTGCTGACTGCCCATGTTTATGAATGCTCAGAAAGGGGTCTGTTGCAATCGTTGGTGGTTGTATGTGGTAACTGAAAGAGTGTGTAAATCAAATACAGCCTTATTTGTAAGGTTGTCAATTTCTAGCCCTGAGTAATCTTTGAGCAGTATTAGTCTGACTGGTTAGGAGCAAGATTTTGTGATGGTGCGTGTAAATGAATTGTCAGAGTGATGAGACAAGTGCTTGCTTTGACATTCAGTGTGTCTTGTGATGAGGGTCGAGCTATGTTTATGCTGTTTGTAGAAATGATAATATAGTGATGAATCTGGTGCCGGGACATGACCTTTTAGTGTTTTAGGAAGACATTTATTTATCCTTGTAAGTGGTCCCGAGCAAGTGATGGTATTGGATGGAAAATAATGATTACAGTACTGTGTTTGTTCGTTTAACCTGTCATGCTTTGCTATTACCCTTGATCAGTTGCTGCTGTCATCTCGTACCGCTCAAGATATAACTGATAGTTGAATCATTTGCTGCAATCGTGATAGAAACTGCTGTATGTTCATATGTTTCGTTTAGAGGTATGCCTTTTGCGAATTTTTAGTTGTGCAATGACCTGCAAAGTTTTGTGATATATACTTGGGAGGTGGTACATCTCTAGCCATATTGTAATCGCAGTTGATGTGATCTAGCGAACTCTTTTAGTTGATTATGTTGAGGTTTGGTTATTGTTTACATTATGGTATCTTCTACGGTACCGTTGCATAATGTTTCTCGGTTATGATCAGCAGGAGCTGATAAATTTTCCTCTATGGTGGAAAATTTCAGACTAAGTGGGGGGAAGTGTAACGATCGTGGAAATTGCGATCGTTAATTATAAATTTACGGCCTAAATAAATTGCGGCCTAGATAAATTTACGGCCTTGGTAGATCTGCGACCGGCCTCCGGATTTAGCCACTTTGGAACCGACCTCCGGTGCAGTAATCCCTTTTTAGCGGTGATTGCCGCATTGCGACACTCTATTTTTAGATCGGCGGCAACGCAACAGCTTTTGATTGGACCTCCTCGGTCACCTGACTCGAGCGAGTCCCGGATGTAGTCTGTGATTGGCTGGAAGCAGCTAGATCGGCAGACGGAGGAGAGTTTTCGATGACGTTAGAGCTCCGTGCTCGAGTGACTGAAAATTGTTGATAACAATCGAAAGATTTGCGGCTAAAATTATATTAAAATTAGTTTAAGAATTCATCGGGTGATCAAGATTTCGAACATACTTCTGGTTAAGACCGCAGTGTCTGGAGGAAGTTTTATTATATATTTCCGGACGATTTGGAAACGAAATTCTTCCGTTGCCGATTCTCTTGGTAGACGAATTTTGGGGACCGACATTCGCGTCATTGTCGATTGCTGTGATAACAAACTTCTGGAAAGGCAGAGAAGTATCCCCCTTGGGTTTCTTTTGTGATATTGTAACCGAAAAAAATAAAATAAGCTTGATGTCTGTGAATAATACTTTAACTGTGTGTAACGTTGACAGTTAAGCAGAAGCAAATGGTTCGTGTGCAGTAATTAATTAGTGAATTAAATGATTATAAATTGATTAGATAATAACGTGCAATTCTTCCAGAAGGAAATCGTGCCTGTAGGTTCTATTGCAAGGTCTCACCAGTATTAAGTCTAAAGAGTTACACTTAACTAATTATAGTAAAGTTGGAATGTGTATTAGAAACGTTTAATGATTAAGTCGTTTAGTCAAATCGAAATCAAAAGACACTGAATATTGAACACTATATGAGAACATTGTCTTTAATCACAAATACTGTTAATTATTGACAAGGTTTGTCAACTGTAGTTAAGATATGATTGCTTAATTAAATAATCTAAAGCGAGTATTGAGTAATATTGACTTAAGATAAATCTTTGCAATGTCCGAGATTTCTTATGATGACGAGATTGAGGAGAATATTGAAGAGAATGAAGAGGGGGGAGCCACGGATGATAATAATTCAGAGGGGATGAGAAAAACAGGAGTTGTTGAACTTCTACAGTCCTTCGCAGGCACCCGCCGCACCCTAGCGGAATTTATGGAGCGCCATGATTCTCAGATAGAGCACCTAAATAACGAGATAAGTCACCTGCATGATCGCCCAAGTCAGTTTATCCCTTCTTCGAAGGAAGGTGAGGTAGTTTCGGAACGGCTAAGGGAAGTGGTAACACCACTAAAGGATTGGGGGATTCGCAAACCTGTTGGAGCGGATTCGAACCCTGACGACCTTCATGTAAATGAAGTCGTTGCTCTCAGACCGAGAGCCGCTGAGATGTATGTCCCTTCCACTCGAGCTATCCCTGGTACCTGTAGAAGACAATCCCGGCCTGAAGTGGTGGAAGCTACCTTCCCTTACGGCCAATCAGAAACTGACTCCGCCCTGGGGCATACCTTAGAAACTGCTGACCCTGCTTATTTTGCATTATCTTCGGTTCCCCTCAATTCGAGAGTTTCGCTCCAACAGTGCGGCACCTCGCTCGGAATTGCCAGGCAGATCCCTACCACCTGTGAAGTGGAAGAGAAGAAGAAGGGGTGGGGGCCTCTGCTTGGTGAACAGTTTCCGAAGGGGTGGGTCGCGACACAAGTAGCCACTGAAGTTTGTCTATCGGTTGCAATAGAAATACACCAGCAGCCTATCAATTAGCATAGAATCGACTGTTACGCCATATATATGTACTGTATATGGGGGGGGTCTAAAGAAATGAGCCACCCTGTACAATTATGGGCTCACGATTACAATTGGACCTACAGTTTTTCAGTTGCTAATAATATTTCTTCGTGCCTGCACTTTAGTAATAACCATCTGCCTTTTGCTTTACAATTATCAAGCAGCCACTTTCGAATAATTCCAATAAAGATCCGCTATCGCCGGGATCGCCCAGATTACGTGATTTTCCTGTCACATGTAAGCGACAGAATGTAGTTCAGATTGTTGGCATTTTTTAGTCAATTTTAGATCATTATAGGGCACGATGCGCATATAGGAAAGACGGGCTTAATTATATACGTGCATGTCTGCAGGTATAAAATCATGCCAATATCGCAAATAATCATCACCGTCAAAGATGACCGAAAGTCTGTTTATAATTGATATAGCGCCACACCTGAGAACCTCTTCAGAGAATCTCCGTGACAACGCGAGATTATACGTGAAAGATGAGCTCTGATGACTTTCCAGGGGTTTATTATGCATGGCAGGAGAGAGATCTCGTGTCGATATATAATAATTATTATCATGACCCAGATTGCTTGGTGACTTTTCCTGAACGCTCTCTGCGAATTTCGTATAAAATATTGACATTCTGGAGAACTGATATTACATGTATAATTATATTATATAACATTATAGGGTACTAAAATAAATAGATATACAGACTATATATCCTGTAGAAAATACATAAATAAATAAATATACACATATATGATTATAGTCTATGTTTATACATAGGCGTATATACCAATCAGCAATTTCCTGTTTTCCCCAGTTTTTCTGGGCGTTTCCACTGAATCTGGCCGTATATGTAGCCTATATATATAAAATGTACTGGGTATAGTATATAGATCCATGTGTATGTATGTATGTATGTATGTATGTATGTATGTATGTATGTATGTATGTATGTATGTATGTATGTATGTATGTATGTATGTATGTATGTATGTATACGTGTATATACAGTATATATATATATATATGCATGCCATACATGCAGACGGAAATAAAGATATATATGGCTTGGAAATATGTGTCGTGTTGTGGAGAGATAAAATCTGAAGATGACGTTGCAGACAACGAATGACGACGACTGAGGAGGAGGAGGAGGAGACGGTTTTAGTCGCATGATGTCGCTACTGCTGCTGCATTAGACGACGAAGACGAACCGATTGGAAGGCAGGAGGAGGAGGAGGAGGAGATGGAGGAGAAGGAGGAGGAGTAGGAGTAGGAGATGGAGTATAGTAGGAGATGGAGGAGGAGGACGAGAAGGAGGAAAACAAGGAGGAGGCGGAAAGGAAGACGAAAAGAAGGAAGAGGAGGAGGAGGAGGAAGTAGGTATAGGAGAAGAAGAAGAAGAAGGAGGAGGATGAGGACGAGGAGGACGAGGAGAAGGATAGGAAAGTGACATGAGAAATAAAAACTAGAAGAAGGAGAAGAAAAAACAGAAAGAGATAAAGAAATTCTCACTAATAGTGCTACATTGTATTGTATACTGTATTGACAGAAGATAGGGAATGAACGAAGACACAAGAGATAGAGAGAGAGAGAGAGAGAGAGAGAGAGACAGACAGACAGACAGACAGACAGACAGACAGACAGACAGACAGACAGACAGACAGACAGACAGACAGACGAATAGACAGACAGACAGACACAGACAGACACAGAGACAGACAGAGACAGAGACAGTATCAAAGAAGGAAAGCAGAAAAGAGCAGAAATCCATGGAAGCGGGAATCAAATGAGCAAAAGACGATAAGCAATCAGAAAAAGAAATAGTTTTATTGTGAAAGACAGACAGACAGCGCGAGAGAGAGAGAGAGAGAGAGAGACAGACAGACAGACAGACAGACACAAGCAGAGAGAAGTAGTGGCTGAACAGAATCAAGACCATGATGCCATCCAGTATTAACCATGCAAGACCATAATATTGTGAAAAATGACATAATTATGGTGAAGAAAATAATGTGAGTCAATATATATATTGTGGATAAAATAAGCCTGGGCAGTGGAATCACAGAGACTTTGAAGAAGGAGCCAAGGTGGAAAAGAATAATCCAAGGTCATCGTGAAAATGCAACGAGAAGAAGAGATATAATGAGTGAATAATAATTATCCTAAACTAATTGGAATCAAGAGAAAAATATGAAATGGAAAATTTGGGAAACTGAGCCGAGACCATGGAGAATAAAGCACATGCCATAGCGACGAATGCCTTTGGAGAGGACATTTACATATACGAGAGAATTAAGAGATGATGATAGAATGGTATAGGACTTCAAGGAGGAAGAGCAGCAGAAGAAGAGGATGGCGATGGATTAAGAAAAGGCCGTATAAGGAATAAAGAATAGGGAATGGAGAGCGCGAGTCTTTGACGGAATCGAAAGAGTTCATCCTCATAATAATAATGATGATGATGATCTGTGAATGGGGCAACGACGACGACGACGACGACGCTGGAAGAATCGAGTAATTTCCTGTCGAAGATAAATTGCGTAGAATTGTCGTTTGTGCGGTTGAGGCATTCAGTCTCGGCTTTCTCGCCAAAGTATTCGAATAAATCGGCACTATATATATATATATATATGTGTGTGTGTGTGTGTGTGTGTGTATAATATATATACCTACCTTAGGACATCGTTTAGTCATAGGCTTAGAAAGCCTTAGACTATCACTTAGTCCTTTAGAGTTTAGACAGTGAAGTCATCTAAGCCATAATTTAGCCATATGAAGACTATTACTCAGTCATATTATCCATGGCCTTCAACGTAGTCTTATACGATATATATTATTATGATTCAGTGTATGTATACGAGCACTTATTGTAATTGTAATTGTAATTGTAATTGTAAATGAACATTTCGTGCCCCTAGAATTATATAGTACTATGTCCACTTTTTGCGAAACTGAGAAAAACGAATTTTAAGATTTGGTGACGAAAATGTTTTTCCCTGTTTCATTGATGGCGAATAAATTTACATTTTCGGACAACACTATTTTCCCTAGTATGACCTTAATATTTATTTTTATCATAATTTAAAATTAATACGAGTAATTTAGATATAAATATGGCAGGGGTGACCATTTTTTGGACATAGAGCAGTATAGTATTGAGATTGTCGCGATTATGGACATAGAACACCATGATTGCGAGTACTTTGCTCAAAATTATACTGCTCTATCTCGCGCCCCTACAGCTACATAGTTCTATGTCCACTTTTTACTAAACTGAGAAAACGAATTTGCATTTTTGGACAACACTGTTTCTCCCTAGTATGACCCTAATGTTTATTTGATCATAATTTAAACTTAATATGAGTAATTTATACATATGATTATGGCAGGGTTGACCATTTTTGGACATAATATAGTATCGAGAATGTCGCGATCATGGACATAGAACACTGTTATTGCGAGTACTTTGCTCGAAATTATACTGCTATATCTTCAGCCCTCAATCAGTGAGAAGCTGACCAATATTTTCGAATGAAATTGCTGTGTGTTCAGTATCGAAAGATTACAGTTTAATACCAGACCATATTTCAACTTCCTGTAGCCTACATAATCCATAGAACTATACAGACATATTAAGTCCACATGCTGAGCACTTATTATTATTTCTGTTCTCTATTTAACTTTACAGCAGTATTACAGTGCATTAAATCTCACTTGCTTTGTAAGATTAAAACGCTGACAAGGCCTATGCAAGGATCACAATTAAATTTAGCATTGTAAGTAATGATAAGCAATTTCCGCAATGAAATCCAGGTAAGTGAAGCAAGTGCATAAAAAGCATTGAAATTGCGACATTGCTTCAGCAATGTGTAGGTAATTATAATATTATGCTAAAAAGCAAACTTTATTAAAATTGTAGGCAACATAAGAAAATAATGTCGGCTATCCCAAGTGATAAAATATTATGCTTGCCGAAAGAAAAGAGACCTCATGAAATGAGGCCTAGAAAGTTTATTTACGTCAGTCTGTGTGAGATCTAACTTAGAAATGCTTTTAATGTTTAGAAATTAAAGACAATAATAATTATGCATCGCTGTCTTCTTTTTCTATGACTATTTCTGAACATTGCGTCCCTTTTAACTCTCCTTCCTGAAGCAGAAGTAACAGTTACTGTTCTTAAAGTCATCACTTTACTTCTTTTCGGTGCCATAGGCTCTTCAGCAGTCAAAGTACTTGGCGAATCCTTGCTCTTCGGTCTGCTTCTTTTCCGTGCCATAGGCTCTTCAGCAGTCGAAGTACTTGGCGAATCCTTGCTCTTCTGTGTGCTTCTTTTCCGTGGCATAGGCTCTTCAGCAGTCGAAGTACTTGGTGAAACCTTGCTCTTCTGTCTGTTTCTTTTCCGTAGGTAAGTCTTTCATTGTATCATTCTCTTCTGACACTTCTTTGTCTGCCTCAGTAGGTAAGTCTTTCATTGTATCATTCTCTTCTGACACTTCTTTGTCTGCCTCAGTAGCTAATTGTTTCATTGTATCATTCACTGGTGACACTTCTTTGTGTGCCTCAGTATCTAAGTCTTTCATTGTATCATTCTCTTCTGACACTTCTTTGTTTGCCTCATTAGCTAAATCTTTCATTGTATCATTCACTGGTGACACTTCTTTGTGTGCCTCAGTATCTAAGTCTTTCATTGTATCATTCTCTTCTGACACTTCTTTGTCTGCCTCAGTAGCTAATTGTTTCATTGTATCATTCACTGGTGACACTTCTTTGTGTGCCTCAGTATCTAAGTCTTTCATTGTATCATTCTCTTCTGACACTTCTTTGTCTGCCTCAGTATCTAAGTCTTTCATTGTATCATTCTCTTCTGACACTTCTTTGTCTGCCTCAGTAGGTAAGTCTTTCATTGTATCATTCTCTTCTGATACTTCTTCTTTGTCTGCCTCAGTAGGTAAGACTTTCATTGTATCATTCTCTTCTGAAATGGCTTCACTATTGTACGAAGTTAATTGGACTGCCCCAGGCTTCTCTTTTCTTGATCTGATATGTTAAAGTAAGAAATAAAATAAATAATTCGACATCAGTACAAAATAATAACACTGTATTACAGAGAAAAACAATGCAATGTCATGCAAATTGACAATAAGATCTGATATACCTGGCTTTAAGTCATTCTCATGTAACTATGTGAATACAACATCAATGAATTATCATTTAATTATTAATGGCAGAGGTTAAGGAAGACTTCTCTAAAGCCTACAGATAGGCAATAAAATTGGTCCCTGTAATAAGATCATACTATGACATGACTTGTATTATTCAACTGAGCAAGATCATTTATTTCCACCATACAGATAAAAATCGATGCAAGCCTAGTGCATGCTAATATGCTTAGGACGTTCAATACTAAACTGGACTAATTATAGGCCCTATCGTTTAACTTTGGGTGAGGCCGCAAAGACCTTCTCTTTTGGACCGAACAACGCAGGTAGGCCTATTCATATTTTAATTTCATCACTCTGAACTTCAGTCCCTTGTTTCCTATTATTCTTTAGTAGACCTGCATCTTGTTAACTGAATATTTGTAATGAAAATAATATAGACTTGATAGTAGGCCTATTATATTTTGGTCAGCATTGGTTCTGTGCATTTAATTGTTTCACGCAGTTAAACACATTGAAGTGTTAAAACTATATAGTAATAAGTCCATGTGCCCGAGCAACTCTGTTATGCAGCAATAATGAGCGACATCGTATTGTCACATTGCCTTTTAGATCGAACTAATTCACAGATTGATAGGCCCTATTCCCTGATATTATAAAAAAATTAAAAACTTACCTTTTAATGTTGCATTCGTTACGCCAGAGAACGTTATCGTCCACAATTCGCTTTTTGCAATGCACAGACAACGTCAGTGCTATAGGGGTTTATGTCCGCGTCATGTGCTCTAATCTCTCACTGCTATTGGCTATGGACATAACGCTGTATAACAGTTTTGCACATACCTCGTTTGCGGTTCTATCTAAAAGGCACGTGATACGAAATGACACATTCTATTGGATGTGGACTTATGCCTTTACAGCTTTTAGAGACCTTAAAAATTTATGGACATAGAACTATTCTGCACTGGCATATAGAGCTTTAGAAAGCGTTTCCCGCTAAGCCAGACGGCTGAGAACATAGCCTATGTCATCACGGTAACGAATATAGCGTTAGGTTGATTTTTCAAAAAAGTGGACATAGTACTATATAATTCTAGGGGCACGATTTATATAGCGCCACTTCAAGAGAACTCCTCAGAGGCGCTCCCGACCTGACACCAAACCATAATCAAAGAGAATGGTTTTCAAACGCTTGCGGAAAAGGGGCAAAGAAAGACAAAGAAGTTCATTACGGAAACTAATAGGTAACTTATTCCAGAAAGACGGACCGACCATAGCAAAACTTCTATGCAGCACTGTGGAAGATCGAGCCCTAGGAACAACCAGGTCACCATGCGTTGCAGAGCGAAGGAATCTACGGCCTGGAATGGATAGCACAGGCACACAAAGTTCCATAAGATAGACAGGAGCTTGGCCTGTTAGGCAATTACGCATGAGCATTAGAATCTTAAACTCAATACGTTTTTGCATATAAGGCAACCAGTGCAGTTCCTCCCGTATAAAACTTGATATATGCCCAAACTTTGGAATGCCACCAATCAGGCGAGCTGCAGCATCAAGGACAGCTTGTAACTTGTTAATGCGTGAAAGAGTTAAGCCCGCATTATTACAGTGCTTCTTCAAGATTTATACTCAGAGGCTCTCCTAACTACAATAAAAATTCCAAATTTGTTTGGCAGATCATAAGGCAGGTCAAGAGCCAAATATAGCGCTATAATACTGGGGATGGACCATCACAAGTGTGTCAAATTCAGTACGCATTGAATAAAAATAATGATATTTTAAAAACCCTCGAAAAAATTCTATTACTTCTAAAGCACCAGCAGCAGACATCACCACCCATGAATCTTTGATGCTCTGTACCCCCACCCCGCCCCCCCCCCGAAACACCTACCTGGCCCTGGCTTCCCTGTCGAGCGACTGAACAGCCGTCACGATCTGATACTCTGACTCGTACATCTGCCTCAGCTCAAAGAACGTCTCGTCGCCGCTCAGACTGCAGTTGACGCTTCCGCTGACGTCACCATCCGGGTCCTTAACGGTCACGTGACCGACGAACGTTCCGGCCGTCGCGTTCTCTGGCACGGGGGCCGATCGGGTGTCGGATGCGACGAGGGTGTTGACGGTGATCTGCGGGGCATTGTCGTTCGAGTCCTGCACCCGGATCGTCACCATGGCGTCCGCACTGACCGGATCCGGACCGTTGTCCCGGACGCTGACCATCAGCTGGTAGACTGGAGTGGTTTCGTAGTCTACCACCCCTATGACGACGATCTCCCCTGTGGAGTTGTCCACCTGGAACGTGTCGCCGAAGTTCTGCGACGTCGACACTCCAAGGAAGTAGGTCAGCTCGGCGTTCCGTCCGACGTCACGGTCCGTTGCCCGGACGCGAAGCACCGTGGCGTGGATGGGACAGTTCTCGGTGATCGTCACGAGGTAGGACTCGCGGTCGAACGCAGGTGCATTGTCGTTCACGTCCAACACGGAGATGGTGACGTTGAGGGATCCCCTGCGTGGGGGTTCGCCACCGTCGTAGGCGTAGACGGTGAAGCGATGCGTCGCTTCCTGTTCACGGTCGAGAGAGTCGACGAGGACGAGGCGAAGGTCCGTCGATCCGTCGGGTTTCCTCAGTTCCTTCAGCTCGAAAAGCGTCGTCTGTCTCTGAGGTCCTCCGACGATGACGAGCTCATATCGACGGACGGCGAAGGCACTCGTGTCAAGGTCAACGGCCGAGGGGAGCGGAAGAGAGGACCCGATCGGCGCCGATTCGAGCATCTCATGGGCTGCTGAGGATGGCGAGAAGACGGGGCTGTTGTCGTTGACGTCGAGGATATCAACGGAGACCTTGACGATCTGGAAGTAGGTCATCGGCTGGACGACGACATCCAGGCGGACCTGGCAGGATGAGGAGGAGGAGGATGAGGAGGAGTCGGTCGTCGTCCGGCAGACGGTCTCGCGGTCGATCCTTCCGCTCGTCCAGATGATACCCGTCCGTTCGTCGATTGCAATTCGACAGATCGGTTGGTTGAGGAACTTGAATCGAAGTGTTGCGATCACATCGACGCCGTACTCGTGAAGACCGGCGTCCGTGACGATGTCGGCGACCTTCACACCACTGTCGCGTTCTTCGTGAATGGCGTAGTGAAGATTGTCGCTCATCGGTCGGATCCCACCACCGCCGCCACCGCCACCGTATCCAGCAGATGACGACCATAGACAGCTGCAGACGACGAGCACTGCAGCGCCACCTAGGTAGGTCTGTAGGTATACGGAGGCATCCATCAGCCAGTCCATTCTATCGAGTTATATTATATAGCTGGTGCCATGGCGGTGGTGATATGAGGTGGAGGAAATGCGAGTAGAAGATGGTTACGACCATAGGCGTAGGGGACATTTCAGGAGTGGGGGGGGCAAAAGTTTAACTTTTGCCCGAAAATTTTTTTCCGTCCGGCCGAAAATTCCCGTAACTTTTTACTTTTTCCGCCCGAAAAATCTGACGACCTTTTTTTTTTTTTTTTTTTTTTAGTCGTCCGGTCGAAATTGCCCGAAAATTCCCGTTACTTTTCCGCCCGAAAAATCTAAAATCTGACGCCCTTTTTTTTATTTTTTATAGTCTAAATTCCGAAATTTCTTAATTTTTTTATACATTTTTTTACTTTTCCCGGACTGCTTGCCCGAAAAACCACACTTGCCCGAAATTTGGGGGGCATTTGCCCCCCCCTGGACCCCCGTCTCCTACGCCTATGGCTACGACGCTATACCTGGAACTGATTGAGACGCGTCGGTGCGTGGGTTATTATTGGTCCAGTGGACATGTGGATTCAAAGGCCTCTTAAACCTTTGCTCCCAGCAGATTCTTTGCTGCTTGTCGGTCGGTTGGCCTTGGGACTTGACTGTCGTCATATCTGGAAACAGAGACCATGTTGTAGTGAACATCAGCTCGTATACGATGAGAGAGTGAATAATAATTGTATCGCATTAATAATAGTTGTTAATATTTACGTCAAATACACATTATAATCAAGCGGCATTTCGATTTGTATTCTGTGATAATTATGCCCCCCTTCTATTGCATTGGTGTCTCAAGTCGACGAGGTTACTGTCAGTCGCTTCCTTATCTGCATTCAGAAGTTACATAATTATGCTGAAGCCCCTGATAATTCAGAGCATAGATGTAAAAAACGATGGAAACGGAATAAAAAAAACGATAAAAAACGTCGGTTTTTCGAGAGAAAAAAACCCCACAAAAAACGATAAAAAACGGAAACGGAAAATAATTTGACTTTGCTACATCTAAAACCGCATTTAACCTTGAAAAAATTGATTAGGAACCTACTACACGCAGGCTATCTCTTAAATGATGATGTTAAACTATGAAATAATGACTTTAGTTAGCTGAATCCTTGAGAGTTGGCGGAAAACATAAGTAATATCAGAGAAAATTAAAATTTAAGGAAAATAATAACTGAAAGTAAATGAGTAAATAAAGTTAAATCAAAAATAAAAAACGATAAAAAACGATGGAAAAAATAAAAAATAAAAAAACGAGGTTTTTTGGGAGAGAATAAAAAAACGGAAAAAAACGTTTTTTACAACTATGATTCAGAGGTACTTGGTTGCCGTCACAACCAATGACTAGATACATGATCATGTATGGGCGATACAAGTGTGATTGCATTGGTTCACTGCTCGTCAAAGTTATGCATATATTTCAAATATGGACGTTCGGCTTATATATTTAATCAGACTAGTTAAAGTAAGTTCTGAATACCACAGCCGTGTCAGATTTCAACATAGTTACATGTATGATGTATCTGCCCATTTGGAATGGGCCACTTTTTAGCTGCGTCTACCTACCCTCCCCCTCCATCCCATGCATTCTCTGCCCGCAGTCTTTCTCATTAGACTCAAAACTGTTCCTGCTGTACGCTTTGGAATGATAAATAATCAACAGTATAATATTATTGTAGACGGTTGTGAAATCTAGTTCAGCTTCGCATGATAAATAACATCATAGACGCAAGAAAAAAAATACGGGTAGAAGATGACAATTGCATTGGATCGGCTGCGTATGACATGTAGCTTTATGACAATTGCATTGGATCGACTGCGTATGTGATGTGTAGTAGCCATATGCATGGATGAAGATCGATGTTGTAATCAATTGATGGAGCGGATGAGGATATCTGGAGCGAAATATAAAAATGGAAGTCATCAGTTTGACAGCTGCTGCTGGAGAAGATCGTTGGCTGAGAAGCAACAGCTGCAGCTCATGAGAAGGAAGGACGGAGAATTATTGTGAACCTACTAAACAAGAATAGCTTGAAGACTTATGTAGCGCTATCGTACTATATTTATCAAGGCATCCATCAGTTTCATGGTTACTGCAAAGCAAATCGAAGTCCAAGACAAACCACAGGAATATATTATTATCGAAAACTAAAGGGACATCCAAGAAGATATGGAAATAGCCCTCGAGGGACACTATATGATTGGACGAAAGGAAGAGCAGCCTATACATGTACTTGGCCGAGCTCTGAACGAACAGCCCAGTGTAAATACCAATGAGTAAACAGGTCCAGTGTATATTATGTCATGCAAATATGGCCATGATGTATGTTGTATCTGTGCATTTAAACATTTGTATAGCGCCGATTGAAAATCTCATAGATGCGTTGAGGCGCGGCGGTGATGTAAGCTTATACTCTATTAGATTTAAGAAACCGTGTCTGAAGATTAACCAAAAAGTCTCTAACAGCAAGACAGTAGACTTTAAATAAAGAGTCCAACGGACCAGAGTCTCTTTAAAATTAATTACAGAAACTATACAGAAACTCCTGTCATCCTGAAAACAGTATACATACATAGACTACATGTATGCCTATAATAACCTCGTGCAAATTCACTGGCTGCTTTTAAGATAAAGAATTATATGCAAAAGTTCAAAACAACACTGCTGCCGTTTCAGTTTGCAAGCGATTTAATGTTCTTTGATGCAACAGAAGATAAACTTCTTTCCGTTTTTCACTGAATACTTGTTACAGTAGATCTATGCTTTCTCATTGTCATGTACAGTAAAATCATGGTACACATGGCCTAAGGTTAAAGCCGAAGTAGTTAAGGTAAGAGCAGGTAGTTAGACAAGTAGCCTAACCGTGACCGCAGATTCACGTGTATAATATATTATTATAGCGTTCCATCAGGTATACGGTAATCGTAATCTCGAGACTTCTACAGCGCCCACAAAAGCCAAGTCGCGGGAACCAGCTTATTCAAAGGCGCTTAATCTTGGTAGGTTGAGTTTGATTGGGTTTGGCTTGGTTTGCTATAATCGATACCCACTGTGGGGTGCCTTCAGGCTTTAAGAAAACTGCGATCGTTTCAACCGTTTGTCAGTGGCTTGTTATATTATTTCGACTTCATTGGCTATTCCAAAGAAATCTTGCAGCAGATGAGCTGAGGTTACGGCATAGTGCAAGTATTGGAAGGTTACGGAAAGTAATAAACGACATAGAACATAAGACAATCATCAATCATTAAGTATTGAAACATCTCTGCTAGACAAAGTCGTTCAACGAAGATGATTCCAAACAATTCAAGTTAATTGGCGGAATTCCACACAATGCACTACATGCAAAATTCTAAGGGGAAAAAAGCAAACGCAGAGGAAGACTGTGTATACTGTACACGCTGAATAGACAATATTTAATGACGACACTTTGACTCAGTATGAGAGTTGTACAAACAAAGACTTGGGTGGGGCCAGAGCCGCCAGACTGATCCACGTGCAGTAGAGGTTTGAAAAGAAGAATCATCCAACCACTATACGGCAATTTTCATCCTGAAAGTCGGATTTACACTGAGACAATTAAGCAATGGACTTTACAAAACCTGTTAATGTTCAATGACCGAGGACAACAAATAATATATTTGTACACATCGTCGCCAATTGACTGACGTCGAACACTGGCGGTAATTCCAGTGGAATAAGGTTCTCCAGATTTTTCCCACTAGATAGATTGGAAGAGAATATATTTTCAAGACAAGTCGTTGATCTAAGCTTATAATATACATACATGTATATCTCTCTATTTCTCTATAGCTACATGTATTATGACAAGACGATATCAGAGCGCATACCTCATTACCTCATGTTAACGCTTGCTGCAATCTCTGCTTGATTTTCACCAGTAAATCCTTCGACTACGAATCACAAACAGTTGTTTCCTCCTCGGACATCGCTCGAACTGTCGACAGCCAACGAAATTCTCACGCATCCTATTCATACATCCCATATAAGCAACGAAGGAATGAAGAAAAAATACCGATGGAAGAATGAAAGATGGAATTATCCTTCCAGCGCTACTAATAGCAGCTTTCTCTTCCCGTTTTCCTCGTCGAACGGCGTAAACCATTCATACGGGTCTTGTTCCGTTTCGTGTGTCCAACCAAATCGACGTCATCCACCGCTACTGCTACAGTAGTTACCACCTCGGCTGCCGCCGGCGACCATTACCTCGCTCGTGTTAAATCGACGGCTAAAAGTCCCGACCGACCGACCGACCGACGAACGGACGGGCGATTGTCGACGGCCGTGGCGCTGGCGTTGGCGACGGCGGCGAAGGACACAGTGGCAAGGGCAGCGGTGACGGAGGCTGCGGTGGTGGCGGCGGTGGTGGCGGGCGGTTGAGGCGGCGGCGGGCGGTGGAGGGCTGGATGGCCGCCGAAGGGGTAGTCATGGTCGCTTCTTTCCCTCCTCGCACACGCAACTCATCACGCTCACATCTTTTCCAGCCGTCCGTCGAATCGTCCTTCCCTTTTCGCATTCGTCATTTCGTCCTCCGTCATTCTGTTCCGGTTACTCGTCCGTTAGTGTATCTGTCTGTCTGTTTGTCTGTCTGCCTGTCTGTCTCTCTCTCTGTCTCTCTGTCTCTACTTGTCCGTTCTTCTGTTCGTCCTTTCAATTGTCCTCATCCGACCCGTTATGTGTCCGTTTCACTATTCGTCCGTTTCTCTATTCGTCCGTCTTTCTATTCGTCCGTTTCTCTATTCGTCCGTTTCTCTATTCGTCCGTCTTTCTATTCGTCCGTTTCTCTATTCGTCCGTTTCTCTATTCGTCCGTTTCTCTATTCGTCCGTCTTTCTATTCGTCCGTTTCTCTATTCGTCCGTTTCTCTATTCGTCCGTTTCTCTATTCGTCCATCTCTCTCTTCGTCCGTCTCTCTATTCGTCCGTTTCTCTATTCGTCCGTCTTTCTATTCGTCCGTCTCTCTATTCATCCGTCTCTCTATTCGTCCGTCTCTCTATTTGTCCATCTCTCTATTTGACCATCACCCTATTCGTCCATCGCTCTCCATTTGTACGCCTGTCTATCGTCGTTTATCACTCAGCATGTATCATCTCCATCACCTAAATCCGTCCTTGTATTCGTACGTCCGTCCATCTGTCTGCTTGTCTGTCAGTTCATTTATTCCTTTAATCCTTCTTCTTTTTCTTCTTCTTCTTCTTCTTCTTCTTCTTCTTCTACTTCTTCTTCTTCTTCTTCTTCTTCTTCTTCTTCTTCTTCTTCTTCTTCTTCTTCTTCTTCTTCTTCTTCTTCTTCTTCCTCTTCTTCTGCTTCTTCTTCTTCTTCTTCTTCTTCTTCTCATCCGTGGATCGTGTGGTCGTGCCATCGGATTCGTCGTCGTTGCAATCGTGTGAATCCGGGTCCGTGATGGATATTAAGTGGTCTCTCATGGATCAGCAGCAGTTGAAGGCCTTTGGGGAGAAAGAGATGGAAAGCGAGTCAGAGAGACAGAAAGGGAGGCAGAGACAGAGAAAGGGAGACAAACACGGAGAGACAGAGATGGAGAGAAAAAGAAAGAGAGTCAGAGAGAAAAAGAGAAAGAGAGAATGAGAGAGACAGAGAGAGAGAAAAAAGAGAGACAAAGACAGAGACAGAGAGACAGAGATAAAGAGAGCGAGAGCGAAAGATAGGCACAGAGAAAAAGAGAAAGAGAGAATGAGAGAGTGAGAGAGACAGAGAGTGAGAAAGAGACAGAGACAGAGAGACAGAGAAACAGAGACAGAGAGACAGAGACAGACAGAGATAGAGAAAAAGAAAGAGAGAAAGAGAGAAAGAGAGAGAGAGTGAGAGTGAGAGTGAGAGTGAGAGAGACAGAGAGGGAGCCAGAATGAGACATACATGTAGAGGAGGATAGAGAGAGAGACAGAGAGAGACAGAGAGAGACAGAGAGACAGAGAGAGACAGACACACAGCAAGATACAGAGATGGAGATTGAGACAAAACAAGAAAGAAATAAAAAGAAAGAAAGATATGCAGAAAGACATTGAAAGAGATATAGTAAAGAGAAAGAGAGAGAGAGAGGAGAGAGAGAGAGAGAGAGAGAGAGAGAGAGAGAGACATTGGGCCTATGTAATAATTTATTATGTACATGTATAGGCTACACTTCAAAAGCGCGAAGAACATTCAGTTTGTTCAGCACCTACAATACGAGACTCAACATCAGATTTCTGCTGAAGAGCAGCATTTCGATTGTCACTCCGTTCAGTCCGTTGTCTTTGTTAACAATGCTGTCCACATTGTCTTCATTGTCCTCATTGTCCTCATTGTCCTCATTGTCCTCTCGTAAACGGGTCTCGTTGCAAACGAACGAACGAACGAAAACTCGAGGAGCGTCGACTTGAACGACGTCCAGGCTTAGTCGTCTGTCAATGGATGAACATTACGATGATACACTGCGCGAGAAACAGTAGTTGAGTAATTGTATAGCGCCTTTAAAACTGTTCATCTGATGTCGCAAGGCGAACGAAAGGCGACGTAGTTGACATGAACCGATAGACCGGCATTGCGTCACTATTGGCTAATAATTATTACAGGCCATAAATGTTAATAGCGAGTTAGTTAATGAGTGAGTTAGTCCGATAAATAGTCAGGGATCAAAGCTTCTAGTTTTCAACTAGTTAATCCTTTAATTAGTTAGCCGATTAGTTAGTTAGTCAGTTGCCTTCTGGTCGATTGATTAATTTATTTAGATACTTCGGTAATTAATTATGGTTATGTAGCCTAATTTACTTAGATATTAGATAAGTGGATAGGCCTAATTTATTATGCCAGTTGAATAGACTTAGGCTAATTATGCACTCAACTTGGATTCCGAAGAAGTGAGTAATAAACTAAATAAAACAAATAATCGGGCAGTATATTTAGATAGGCCTACTCATCTACATCACCTATACTTAACTCATCAATGGATTGATGCAGGCCTATTAAATTAATTAGACATTTAGGTGAGCAGCAAGTTAGTGACTTGGTTATAATTTATGTGTAGTTAATTAGCTACGAGCACTTGGCAAATTAATTTGTTAGCTAACTCATTGGCTGTGTTTTATTTAGTTATTTGTTGTGAGCCAATACAAGATTTACTGACTGTAATTGACTTTAGAAATAGGTCACACGAAATCTACGCGGGTCTTCGGGTGACCTATTGACCTAAACATCAGCATCAGTACCAGTGATGTTGCGTTGTATCGTTGCTTTCAATTTATATAGCGCCTTTTGCAGTGCACACAAATCAAAGGCGTTGAACCATTGCAGCTAGTTACTATTTTACTATCGTATACGCGCAGGAGGGCTTGTTTAGAGAAGTTGTTGAGGATGTTGAGGATGGGTTAAAGGCCGGAGGAAGATGGATCAAGACATTGGGGTTTGCGGATGACGAGGCAATGATTGCGAGAAGTCAGAGATGTCTTCTTCAGGCAATGATGGATTATAGACTGAATGCGACATCAACTGAATACGGAATTAAAACGAAATCATTAAAGTACATAGGTATTGAAGATAGGCCTAAGTAAAGAAAATGAAACAATAGGTCCATATATATATATATATATATATATATATATATATATATATATGGATGGATGGATCAACAGACGACAGCAGCTGCAGGTGATGATGATGAGTAACAGCTGGACAAGTACACACACACACACACACACACACACACACACACGCATATTATATATATATATATATATATATATATATATGGTCAAAATGCACATAGGAGGAAAAGAAATAGAACTCGACTCCTGTAATAACTTGTGATAATCCGTTCATTGCTGATCGTATCTACATGTAGATCTAATCCTACGGTGTTGCGTCAGTCTGGAATTAAGCGAAGATTAGGCTACTGTTGTTTCAACACGTGCGCTTCGGCGTGAAACTCCGATGCAGTGTCCGCGCTGTAGTCGGGAGCGCCTCTGAGTAGTGAGCTTGAAGGGGTGCTATATCAAGATGCGAGAAATAAATAGTTAAATAAATAAATGTGCATATACGTATGAAAAACCCGCTAGAACAGAAATTCAAAACCGTTGTAAGCATATTTTCTTTTGAATCTTATTCCGTTCATCTAATAAAGTATACATGGCAGAAGACAAATCACATCCATCCTGCTATTTCTTCTGCCCCATCCAGTCTTGCTTAGCTTGCTGCTGTCTAACGACACTGCCATTTCAAAGATGATCAGTGTCGCCCTCATCCTGTATCCAGGCTTGGGGCTGGCCCTGGCAGAGCGCAACCAGTGGCGGTGTACTTGTCCATCAGCTGTTACTCATCATCATCATCACCTGCAGCTGCTGTCGTCTGTTGATCCATCCATCATCCATCATCATGTCTTTGGTCAGACCTTGCGTCCGTCCATCATTCCGTCCATCAATCATTTAAACAA